>CM021103.1:411966008-412333546 GCA_007115665.2 Sequoiadendron giganteum | reverse complement strand
AGGCATAAATATTAACTTTCAACCTTGATGGTGAGTCAATCAGACCTAGATCTCAATCCTTAAGACAATAGGAAATATCTGGAAACAAATGAAAATGATTTGAAGCACTCAAACTAAATGAACAACAAGACCTATAGATTTCAGAATGTACAAAAATGGAAATGACCATTTGCAGGTAGATCTGAGAAGGGTCTAATGGCATGTACCTATCACCAAAAGATGTTTTTGAGACCTGCTAAGGGACTATTTTTCCCATGGGAGAATGTGTCTTTGTAGCCCTTTCCAAAACTGAAAAAATTGAAGTTGTAGCCCTCTATCTACACTTTGTTCCTATGTTTTCAAATCGTCATCTTCAGATCTAGACTTGTAATAAATCTACAACAAAAAATGTTTGTTTGTTTGTATGGGGGTTTGCCTTGGTCAAACCCCAAGTTTGATAATTAAACCTTGATAAAAGACAAAGATATGATAAATGATAGTGTGTGAGCCCTAACCTTAAGTGAATCTAAGGTTTTTATGAGCTAAAAATACAAATAAACCCCACTCAAGTGCATTAGAGTATGATTCTTATATGATAATGATAAGATTCACTTACAGAGAAGTCAAAAAACCCTAAATAGATTTGAAACACAATGATACCTTGTTGTAGGTTGCTAGTAGAATGAAGCTTGAAGATGAGAACACTAGAAAACAAGTCATTAGGTTAGAGGAAATGGCAAAATGCATCTTCCACACCTAGAATCCATCATGTTCTTCTATTGACATCAACCTTCAATCATGTGACAAAAGCTTGATCAAAATCTGCAAATGGACTTGAAGACCTACAATTACAAACAATGTTGCCCCAAGACTCTAAATTTTGCTTGCTTGAATGTTATCTCCTTTTCATCTAGTTTGAAATGGTGAAAAGATTAGGCTTTTATAGGAATTTTTGTAATTTCCTAAATATTATATCTCGATAGCCGACATTTAAAATTTAAACTTGAGGCCTTAAAATGTCACTAAAAACATATTTTAAAGTGGGTATTGGCACTTAAAGGGAACCCATTCGCCCATGAGTGAATGGGTCCTAGCCTATAAGTCCAGGACACGCATGATCCAAGGCATATTAATGTTTGAATGCATTTATTCAATACATGTTTCAATGTCAGAAAATGATAAAAATAGGCCTTGGGATGCATAATAAAGGAAATTAGGGCCTATTTAAAAAGGGTGAAAATGCATAAATGTAAGGTCATTAAAATAGGTCCAAACTAAGAGTTAAATTATACTATCACCTACAAGGGAGGACAATTTTCTATGCTATAATTTTTATTTTTTTTCTAGCTATTGTATAATAAAAGAATAATTAGCTTCTCTAAAAATAAAATTCTACTCTATAATACCTTTTTTTGTAATAGGATACCAAAGCTTGTATCCTTTAACACTATAATTGTAACTAATGAAAATATATTTGACTATAATAATCTCCAATTTAGCACACTTCTCGCTTGAGATATGTGCATATGAATCACAATGAAAAATAAGAAAAATCGTTAATGAAGGGTTGTATCCTAAATACACCTCCATAAGCATTTTATCAACATGAGTTGATGTAGGAGACTTCTTAATTAGATAGCAAGAAATGGCTACAACCTCAACCCAAAAAAAAATCCAAGATAACTCCAATAAGAATACAAAATTATTTTTTTCTTCTTAATACCATAATCCTTTTAGAAGTTATTAAAACTTGTAGAACAATACTCGCTTGCTAGTCTTCAAACATTTAATTTTATTTCTAGTTTAATTTTATGCCATAACTTTGAATTCATTAAAATAACTAAAAAACCTGATTTAATTTTAAGAAAAAAAACCTGTGTCCTTATACTATAATTATTAATAAATGTAGCATACTAAATATTTTTTACAATCAAAGGAACATCAATAGGACAACAATAGAAGGATAAAGACTCGACTTTTCTCTACTCTGCAAGTTTCCCGCTTTGGCTATTTTTTTGAATTTCCAGAACCTGTCATGATTTGACTATTTCTATGGGATGATCAGGAAGGGGGCCTGGGAAGGCTCCCCACTCCAAAAAAGTTCTCCTCTTGTTTGGCGTTGTGCCTGTTGTGGTAGCAGTCAGTTCTTTTTTCCCAACATGGCGTCCCCTCCTCGTACTTTTGTCCTTTCCCCTAGGGAAAAGATTGGAGGAATTTTTGGAAATTCGCCCACTTCCTCTTCTTTTGAGCTTGACTCTTTCTTCTCTGTGGAAGAATCGGATTCCTATATGGACAAACTGGTGTGTTTTGACTCACCAACCTTGGGTAAAAGATCTTTGGAATTTGCTTCATGCTCAGTGATAGACTGGGAAGTAGATGTCCCAGAAGTTTTGATGTTGAAGGTGATGGACAATCTCAAACTGGTGCTAGTTGCAAAAAATTTGGCATATAGGTCAAATATTGAATTGCTTCATCAATAGGCTGCTTGCACTTAGAATCTTAAAGGCAGTGTTACCATAAATGCAATGCTGAGAGGTATTTTCCTTTTCTCGTTTGTGGTTTATGAAGATATGTTGAAAGTTTTAACAGGTGGTACTTAGGTGTTTGAATCAAGTTTTATGAACTTTCTCTCCCTCTGCAAATGGAAACCAGGCTTTGACTCATCGATTGACCTGGGTACCTCAGCTCCAACCTGGGTTCGCCTCTCGGGCCTTCCTTTGGATTTTTGGGGATGAGAATTTTAAAAGGTATAGCTAACTCTTTTGGAAGCCTTCTGGCTATTGATAAGATCACTTAGGAAAGATCTAGATTGGTATATGCCTATATTTGTGTAAATGTGGTTGTGAATACTGTTTTACCTTCCTCAATCCTTCTTAAGTCCAAATTTGGAAATTGGACCCAACCACTGGAATATGAAAATTCTCGTCTCTTCTACCAGTAGTGAAAGAAGTTTGGACACCTCATTGACTCTTGTGGGAAAAAACCTATCGAGGGTACTTGTGAAAAGGAGAAAAACTAGTTAGTGGAACTCTCTGCTAATGAAATGGCTTTTGTAGCTCAACATTCTACTTCCCCCGTGAAGGAAATTTATGTCCCCCAACTAAAGGTGTACCTTGTTTTGAGCTTGGAGGTTGTTTCTAAACCTCCTATAACTAATGATTCAGCCTACTTGAACCTTGAGGTCTCGGCCCCTGCTTCTGGCCCCCCTACCCCATGCTTTCCAAAATTGGTAATGTCAAAAGATGGGGAAGAAGTTTCTATTGATATTAAACCTAAGGAAGGCCCATGTTTGGAGGCAAAAGAGTTGGCTCCCCAGTTGAAGATGCAATTTTTTGGAGAGGGAGAGGAGCTTGAAGAAGGTGATTATGTGCACCCAGATACAAACTTGTCTCTGGAAGATATGCATTTCCTTTCCCAGAAGGGGGCAGGAAACCTGAGTGACTCTTTTGCTTTACTAGGCTTTCCTACTCAGTCTAGTGATAATGATCCGGGGGATATTTCAATGAAAATTGAAGTGTCTCATTCTCTCCAGAATCTGCACCATCAGAAAGAGCTCGACGTCCTGATTCCAATGCAACTCGAACGGAGCGAAAAGGAGTCCGTTTGTGCAAATTATGGCCAGTCAAACTGGGATCAGAGGGCGTCCAAGAAGCGAAAAAAATGATGTCTTCAAAAGTTGTCGAAGTTGGCATCATTGCGAAGAGCCTGTCGCAAGCTTTCCAACGGCGTTCATTTCATCAAAATCCGACATCGGAGGCTCAAGATACAGCTAGTCAAAGTTTCAAGTTGACTTGGTGGATTGAAGGTACAGTGATGACGTCAGCATCCGTACAAGATGACATCAGCATCTGTGCAGATCAAAATAGACCAATCCGTGGTTGACACGTGTCATCTGTACGATGACATCGGCATCCACGTGGTAGCACAGTCATCGGTCCAGTCGGCAGTCCGTACCCCAATCAGCAGGCCACGTCATCGTCTAGTCAGCAGGCCACGTCAGCAGCCTCGTCACCAGTTGGATTACACGTCATCGTTGTCAGCTAATGAAAAGCTTCCATGTGGCACCCTCCTGGTGCGGCACGTGGCCCTTCTCTCTCCTCTTCCTACCGGCGGTCATGAATTTGTTTGAACAAAATTTTGTTGTGTTTCGAACCCACAACGTCCAATTAGCCGAAACCGTCGGTCACCGTTGCATCAAACATAGCCGTCAATTATAGCTATGGAGCGGTTTCATTTTATTGCTTATTGATTTTGTTATTTGTTATAAAACGTGGCCGGCGGGGGTGGAACCACCGACCACCGTTGTAACAAAAAGGTTATTCACCGGTAGACCACCAACGACTCCTGAAATATAATAGGAGTTAGTTTGATTTTGTTAATGTTTTGTTGGCCGAGCCTTAACCAAAAGGCATTTTAAGCCATAAACATTTAAAACCACCTCTAACAAACTAAACCAGAAGCTAAATGGAGCCATCAAAGGACTTGTACGAGCTGTTAGAGGGGGTTAGGCATTAATTTTGATGGTTAAGCCTAATTAGGCTAATTTTATGTATAAAAGGGGGTGTGAGGTGAGAGTTGAGTTAAGTTTTTTTTTTTCAGGTGATGAAGTCTTGAAGCTGAGGTGAGGAAAGAGAGGTCTTGTGGAGATTCTTTGAGTCATTCTTGCACGTCAGAGCATCGTTATGCTGCCGAAGTGCTTGAAGAATGGTTTTGGTGCAATTGTAATTGATTTGGAGATTAATCGGATCGGTCACTCTATTGGAGCAGACCCGGAGACGTAGTCACGTTTGTGACAAACTCCGTAATCAAACACTATTTGCATTTCTCTTCTTCTCTCTCACCTTCTCTCAGTTTGTTAATTCCTTCATTTTTTTATTTCCTTGAGTTAATTTTGATTTAATTAACTTGGAATAATCATTGTAAAAGTTAAGCATTCAATCTGCAATTTAGTCTAGATCCTATACAGATCAGATAAAGAATATGAGGAGTGGTCTCAAGCACCTATTAAACCTAAAAATAAAAAGAAGTCAGATGTTGGGGGGAATAAGGTGGGTATATATTCCCAAAAGGACTCCAAAACTAAAGATATAGTGAGGGATGTGGCTGCAGGAAAATAAAGAACTCTAGATTCGATCGCAGGATTGAAGCCCAAGAAGAAGTAACCTTGGCTACTTCTGGGGGAAGAGGGTGGTGTTGTAAAGTAGTTATCCATGAATTTTATGTCTTGGAATATAAGAGGCCTAAATAGCCCATATAAACAGTTCCTAGTGAAAACCTGTATTCTTGACAATAAAATGGATGTTCTCCTCCTTCAAGAAACTAAGATGAAGAAAGAGATTTTTGATGAGGCTATTTTGAGTATCTGGCCTAGTGTGAATTATTTTGTCTGTGAGGCTGAAGGTTCTTCAGGAGGTATAGCTACTCTTTGGAATACCTCAAAGCTAAAATTTACCTTATGTGCTACTAGCAGGAATAGTCTGATGATTACCTTTGAAGATTTGGCTTCCTAGGAGAGTTGCAACTTAATTAACATTTATGCTCCTAACTTGAGTAGGGACAAAAATATTATTTGGGAACAGCTAAGTGATGCTATCTCTCACAAAAAAATATGACCATTCAATGTTGGGAAAATATTTTAACTCTCCTCTCCTTCCTTCATAGAAGTTTGGAGGGTTGGATGACTATTCATATAGTATGATGGAACTTGTTGACTTTTTAAACTAGATGGTCTAATAAATATCCCCCTCCAAGGAATGAAGTTCACTTGTTCCAATAGAAGAAATGAAAACCACCTAATCCAAGTTAAATTAGATAGGTTTTTGATCTCTGCCAATTGGAATATCTTCCAATTCCTTTCTCTTTTTGCTCTTCCTAGGTCTAGCTCTGACCATAATGCTTTGGTGCTTAAAAGAAATTTGGATTTCAATAGGGGACCTTTTCCTTTTAGATTTGAATTAATGTGAAGTCTCCACCCTAATTTTTATAATCTTGTAAAAAATTGGTGGGAAGAACCTATAACTAGAACTCCTATGTATTGCCTGGTGGAAAAACTGAGAAGAATAAAATAAAGAGTGAAAGGTTGGAATAAGGTGTCCTTTGGTAATATCTTTGAGATAACGAAAACCCTAGGAAACAACTTAAAAGAAGTTCGGGACATTATGGATGTTGGTCAGGTGGATGAGGAGATATGTGCTAAGGAAAGAGACCTCAGATCTTAATGGTTTAAGATAAACAAGGGGGATATTTTCTAGAAACAAAAGTCACGTGTTCAATGGCTAACCGAAGGGGATATGAACACAAAATTCTTCCACCAATCCACGTTGAAGCACATAAGCAAAAACAAGATTAGATTGCTTATCAAAGAGGATGGCTCCATGGTCTCCATGAAAAAAGAAATTGCTCAGAAAGTTGTTAACTTCTTATCTTCTCACCTTATGGCTCTTGGCAATGTAAATCAAGTACAAGATGATTTTCTTGAGGTGATCCCTAAAGTTATTTTTTATATTGATTTAAATATGATGACTAATGCTATTTCTATGGAAGAAGTTAAAAAGGTTGTGTTCTCTTTCAGAGCTTTTAAAGCTCTAGGCCTAGATGGGTTTCCTCCTGCATTTTTCTAGACCTACTAGGAAATTATCAAAAATGATCTTTCCAATGCTGCTAGAGACTTCTTCATGTCAGGTAGGTTGCTTAATCAAATGTGCCACTTTTTTTGCCTTTATTCCCAAAATTGTAGAAGCCTCTTCTATGAAAGATTATAGACCTATAAGCCTTTGTAATACGGTTTATAAAATCTTCTCTTAAATTATATTGTTAAGGTAGAAACCGGTGCTTGGTAAAATGATTTCTCCAAACCAGAAAGGTTTTGTCTAGGGAAGAAATATCCTTGACGTTTTCATCTCCACCCACAAAATTATCCATTCAATGGACCACTCTAAGAATTATAGGATGGCCTTTAGAATTGATATTTCTAAGGCCTATGATAGAGTCTCTTGGTTGTTTCTTTTTGTTGTTCTTAGGAAGTTTGGGATAGAAGGTAGATTCCTCAAAATGATATTTGCATGTGTTACCTCCCCTATGTGCTCTTTCTTGGTTAATGGTGTCCCCCAAGGTTTTTTCTCTTGTGGTTGTGTTTTTTGACAAGGTGATCCCATCTCTCCCTACATTTTTTATAATTATTGTTAAAGTCCTTGGGAGGAATATCCAACAACTGATGGATTCTGAAGTTATTAAAGGTGTTAAAGCAGCCTTGTCTCTCATGCCAAATTCCCACCAACAATTTGTTGATGACACTCTTATGTTTGGGGAGCCTCGGTGGGGGAAGCTAATATTTGGAAACAGGTCCACAATGAATATGTTGTTGTTTCTGGCCAATATATAAACTATGAAAAAAGTAAGATATACTTCTTCAACACCAACCAATAGATAAAGGATAGAGTGGTGAAAATTTTGGGATGTCGGGAAGCTGCCTTACCTGATGCATACCTTGGCCTTCCTTTGATTTCCAAGAAATTATAAAATAACTATTGGAATCATTTAATTGAGAGAGTGTAAAATAATTTGGGTGGATGGAAGGGGAAATTGCTTAGCTTGGATGGTAAAACCCAATTGCTAAAGGCTTCTCTTCAGAATATTTTGGTTTATTACCTATATCTCTTCAAAATTCTTGCTTTTATAGGGGAAAAGATAGAACAAATTCAAAGAAGATTTTTGTGGCCAGGCACAGAAGAAAAAAATAGCCTATCCCTAGTCAGTTGGGAAATAGTGTGTACTCCCAAAAGGAGAGGGGGCTTAGGAATAAAAATAATATCCTTGCTTAATGAATCCCTCATTGCTAAAATTGGATGGAATCTTCTAGAAGGTTCTAAATAATGGGTTAAATTATTCCAAGCCAAGTACTTGAGGAATAGGAACCCTAGTTGTTTCCACTCTATGTTCGACCTCCGTAGTGGTTCAACCTTATGGAATCATCTTGTGAAGCTGAAAAATGTGTTGAAGCAAGGGGCTAGAAAGAGAATTGGGAATGGTATAAATACTAATTTTTGGAAGGACCCTTCGATTGAAATTTCTATGTTGTCATCAATAGATGATTTGAATCCTCTGAAAAAAAGCTTAACTAGGATTTGTGGCAAAAAAAAAAAAAGACTATATCAATTAAGAGAAGGAGGATTGTAATTGGAAGGAGTTCAAAATGCTATTAAGGAGGGATGATCTGAGAGGCCAGAGATAGGTCAACTGGGATCTAGCCCTTTTAAGGCTGCACAACCTTATCAAGGAGGCTAAGTGGTTTGATAGAGAAAGGGAAGATGAATTGATTTGGAAAGGTAGCACTTCAAGTTGTTTCTCAGTTAAAAAGGCTTATGAGGAACTAGAGAAGCCTATGGATGTGACCATTGATCATTTTGGGGATAAGGTGTGGTTAAAGAACTTGGTTCCTAAAATTAATTGTTTCTGGTGGTTTGTTGCTCATGGAAAAATTCTAACTATTGACAACCTTGTTAGGAGGGGATTCCAATTGGTTAATAGACACTCCCTTTGCAAGAAGGAAGAGAAGTCAATTATGCATCTTTTCTTTCATTGCCAATTTGCCAGGGAAGTGTGGTCATTTTTCTTGTCCTTGTTGTCCTTAGACTAGATGTTTCCTCACTCAATGAATATGTTTCTTGAAAGTTGGTTGAATTGCCCTTTTTCCCACAATGTGATTGTTGACCTCTAGAACCAAGTAACCCCTTTTCTTACCTGGGGAATTTGGAAAGAAAGAAATAACAAGATATTCAGGCTAGTGGAGAGAAGTAGCTGGGAGGTAGCATGATTATAAAAAAATAGATTAAGGAGAACATTGAGGCAGGAAGATACAACTTCTCCAAAGCTTGGCCTAACTACAAAGAAATGAGGATAAAGAAGAACTGGGGTATAAGGAGGGAACTAACTAAGATCAATTGTTCAATGATGTTTAGTAGAATGACTAAGGTGTGGTGTCCTCCTCAGATGGATTGGATAAAATGTAATTTTGATGGGTGCTCAAAAGGCAACCTGGGTTTAGCTAGGTTGGGGGTCTTCTAAGAAACCATAGAGGATATTGCATTGTGATTTTTGGGATGAATATGGGTGCCTATTCTAATAATAAAGCTAAATTATGGCAAATTTAGGAGGTATCAAAACTCTAAAGGAGCTCGGCTTTAAAAATGTCATGTTAGAAGCAGAATCAAAACTCATTGTGGATATTTTGAATGGTGTTTCCATGCCATCTTGGGAGCTAAAAAATATAATGGATAAATGTATAACCTTGAAGAGTCACTTCACCAATTGCAGGGTGCAACATGTCTACAGAGAGGGCAACAAAGTTGCTAATTGTGCCGCCAACGTGGCTCTAGGTTGTACGGGGTGGACTTGTTTGACTAATAATGATATGCCAAGGGTTTTAAAAGACATGATATTAAATTAGAAATATGAAAATGATTACAACTTGTAAAAATGAATTGTTGAAGTTACGCAAACAACAGGGGAAATTTGAGATGTTTAAAGGCTTAAAGAGAAATGATGATTTTGGGGGTATGGTGAGGTATCAGATGATCTCATTAGGTACTAAATTAAATATTTCTTCCCTTCCTGAGATGATCGATGATCACATGGATATCTTCAATGTGTTAAAGGTTGTCATTTCGAATTGTGTTGATTTGCCTAATGCCAGCCTCCCTATAATTCACAAAGTGTGGAAAATTATGGAATTAAATGTGAATTTTAATACTTTCAATATTAACAATGAGATATTGGTCTCAGGAATTGTGTCGTTGGATCTTCCTAAAAGAAACTTCTTGATCCCGTATTTCTTAAGGGCTCATTTAGTTATTTGCAGAATTGGTGTCTTCAGCAACAAGAATAGAAAGCCGAAGAACTGGGGGATTATGAAGCATAGTCTAAAGAAGCCAAAGAACTTGCAGAGAGTGAAAATGGGAGGCCCTAGGAAGCACACCAATCTGCCAAACTGTCAGGACCTCATGCAGAATGTGGACCTCTGGAGGCTCTTTGAAAATGCTGGTATGGTTCTACTTTTTGAATCCTTGAAAGGCTATAATGAGAATTTAACTGCTAAGTTTACAAACTCCTGGAGGAAAGGTGGTGTGGCTATTGGGGTGGTAAATTTTGAGGTAACAAGACATGGCTCATTGTGGAAGCTATTGGTCTGTAAAACCAAGGGATTAAGGTTGCTAAGAAGAGCGAAGCGAATTATCAAAACTTTGTGGACAAATTTCTACATGAAGGGGAGAACCTCAAAAGATTTCATAATGGGTATGCTAGACTGGAACTTCCTCCTCCTTTTGCTTTGGTTAGCCTTTTTGTAATGTGGTATTTTACCTTAGAGGGTAGATATATGTCAGTGCATGCTTACCATTTCCCTCTGCTTAACCATATTAGGCATGGTGAGATTATCAACTTACCCTTTTATCTCTTGTCATCCCTGCAACTCAATATAGAAAAGGGTGATAGTCCTCCCCTTCACCAAGCTTTGATGTTAACTCTATATAAATATGCTCTGGAAAAAATTCCTCATGGCAACCCTTTGGCTATTAGACTTGACAATCCTAACCCAAATAGGATTATTGAGGAACCTCTTGTTGAAGATATCCCTGCTATGGCTCCTAATCCATGCCCTCCTCCCTCTATTCCTGCCAAGAGGGTGCTAATTCCTTCTATGAGCCCATCCCCTATGACAGATGTATCCAATCCCTCTACTCTTTTGGTACAAAAAGCTGAAGAAAAAGGAGTGTATGAGATACAAATTTTCAAGGCTATGCCTAAGAAAAGAAAACACTTCCCTTTACTGGTGGACCTTCCTAAGGCAAAGAAAATAAAAAAAGATATTAGCCCAAATGATATCATTAATATTTTTGAAGAAGATAGGTTTAATGAGGAGTTTAAGGTGACTTCACAAGGGCAGGGGAGTGGTGGTAGCAGCGGTAGAAGGTCTGCTCGACTGGAAAAAGTTGCCTCATGGAAAAGAAAGGCAAACAAAAAAATTATGTTTGTGATGAGGAAGACCTAGAATTTGAAGAGTTTGAAGCCCAGGGGGAAGATGATTCAGAGGACATGGATTTTGAGGACTTTTCTTATGATATGGGAGAAGAGGACACAAACGTTGAAAAGGATGAGGAAGAGGAGGACCAAACTAAGAAAATTGAGGAACTTAAGAATGAGAGTGAGAATGTGTAGGATGTTGGGAATACAGAAATGGAGACTAATGTTGATGACTCTAGCACTGACTTTCTGAAGAGTAGATTGTATTTTTTCCAAGTTCAATTTGATGACATGGAGAAAGCTCTTGCTACTCTTATGAATATTACTAACAGACTGATGTGGAGGGCGATGCTAGGAGTTGTTTCTAGAGAAACAAGAATTGCCAAGAACTTGAAAAAATAGGGGAATTTGGATGTGCTAAAGATGTTGGATGAGACTGAGGAACCTAAATGGAGGGAATACATCTCCCTCATTGTAGAATATGGTGATCTGCTGAAGAAATCCAATTAATGGCTTCTTGTTTATGCTTTTATGACTACTTTCTATTTTTTGTCTTTTTGGTTCCATATCTCGGACTACTATTTTATTATAGCTCTATTGTGGTTTAATATAACCTGGGACATTGTTGATCCAATTAATGGTTTACGTAGTTTTAAAATTTCTATTAGAAACTAGTTTTTTTTATTAATAGTGGATGGACTATGGTAACTATGTTAAATGATGGCCTGCGAGCCACTCTGAATGTTGTTTCTTGGTCGGTTCTGGTGGTGTTGTCTCCCACCTTCGTTTGGTTCCTTTTTGTATTTTGGATGTAACCATGGGATCATGGCCCTTCCCTGCTAAACTAGTCAAAAACATCAATAGGACCAAAAACATATGAATGAATAAGATCCAAAATTATAGAAGACTTATTATAACTCAAATAAAATAAAACAAATTTTTTTTCTATAAATGGAGTTTCACATAAATCAAATTCAATATTACAATCAGATAAACCTTCAACAAGGTTTTTATTCTTCAAGGTTGATATAACCTTCTCTCTAATGTAGCCTAATCTCTTGTACCATAAATGTGTATTTTCAACTAGTAACTTAGACTCTAAAGAAAGAGCGCCCTTAGGTGCCCAAAAAAACATGAACATCCACTAAAGAGAATATCACTATTTTATCCAACAAAAGAGATGAAGACTCGAATTTTAATAGAAGTAACATTCCATTGAGCCATGTATGAATATGAAACAAATTACCTAATTTGACACTGTAGACATGGAAAATGTACAAGTTCATTTTGGCACGCCTGATCCCGATTACTGACAACGTTTCCTCTCAGATCAAATCCTCAACATTTCATCGTAATTCTATCCCTTAATCTAATGAATCGTCATTTATCTGATTAAGTCTATCACCTCATTTGATTAAATTAATCAGTTTAATTTAATTAACCTTACATTGTTGTTTAATTAAATAAATCATTTTATTTGATTAAAATCTCTAAAGTCTCCTCATTAAATTAAATAAATTAAACCTTATTTGATTTAATCTAATCCTCTCAATTTGATTTAAATCAATTCATAAATTTAAGTCTAAATTCTCACATCTCCTAATTCCTCATTAAATTAATCAAATCCTTGATTAAGTTAATCCCTATCACTAAAATTCTCTAGAGAATGCAACTTGCACAATAAATCAATTACTTTGATTTATTAATTCTTCTATTTTCCCTCACAAAGCATCAAAAGGGAATATTCCCTCAATTTGAATTCAAAAAAAGGTCAAGTGGACTTGGTCCTTCCAACAAGGCATTTATTCCTCTTACATGTCTTTGTGCATTGAGCCAAGTGGCATTTATTTCATTCCTTTTTCCCTCTCACATGTCATTTCTCAAATTTGAAATGCCACCTAATTGCATTTATTGGCACTTTGGCCAAAATGTGCACAATTTTTAGCCATTCACATCTTGACAAGTGGCACTTGGCCATTGGATGTTGAATGATCCCACATTGCTCTATTTTACTCTCTTTTCCAGTTTGGAAATCTATCAATTGGAGGCTTCTCTCCTCATTATCCATCCACAATTTTGAGTAAACTTATTATACTCAAAATTCGTCCATCCACAATTCAAGCAAGTACACTATACTTCATTTTATCCACCATTTTGAGTAAACTTACTATACTCAAATTCATCTCATTCCTCATCAACAAAGTGGATCAACAATCATCAAGCTTACAACAGGATTGGGAAAGGGCTGCTTACTACACAACAATGGTGGCACCAATCCACTATGGGATGAAGGTTTAATCATGCTTTTATATGCTTCTGTTTAACCTGTTTTTATGCTCATTGGTTGCATATTTAGACATGATTAAGTATCTCATAGGGATGTTAAAGTTGTTGTTTTAAACTAACTTTCGTGCTAACAACGTGAAATTGTTTGAGATGATTTTCGTTTGCAGATTTTTAGCATCCACAGACACCTATATAAATCACCATATAAACTCTAACCATCTTGTATCCTACATTAAAAATTACAAACTAAACATTCACATCTATTAATTTTCTTATGTAGAAAAGGTTTCAATCTAACCCAAAGATGTGTAAAAAATCACTAAGCCCCTAAAATCTACCATCAAGAAAGTTAATTTATACTCTAGTGTGAACAAAAAAATTAAATGAGAATTATCACATAAGTACACCTTACGTCCATAAAACTCTTCATACTATGAAATGAAACTTTTTTAAAGTTCACATATATTTATTCCATATGTAGATCATAAGATGTAGGAATGGAAAGCAAGAATCTTATAGATAATTTTCTTACAATTTGAGAAAATATCTCACTATAATCAACCCCTCAACTTGGGAATAATCTTTGAAAACCAATTATGTCTTATATTACTTAAAATTACCATCAAAATCCAATTTATTTTTCAATAGCCATTTAAAACCGACAAGTTTGAATCCTTTGAAAAAATGTACAAATTCTCATTTATGATTTTTTTATTATTACCAGTTCTTCATCCATGACTATTTTATAGGACTCTACATCACGCATACTTAAAGCATCGTGTATAGTTCTAGGTTCGTAAATGATAATTTAAAAGAAAACATACTTGTCCAATCATTAGGGGAATGCCTTTTGGTGGTTCTTTATGTCTGGTTGACCTTCAATCAAGTTGAGTTGGAGGTTCTACCTCTTATTTTGAAAATTCAAAGCTTGAAGAGATCTCCCCAACCTCTAGTCTCAATTGATATTTTGATTTGAATTTCTTTGGTGTAAAAGGAAGCTAAACCACATCTTTATTTTTTTCTAGCTATAGTATAATAGAAGAATAATTAATTTCTCTAAAAATAAAGTTCTACTCTATAATAACTTTTTTGTATCCTTTCACACTATAATTGAAACTAATGAAAATATATTTGATAGTTATATTCTCCAACACTTCTTCCTTGACATATGTGCATATGAATCACAATGAAAAATAAGAAAAATAGTTGATGAAGGATTTTATCCTAAACACGCCTCCATAGACATTTTATCAACATGAGCTGATGTAGGAGACTTGTTAATCAAATAGCAAGAAACGGCTACAACCCCAACCCAAAAACTTTTCCAACACAACTCCAATAATAATTTACTCCTAGCCTTCTCCATTAATATTTAACCCGCCTTCTCTGTAGCTCCACTCTCTTGTGGAGAATACAAAATTATATTCTTCTTCTTAATACCATAATCCTTGTAGAAGTTATGAAAATTTGTAGAACAATACTCACTTGTTAGTCCTCAAATATTTAATTTTATTTCTAGTTTTATTTTATGCCATAACTTTGAATTCATTAAAACAACTAAAAAATATTGATTTGATTTCAAGAAAACAAACCCATGTCCTTCTACTATAATTATTAATAAATGCAACATAGTAAATAATTTTTATAATCAAAGGAACATCAATAGGACCAAACGCATATGAATGAATAAGATCCAAAATTATAGAAGACTTAAATTATTACTTAAATAAAACTAAACACTACTTTTTTTCTATATATGGAGTTTTCACATAAATCAAATTTGAGATTACAATCAGATATACTTTCAACAAGGTTTTTATTCTTCAAGGTTCACAAAATATTCTCTCTAATGTGGCGTAAGCTTTGGTACCATAAAATTGCATTTTCAACTAGTAACTTAGAATCTAAAGAAAGAGTACCCTTAGGCACCCAAAAAAAAATGAACATCCACTAAAGACAATACCACTATTTATCCAATAGAAGAGATGAAGACTCAATTTTAATAGAAGTAATATTGCATTGAACCATGTATGCATCAAGATGAAACAAAGTAGCTAATTTGGTACCTATAGAAATCACCATAGAAACTCTAACCATTTGTATCCTACATCAAAAATTACAAACTAAACATTCACATCTATTAAATTTTTTATGTAAAAAAGGTTTCAATCTAACCCAAAGATATGTAAAACATAACTAAGCCCCTAAAATCTACCATCAAGAAAGTTAATTTGTACTCTACTATGAATAAAAAATTAAATAAGAATTATCACATAAGTACACCTTACCTCCATCAAACTCTTCATACTATGGAATGAATCTTTTTTAAACTTCATATGAAAGGATGCACATGAGTTAATTTTAACAATGCATTATAACTTGATCCTGTTGCCAAAGCTATGGTGGAGGCATTTCCATTCTCCTTTTTGGATTTAGAATAAGAGTCAACTTTCTTTTTATGTTTCCCTTCTCTTTTTATATTTTTTTGAAGTTAACTAGGCTTGCTGCAATTCTATCATATCACTTTGGACTTTATAGGAGACTTTGATCTCCTATTAGATTTGGATATTGAATTTTCTCACTACTCATGTTTCTTACCTCTCTCTTTCAATTTACCATGAACATTCAGGGCCTCTTTGGAACTGATAGAAAACTTTATTCTTATTTATTCAGAAAGAAAAAGAATAAATAACATCTTCAACCTTCAATACACCAAAATTAATCCTAATGGCCATTACAAGCCTATCCCATGAATCGAGAAAAGAAACAACAAAATTTAACATATTTATTCCTCATCTATCTTCACACCCATTAAATTCAATTGAGATACAAACATATTTAATGTATTTAGGTAGTCTACAATTTATCCACCTTCCTCCATTCTTAAGGAATACAATTTCTTATATGGAAACATATTAACTAAAGACTTTGCTTGATATATTTCACCAAGTTTTTGCCATAATCTCTTTATAGTAAGTTCTTCATGGAAATTAATTACAATAAAAATTTCAAGACATAATCTTATGAGATCCTTGACTTTCATGTCCATAATGTCATACTGAGAGATTGTAGTTGCATCTATAGGTCAATGAACATGCTCATCAATGGCTACTCATAGATCATGATCTACCAAAAAATCCTCCATTTTTATTATATAACTTGAACTTTGAAAATAAAAATCAACCTTAATCCTCCTTCATGTGCTTTCCATATGTATTTCTTGCAATAAGATCACAAATTTCTCTCCTACAAAATCTCCCACTCAAAACTAGATTAAATATAAAAACCCAACAATTGAAACTAAAGGTAATCAAGCTTTGATATAGCTTGTAAGGAAGTAAGGGCTAGTGTAATCAATTTCATGTGAAAATCTTGAGAGAAGTGTACAAATTTTTTTTTAAATGTAATCTAAACTATTAGAGAAAAATAGAGAAACACATATAATAACATATTCAATAGAACACATAAAATCAATATTTACATGGGGAAACCCTTTCAAGAGAAATCCCCACACTCTAAAATTTGATCAATGTAATATTTAAATCCAATAAAAGACAAAAAAAAATTGCAAAGCAATCCTTTACAAGAGTTTCACCATCATATATTTTTTGAGTGATTTTGATAGCATTCTAGTACTTGCAAATTTATGCATTCATACAACTCCTGAAATACCCAATTTATAGAGAGATGAACAAGATGAAAAAAAATTGTGGTTATAACACCATGTGCCAAAACACTTACAAGGATGGCATCCAATTTCCAATGCCACCTTTGGATATTCCCACTAATAGGCTAAAAATGAACATATTCTCTTACACTCTTATAGGTATCATAATTGTATAATTTTAACCACCCAACATGGGTTCCCAAATTGTCATTATTCTTCATCTCAATATAGTAATTTCATGAAAAATAATAAATAATATCATATTTAGTCAAAAATCTAAACTAACTCTGTTTATTCTTGGATCTTACATACCATACAAATCAATCATAATTTGACATAGGATCCCATGAAGGTAGGTCATTTTAAATCCATTATAGATATGAATATTAAATAAATCTTATAACACTCCACAAAGTACCAACATGTGGCATATGGTGCCAAATTAAAATCCCACAACCCATTTTGGTGGAGCAGATAATCAAATAATATAAAATGTGAAAATTTAAAATAATCAACAAAAAAACTTAGTAATTTCCAAGGTCAAGACATCTTATGTCCCAACAATCCTAGTCAGCCTAGTTCAAGTGGTTGGATCACCTAAGTGACCTACCTTAATAAAAGGGGTAACCTAATTCATGCCCTAGTAAGCCCCAAAGGGCCCAAAAATAGAAAATTACATGTGAAAAATTGTAAGAGGAAAGTGCAAAAGGGACCTAAACATAAAACCTTGAGCATAATAGTACTACTCCTAGAAATTTGTCAATCTTGAGCATAATACTACTCCTTGACTCATTCTTTGTATCAACAAAATTCTCCTGCTTATCATTCTTCTCTCTTATTTCTTTCCTTGATTATCCTAATATAATCTTCCAATTCTGATAATATTTTTGGACAGAGGCTAATCCTATTTCCTAGCTTATCCCAACTTATAGGAATTCAACCCTCCCTTCCGTATAATTTTTCAAATAGATCAATTTTTTATTGTGGAGTGATAGGAATTATTGTAATAGGAATATTTTACAAATCCATTAGGACTTGGTTTACCATTTTTGTCTGACTTACCTACCTCATGGTGATATACTAAGCTTATATTCAATTGAATTTTCAACAAGGTGATTACGGTTTACACAAAACCTTAGCATTACTTTTGTGTCCCCATATGAGATAACCTCCTCAAGAACACCATGCAATCAAACACTACATTACATAAATTTATAGTTATGACTGGTACCCTGTCTGTCAATTTTTTTTCCAATATGAAATTGGCTACCTCGATGAGCCTGTCCATCACTACCAATTAACATTATACCAAATCCATAACATAGGAAGATCAAAACTATACTAATGATCTACCACTTCCTCTTTGGAATTTCATGAGAATGAAAAAGTCATGTTGGGTGATGACATCATGTCTTCACCCTCTGGCACTCTACACTACTTGCTACAAACCTTGTAGCATCTCTCTTTGTTTCCTTCCATAATTGTAGTGATTTCACATCAATCAATAATTTTGTCATTCCAAATTGTCCCGAATATGACATCAATTTACCAACTTATTCCTTAACTCCTTGAAGTTTGGTACTTAGGTTCTTCCTTTGATTCTTAATAGTTTAATCATATTGAATGAAATATCTTGGACTTATGCCACATTTAATTTTTGAAGATATAATGAATATGTGTCGTCAAGGAGATATGTCTCCTTCATTTTAAGGCATCCACAACTCAGTTTTTCTTACCCTTTAAATAATTGATTTAAAATTCATAGTCTGACTTTAGCTCAAGCCATCTCCTCTAACGAGCATTTAAATTGGTTGAGTAACAATTCTTTTTAGACCATGCTAGTTTTTTATTATCTCCAAAATTTGTTCAAATGATTAATGCATATATAGTTACCAAGCATAATCAATTTCCGATAGATCAAAATTATGTGGAGTATGGTTTCATTCATAAATCTTTTGTTTCCTATTTCATAGGCGATAATCTTGCCTTTCTGGATTAAGTTTACTACCTAATATTTTTCCAAATCATCATTGATAATCACAAGTTGATCTTCCAAAATAATTAATTTTATAATTTTATTGTAGTTACTTCCCTTCCCTTTGGTCAACGGCATTTGAATTTTTCCTGACCATTCAAATATTTCACTAATAGCTTTTATAACTTAGCCTTCAATTCCAACAAATTTGTTGTGGTCATTAGAAACTTTAGATTATAAGGTTTTTGATCCAAGAATCATGTCTAAGGAAAAGTCAAACAACTTTCTCATATTGAAATACATCATCAAACTCTATTGAATAGGGTACATATATGTATCCATATACTCTTCTTCTTCCCCTCCTTGGTGTTTCCAAGACTCATAAACATTAAGCATCTTAAAAGTTGAACTTCATGTAATCTTCTATTTCTTTTAATTCAATCAAAATGATTTAACATTCTTTTTGTTGGCTTTCTATAGTTGATTGATTGTTACTTGCCTTATCCTACCCTCACTCAGTATACCTTGCAAATACTTTTTGTTCCCAAGGTGATCCAATTATTCTTTTGATTTGACAACATAGTCTTCTTCCATATCCAATTATCTCTGAAACATCTTCCAATGATCTAAACACAAATTTACTTTTATTGACAAACTTGTAAGTTCAATTTGAACTTCAACCAAACTATGTTCTATATGAGTTTTTATCTGGTTAGTCTTCTTTAATATCTAAGTTTTTCCCTTGCAACCAACTATCCTAAGGAACTTCCATCCAAAATTCTAGGTGATTTTATTCTCTTCATAACCTTAGATGCTTCAAGGGTTATTCAGTTTCTTTTCCAATTTTCAAGTCTTAACTCCAAATTAACCATGCCCATTCTGGTTGCTAGGATCATACCAATTTTCATCTTTACTTTTTTGAGTCGCTTCCTTTTTTGACCCATTCTAGTCTCTGACCTTTACTCTAAGGTGCCAACTTCCATTCTTCAATTCACTTATCATTGCTAGATTTTAATCTAGTTTCAATCAAGATTATCAGAAGGTTATCCTACCTCCTGGATACCTCTCTAGTTGGTTCTGATTTTCAATATGTTGACTTTTCTACTTCGTTTGAAATTTCTAATTTATGCTAACAATTCATTTCCCCAATTTAGCATTTGTATCAATATACCTAACCTTCTTTCTTAGCCCAAGTGCATTCCTTCTGCAATCCCAAGGCATCTCTCTACGAGTTGTTAATTTTGAAGCTATCAAGGGACCATAGGGATGACTCTTTCCTAGTCCCAAAGTTTGATAAATTTCAATAAATTGGTTTCCTTACTATTTTCCTTGTTCTTATTTTCTATGCCATCCTATCTTAAGAACTATTTAAACATTAACCATCGATAATGTTTGCAGAAAACTTACATGATGAGCTCATAGGTCCATGTAGTGCCTCTCCACTTGGATCCTTGGGTCGATTGGGTAAGAGTATATTTGTGTTGGTTTGTTGATTGATTTTTAAATGGTATTATTAATGATTGGCTAATCATTTATTATAGTTGTTAATTTAAAATGTCTTTAATAAATTTAAATGTTGCTTTAATTAAGCAAATTATTTAAATGTCGTTAATTAGTAGTTTGATTTAACAAGGTTTATTATTGTTGAGGTTAATGCAATTAATTTATTAGATTTAATTATTAAAGTGAACTCTGAGAAAATGATTAAGTATTTAATTAAAGTATTAAATTGGTAAATTTAAATGTTTGTCGATTTAATTGAATATATGTATTTTAATTGTTGACATTAATATTTTTAATTGTAAGAAAGAATGACATTTTAATTATAACATTTTTTATTTAATCATTACTTTGATTTATTCGAAATTTAATCAAAAAGGAAGTTAAGTGTTACTTTCTAATTTGAAAAGTTGGAAAGATTTCGCATGCATAGTTTCGAACTTAATGTAAAAAAAAAAGGAAACTTGCTTTTATTATGGATTTGGTTGTCAAAAATGCTTCTCTGGTTTTATCATGCTTAGGGGCAGATTTTTGGGGGATTCTATCTTTTGCAAAAGGAAGAAAATATGGGTCTGCAAAAATAATTTGGGGGCGATATGCAAAAAAAAATGTTTGGGAACTCTGCGGCTGCATACCAGTAAGAAGGAGCTTCACGAAGGGAAGGAAGAAGTATAAAGCACACAATAGTAGGACCTCACTCCTCTAGGAAACATATAATATTCTTGCCATGGTATTTCTAAACTGAGCTTAAGCTAAAAACTCTTGTTTATTTTTAGACTCATATTCTATATTGATTGTATTAATCTGATCGAGTGTTTTCTTTCAAGTAATGGGCTTCATGACCAAGCCATTTTATCTCAGATTGTTATATTATAGATAATCTTCATAGTCATAGGGTTAATAGTGTTCTTCTTAGTTGAGGATGTTTCTTTTTAAAGGTTTACCCGCACTATGTGAAGGCCTTGGGCCATGTATTCATAAAGAAAAAATCCTCTTATTTCAAGAGCTTGATCTTATATCTGATCACCTACAATTGCGTTCCCTCTTCATCGAATCCATTGTTGCATAACTTGATAATCCATGAGTCCCATTTTCAAAGAGGGTGAGGCTGAGATATTTTACCCTACACCCATCAAGTGCATTTTCCTGAAAGTTTCACATCGAATCAATTTGAGAGTAAAGAATTAGATAAAGGTCGAATTAGTGTCAAAGTTAGTAAACATTGCAAAGTTCTCAAGTGCATGAAATTCCAATCAAAGGACTAAATAGAGATATTATATTTATAAGCCTTTCAGATGGTATACATGGTCATTATACGTGCAAGCTTTCATTTTCAAATTGTTTCATCCGGTATCACCTTTTCTCTCCAAATGTTGTCCCTATATAAATGATGGCAAAGGATCGCATCTCAGATCATACTCGAAGGCTCTTGAAAACCTCTATAGCGCATTAAATTAAGACCTGAACCTTGAAATACTCAGCTGCCTTTGATAAGCCAAGCCAATTTCTCCCACTTTGCATAGCCTTCCATGTTTGAGGAAACAATCTAACTCTTACTTAAAAAATAAAATTGTTTCGCAATTGTTAGTTGTTTAGTTGTCCTTTGGGGTGTGCATGGTGGGGCGTTACAACTTGGTATCAGAGAATAGGCTCATACATTGGGCATTATGAGCCCATTATATTAACCTTATGTTTAGACTCTTGAGTTTAGGTTTTCACCTTTCTGTCATTCTCGCTTAGCAATCTGAGTTTGTCCCTAGGTGGTGTCGGTCCAATGGTGCAGAAAATTGGTGGAAATGATAGGACCCACAGTGTAGTGTGAAATGAACCGATATCCTTTCTACCGGGGATGCATTAAGGACCCTCGTGTTGTCTTGTGGTGCATTTTCTATTGATGTGAATTCGGGTGTGATTGTGAAGAGTGTGTGTGTAAATGATAATGTTTAACAAAAAATGTGTGCTTGTATGGATAATTATGTTGTGTTCTTATGGAAATGTAGCATATCAAGGGTAAAGAATCAACTTGAATGACTAGTACTTGATGAGGCAAAAATAACCTCATCATAATAAAATCTAGAAAGCTTACTCTTGCTAATTCAATCCTAAGCCTGTGCCAATTTATTAAACTTTAGGAGAAGTAATTACCTATTTTTAGGAAAATTATGTTTTCTTTCTTTCTTTTGATCAATTGAGGAAATTGTCCAAAGCAAGTTTAATGGGTGGATTTGAGAGTTTTTGTAGGGATTATTAGGTCATCATGTGGATGTTGCAGAAGTTTTAGCCAACACGTGCCTCAAGAGTAATGTTGCGAACCCACTCCTAGATGCCTGGATGATGCGCCGAAGATTCTATTTTAGTTATTTAAAATTTTGTTGTTAAAAACTTTATGGCTCTTCTAGAGCCTTCTACATGTTTTAAAGCTTTTAAGACATCAAGTTAGTTTTTAGTTAAGGAAGACTTTTTCAATGGCTATCCATGCCATCTTAAATTTAGGATTTAGTTAAAAATTTATCTATAAAACTATAATTTCATAAGTAGTGAATAAGATAGAGAGGAAGTATCATTATGTTGTTTACATGGTTTTGCAAATCACTATTGAAATGAGTTATTTGGTTTTTGTTTATTGGTAACTATTGAATTCGAATGATGGTGATTGTATGTCATAAGAGGATTTGAGTATCTGTAGTTCATGTGAGTTAAAGATGAAGTAGTAGCCCGCGAGTTGGCCACTCGAGGGGAGTTAGCCTAGATAGATAAGTATTTTATTGTTAAGTTATTTTCTTTGTTAAAGATAAATTGTTGTTCAGTAGGAAATAACAAGTTGTTGAAGAGTCAAGTCAATTGTTCTGGAGCACCATTGTTTTTAAATTGTATAAGTTTTCTTCTGTAGTTGATAATATTCCTTTACTATTTAGAAGATGCTTAATTGTTTATTTCCTTACTTTTATGTTTCTGTAATTTACCAGTTGTTTAGTTTACTTGTTTCTATGCTTTCTAGTTTAGTCGTAATGCTTTCTAAATTAGTTGTCTTATGCTTTTTAATTTAGTATTTTTGGATTTTCTTAGAATAAGATTATTTTCGAGTTAAGAAGTAATGACTTTAGTTTAGTCTTGATTTATGTAGTTTGAAGAAAAACTGAAAAATATAAAATGGATTGTTCAAATAATCTCCTTCTGTAAACTGCCTTGGACACTGCCCGGTCAACAATTGACATTCAATTATTCTAAAGTTGTAGGACCTAATGACAGCCTATCAGTACTAATGTGCTATGTTTCCACCTTAGTTTGTGATTTTGAGGTAGTTGGTTTCGAATCTTAGAAAGGAAGGTAAATTAATTGGTTATGTTTATCATGTGGATTTAGTGCTATGGTGGTTATACATTTGATTAGTACGTGATATTGATTATGATGTCTTACTGATTGTTAAGTGTTAGAAGGATGATGTCGTATCACTCAATCGTGAGAGGCATATGACATGACGATTCCCTCTACACTAGGTTGATATGATATTTTATAAATACATGTTGTACACAACGTTTTCTCTTATACAGGATTGTAGGTACCGAGTACCGACTACACCTGCACTGTCAAGTCCGAGCGTACCTCAAAAACCCAATGGATATGATGTGGAAATGGGTGATGACAAAAGGACCCCAACCCGTGTTTGGTAACCCCATTTTTTTTTGGTTTGTTTATTTTGTCAGTTGCTTTGTTTAGTACCTCTTGTTTTTGTGTGGGACTTGTGATGATGTTGTTCATAACTATTTATGTTTACCTGACCTTGTGACTTCCAGGAGTAAGTCGAGACTAGGGGGAGGATTTAGTGCCTCTCCACTTGGGTCCTTGGTTCGATTGGGTAAGAGTATATTTGTGTTGGTTTGTTGATTAATTTTTAAATGGTATTATTAATGATTGGTTAATAATTTATTATAGTTGTTAATTTAAAATGTCGTTAATAAATTTAAATGTTGCTTTAATTAAGCAAATTATTTAAATGTCATTAATTAGTAGTTTGATTTAACAACGTTTATTATTGTTGAGGTTACTGAAATTAATTTATTAGATTTAATTATTAAAGTGAACTATGAGAAAATGATTAAGTATTTAATTAAAGTATTAAATTGGTAAATTTAAATGTTTGTCGATTTAATTGAATATAGTATTTTAATTGTTGAAATTAATATTTTTAATTGTAAGAAAGAATGACATTTCAATTATAACGTTGTTTATTTAATCATTACTTTGATTTATTCAAAATTTAATCAAAAGGGAAGTTAAGTGTTACTTTCTAATTTGAAAAGTTGGAAAGATTTTGCATGCAAAGCATGCATAGTTTCGAACTTAATGTAAAAAAAGAAGGAAAATTGCTTATATTACGGATTTGGTTGTCAAAAAAAATTCTTTGGTTTTATCATGCTTGGGGGAAGATTTTTGGGGGATTCTATCTTTTGCAGAAGGAAGAAAATATGGGTTTGCAAAAATAATTTGGGGGCGATATGCAAAAAAAAACGTTTGGGAACTCTACAGCTGCATACTAGTAAGAAGGAGCTTCACAAAGGGAAGGAAGAAGTATAAAGCGCACAACAGTAGGACCTCACTCCTCCAAGCAAGATATAATATTCTTGCCATGGTATTTCTAAACTGAGCTTAAGCTGAAAACTCTTATTTATTTTTAGACTCATATTCTATATTGATTGTATTAATCTGATCGAGTGTTTTCTTTCAAGTAATGGGCTTCATAACCAAGCCATTTTATCTCAGATTTTTATATTATAGATAATCTTCATATTCATAGGGTTAATAGTGTTCTTCTCATTTGAGGATGTTTCTTTTTAAAGGTTTATACGCGCTATGTGAAGGCCTTGGGCCATGTATTCATAAAGAAAAATTCCACTTATTTCAAGAGCTTGATCTTATATCTAATCGCCTGAAATTGCATTCCCTCTTCATTGAATCCATTGCTGCCTAACTTAATAATCCCTGAGTCCCATTTTCAAAGAGGGTGAGGCTGGGATATTTTACCCTACACCCATCAAGCGCATTTTCCTGAAAGTTTCACATCGAATCAATTTGAGACTAAAGAATTAGATAAAGGTCGAATTAGTGTCAAAGTTAGTAAACATTGAAAAGTTCTCAAATTCTCAAGTGCATGAAATTCCAATTGAAGGACTAAATAGAGATATTATATTTATAAGCCTTTTAGATGGTATACATTGTCATTATATGTGCAAGCTTTCATTTTCAAATTATTTCATTTGGTATCACCTTTTCTCTCCAAATGTTGTCCATGTATAAATGATGGCAAAGGATCACATCTTAGAGCATACTCGAAGGCTCTTGACAACCTTTATAGTGCATTTAATTAAGACCTAAACCTTGAAATACTCAACTGCCTTTGATAAGCCAAGTTGATTTCTCCCACTTTGCATAGCCTTCCATGTTTGAGGAAACGATCTAACTCTTACTTTATAAAAAACATTGTTTCGCAATTGTTAGTTGTTTAGCTATCCTTTGGGGTGTGCGTGGTGGGCGTTACAGTCCAAATGTTGAACCTGGTAGGTCTGATACCACATGTAACCCGCCCAACATTTACCTAACAATTTTCACCTATGTTTTAACCCAGAAAGTGAATAACACAAGTTTCCAAAAATATGGAAATGAAATATTTTCCTTTCAATAACATAATTTCACATTGGATAAATATTTTCTACATATCATTGCATAAATGAAATACTACATAATTCCAAGTAGATGAAATTTATCTTTCAAATACAATTTACAAGTAGATTCAAGATCATATTTACAATTTCATAGCTTGCAAGAGCTTAATGGTAGAAGAGTATAATGGTCAATATGTCCACATCTGGAGAGCACATCTTCATCTTTTGTTTCACAAGCTTCGGTTTCCAAATGCATGAGGGAGAGCATCACCCAAGTGATTTTATGTTTTCCGCCAAGCACAGACTTAATGCAGTCCCCCACACATCTTCTTAATCAATAAGATGGCCCTACCCTTGAATGAAGAGTTTGGTATGGAAACCCTCTAGTATAATTCCTACCTGAGCATGGTGTTGTTTCCTACATAACTAGTGCTTTCATACACTAGATACCTGCCTAATATGCATGAAACTCCCTACTATCTATGCAATCTTGGCTCACAGTGAATTAAAAAAGTGTACGCAATGGCATCTACATGTACTTTGGCCAAATATTTTTCATATATATATATATATAATAAAAAAATACACTTTCTATGAAGCGGTGTCGTATGTTCACCCACCCCCTCGCTCAACTTGGAAACTCTATTGACCTCAAATAACTCTTGACTAGATTTGACCTTAAGATAATAAACAAGATTCTATTTCAAAAAGTGATAACACACTTATATTGATATAACTAACCAATTAGGTTTAACCCAACTAGCAACTACCTTTTATTCAAGTTATTTCCTTTATTCATGGAAGTAACAACTCTTCTAGTTCATGCATAAATAATTAATACTGATGACACCATGACACCGACTGGACATATTTGGTCTCAATCTAAAGCGCTATCAATATATCAATATGTATAATAATTTATAATTAAACTTGATTTGAAGATTACTTCCTCATATTGTGTTTCAAACTCTTTGTTGTCATATCTATTATGGCTCCATCCCTCTAGGATACCTTAACTAATTTGGTTATCCTTGACATTAAATATCATATAAAATCTTATGTTTATATTAATATCCAATAATAGTGGTTCAACATAATAAGTTATTTAACTTCTAGTAAATTCAATTAAGAACCTTTCATCTAATCTCCAATTTCCTCATGGTTCTTCCCAAATTATCATTTGTATCATTTATATAAGGTTCCTATGTTTGTATGATCAGAAACAATCATAAATCCTTTCTCTCAATATGACACATAAATTCACATGCTTAAAATTAATGTTAAGTTCATATCTAATCTGGAGGACATTTTCAACTTGAGAGGAGTTTGTACTTCTGCCTCTTAAAGTCTCCTCGTATTATGGCTTTGGTTTTCCATAACGTAAAGTCATCTTCTTTAATATTTGAATAGCATGAGTAGGTCTAGACTCTTAGTCAAGTATAAGATAATATCATTTAAAAAGGTAATTAGAATGCATATATCTCTAATACGTTTTCCAACCCTATTGTTGAATATCAATATAATAACATTCAAGTGTATACCCTATCCCTAGGGAATAACTTGATCTCCTAGTTTCAAGGGAATATGAGCATCCAAGAAAATAGGTTCTCCACTCATAGTTAAACTACCAACATAGGTACACATAGCATCATACTCTAGACAATGTTGACATATTACTTTTAACACGATATCAATCCCTTTACATCTCCATACAACATAACTCATTCAAGAATTGTATATATCATACTATATCTGGGATATTATTACAATACCTTCTAGATAGCTTCACTTAACTTATGTTAATCAAATATTAAAATCATGCTAGCAATCTATTATGCTATTAAGATACCTTATCCTAGACATATATAAATTCAAGCTATGTGCATAACACTATTTAAAAGCTACAAAGAGCAACAATGATTGAACAAACACTTGCAATCCATAACAAAACATAGTATCAAAATTGAAAAGAGTAAGAGTTAAGAATAACTAAGCATGCCTAGAAAATATAGCTTCCAATTAAGAAATTGCAATTCTATGTTCAATGCAAAAGACTTAGCTTGCCGCCTCCTCCAAACTCGGCCTATCTCCAATCTAATCCAATAATCTATGCTCTCAACTCTCAATAATTTGCTCTTACTCACAATGAAATTGCTCCTCTAAACTCACAAAGAATTACTCTCAAACTTTCACAATGCTCTCACAAAAAATAACTCAGCAAAAGAATAATGAATGACCATCAATGATCAATCACAATGAACAAAAAAATAAGAAACCATTGACCTCTATATATACTGATTAAGAGAGAGACTCAAAACTGAAAGATAGCTATAAAATTCACCACCTTTCCTTCCCAAGCCAGTCAGGGGTTTTTCTGGTAGAAATGTTAGCAAATTTATCTCACAACAAATCTCCATGATATTCCTCAAGTTGCCATGACCCATTGACAATTTCTTCCCTTTTATTTGTTGTACATTGGCTCAATAGAAAACTTCTTTATTATAGCGCATGGAGTCCACATACTTCCCAATTTGCTGCTTATGTCAGTCAAGGAGTTTTTATAGCTTGCACATATTGAAATACTCAGTCAAAGATTTTAATATGGAGTTGTGCATGGGCTTTTCATAGTCCCATTTTCTCTCATATTCCCATTGTGGCTTTTTCCATCCTTTTAGCTCGCTTATGGCATTTACAATGGAGCTACAGTTTGCACAACAATCATACTATAAATGCACTTCAAAACATAAACAAACTTAGCTCGCCATCTTGTCATTCACATGGCAGTTTGACTAATTCAATAGCTTGGGTTGTTGCCATATGCATGGCATAACATGCATGCCTTTATGCAATATTTACTTGCTTATCAAATATGATACCATTAACTCTTATATCACATTACTTCATGTGTGAAACTTTCAACTTTAACACTTCTTATTCCATCGCATCATATATGCGAATGGTATATTAACATAACATCTCACATTTATATATATTATAATAACTTGTTATTATAATATATATATGTATATATAAGTTATTTAATTAAATACGTACATTTATACATATATATTCGTGTATACATGCATACCATTATTTTAATATCTTACTATATATATGGATATGTATATATAAAGTGTGTGTGTATATATGTATGTATTCATACGAGTACGCATATGTATGACGTGTCTATGTATGGGTGTATGTAGGTATTTCTACCTACACATGCCCACATGCACATACACTCATATATATGAGTTATCATAAATATATATACATATATACATTTATTTTATATGCATATCCATCTATATATATTTAAACACACAAAGTATATCTCATGTTTCAATACAAGGATTTAACACTATGGCTCAAACCAACTAAAAAATCATAGAGAATCAAAGACAATCAACCAAACATTCCTATCAGCCCAAAATTTATCACTGAGGTTTACTCACTGACTCAGCCCAAACTGACTTGACAAAGCTTGTCTAACCTAGGTAGTGAGTGTGTGCATTAACTCAAGTAGGTACATCAGTGGTTTCCATACCAAATTCCTCTCATGGGTGATACTTTCCCAGTCCTTACTAGAGGGCTCGATTCTTTCCTACATCCAACTTAGTGCATCATGAATGAAGTTAGTCAATAACATGAAAATCATATTAATCATATATCATTTTTTTATTTTTAAAGCATTTAGAAAACAATCTCATCATAATGCATATTCATATATTTCATTCATCCATTAAGCATATTAAAGTCATAATCTTGCATTAAAAACATATTTACTCATAAAAGTAAAAGTAATATGGTAACTTAGAAATGAGGTGTATCAAAGGCGACATGTGTATTAAACTTCATTGGATGTGAACTAAAGAATTTGTTTACTACTTATGAGGATAAAGAAAGGAGTGGAGGCTTCTAGAGATTGTGCAAAATAAAATGGGAGAAAAATAGGAGATTAGGGAGGTGATAAAGTAAATAGAAAGAAGAAAGAGTAGGATGAAAGAGGAGAAGAGGGGAGTATTATGTGATTTTGTTACAGACTTCTATGTGTAGCTTACCCTTACTACTTTGGTAAATCACCATGAAATGTAGATATTTTGAAATAATTTAACGATAAAAATGTTAAATAAAATTTATGTTCAATGTACTGCTTCATGCAAACAAATATGGTTACCTTAATGATGATTGACCCGAAAAGTTTTAATCATTTATTTTCTATTTAATGGGTTACCAAGTTTTATAGGGTTTAGGGTTTAACCTAGATGGAATGGTCATTAGTTCTTAAGCCTATCATCTCTGTCATTTATTTTAACCCAGATGACATGGTTATTATTTCTCAAGCCTATCATCTTTGTCATTTCATTTTAATGGTATTATTGGGGTTTGCAAGCTTAATGAACTTGCCCACCTTTACACGACTATAAGGTTATGATTTGAAAACTTTCATTTTTGGTCATAACTGTATTGTTGGTGTTGTGAATCCATCCACCTTTGTCAATATCAAATGATTGTTATGATTAGCCTTTGGCTTGAGTAATACCAATGAATTTGAAGACTTTGTGTTAAAATCATATGCTCGACCTATACAAATATATGGGCTCTGTTATAATTATGTTTGTGTTAATATTATAAGCCCAGCCTACACAAATATATGGACTTTGTTATTATTAAGTTTGTATTAAGATTACATACTCAATATATATAAATATATGGGCTCTGTCATTGTTATGTTTGTGTTAAGATTATATGATCATCCTATACAAATTTAAGGACTTTGTTATAGTTATATTTGTACAAATATTATATGTTCAATCTATATCAATACTATTGATTCTGACATTAATAAGATTATGTAAAGTCTATGTGTTAGCCCTACAATATTTTAAACTCTATCAAATGTATCTATTGAGTAAATTTCTATCTTTGATCTTTCCATGCTATGTTCGTGCATTCGAGGGTCTACCTTATGACCTAATAGATATTTGTTATTCCTACATTTTGGTAAAATATTTTGTATAAACAAGAAATTCTATCTTTGTAGGACCTATGATTGTGAAAATAAGGGTACTATAATGATAAATAGGTATCTAAACTTGTGTTATATTTATAAATATTGAGAAATAAGTTCCTTACTTAAGTTAAATGTTAGACTTTGTTGAATCCTTGTAGATTGTTAATTAAACTCAAGTAGAAGGTTTGAAGTTTAGAATTGTTGAAGACTATTTGGTTTTTCCATCTAATAATATATTCTGATGTATCATGAATTAAAGATTATACAAGTACACATATGAGTATCTATGTGTATGGAGTGTATACATATATACTAATATGGTACCAATTTTGAATGTACAATTATCCTTTATGATGTGTATACATATACTAATTATGTTTATCTATGTTCATATTCATATATTTGTATATATAAATACATATATTCATGCACACACACATACATGAATAAGTATGTACATACATATGGAAGATACTATGTGAATTCATGTCTTAACATCTGAAATAAGTTAGAATATTATTGTAGAAAAGTAGGACAACGATATGAAATTTAAGATTGTTATCTTTTAATAAAATATTAGTTGATTGAACTGATATGTTACCTCAATCTAAATCATTATGTGAAAATTATGAATTGTCGATAACCAATTTAAGAAAGAGGTGTGTGAGAATACAACACATATATTCATTATTGAAACATATTTATTTATTATTGAAATCTTTGGCCAAATTAATGCAAAATCATTACTTGTATTGTTAGTTCACATTTTCTAAAGTTTCAAATCAATAAGATATATCATGCTTAGATAGAGGGTACCTAGAGTTGTATGATAGATTATTTGTATTAGTACACAACACTAGTTCTTAGATGGCATGATGGTCTAATATATTCCTTGGATATGCTACTCTCATGAAGGGTAGGGCCACTTCTAGATGGAAGGCGTTTGGGGGACCATTGGTCTATGGTTGGAGGTAAAACACTTAGGTGATGCTCTCCCTCTTGCAGTTGAGATATCGAAGACTTGGTTTATCAGAGACAACGCTAATATTTTCATTGACATTGTACTATTACTCACACCTATATTAAGGTGTTGATTGTATTTATAATTATGAATTATAAAGTTGAAATAATTGAAATGTAAATAAGATATTCTTTATTAAAAGAGATTTATGAAATTATCTTGCAAGAAGCATGTAATTATGTTAAAGAAGGAATTACTCTTCTAATTTCTTATAATCTAAAGGTAGAAATAATGCACTATATGTTTAAAAACATAATTATGGTATTTTATTTTAATGGACCAGTTGCATTCATTACAAGTGGTATTAGAGCATAGTTTAAACACTAGAGCTTATGAGCCTACCATAAAAAAATTATCAAGAAGATAACTCTATGTGTTCCTTGAATGGAAAAATGGGTGGATCAAAGGCTAGGAAAAAGAAATAAAAAGTGAAGAAATCTAATAAATCTTAACATATAATTAAAACTGAGAAGACTGTGAGCTACACAAGAGAGGCTTGGCTATTTAATTATGAAACTCTAGTGGATTCTCTTAAGCGTGTTAAGCTAGAAAGTGAGAAATGAATGGATTAGACCATTCCCACTCTAGTTAAACCTAGTAAATCATCTTTGATTCATGATATGCCTTTTGGGTGTGGTCATAATGCACCAATTTTAGGAAAAAATATGATTAAGGAGTACCTACTTGTAAATCCACCCTCAAATTTTATGTTGCTAGATTTTAAGAGAGAGGAAGAACCAAAATAAATTATTCTCTCAGATAGTGATATGTAACATCAAGAAAACCTTATATAAATAAGGATATATATATACATATTATGAATAAAAAAATTCATTTGTTTTCTAAAGTGTTGAATTTGATATAAATCATAATTCATTTTTATTAAGAATTAAACCTTAATTAAATGCTTACAAATTGAGTGAACTTTGAATCATTCTCATTTCTAATTAAGCTTAGAAACTAATAAGACCATGATGACCTACCAAGTGTAATTATGGTGCGAACGAGAGTAAACCCTGAAAGTATTTAGGATGGTTCCATTCAACCTTCAAAAAATCCTATAACAAAGTTGGATCAAATCTTTCCTATTTTGAATGAAACCAAGGAAATATTGGGAGCCCTAGAGCAAGAAGTGAGAGGGGTTGCAGATTGTGAGAATGAAGAAGAACAAAGTCAAGAAAATGGTGAAAATAATGATTAGGAGCATAGTTCTCACAAAGTGCAAAGGGGAAATGATCAAGATCAAGAAAATTAAGGGGAAATGAGATCTCACCTAACCAATGAGCTAGCAAGAGATATGAAAAATATCACCCCACCAAAATTTTATGGAACAGTGATAGGAGATAGAGTTTAAGTATGGTTCACTAACATGGAAAAATATTATGAAATTATGACCTATTCAAAGATAACTACGGTAGTTTGGGGATCCCATCAATTTTCGGGTGAAGCATCCACTTGGTAGATGAATAAAAAAACTAAATTGGGATTGAGCTCTTTAAGTTTGACAGGATCAATTTGTGCTCATTTTCAGATAAAAGTGGCTACCTCATCTATACTTTGATAATAAATTGACTAATTTTCCAAATTTGCATTAGGGAGACATGTTTGTAACAAAATATTGGGAGAAGTTCACCAAGCTACTAAAGTATGTATCACAATATCAACATGATGAATTTTTTTGAATAAGGAAATTCATGATGGGTTTGAATGCCCAAATTGGAGGTGAGGTATATGTACATGGTCCAACCACCATGGATCGGGTTTTTGAAAAGATAATCAATCAAGAACAAAAAATTAAGTCTATCTTGACATATCAAGATAAGACAAGAAGACATTTGGATGGTCCAAGTCATCACCATCCTTCAAAAAGAAGAATTGGAACCAAGACTCCACCAAACTAGAGACAAATGGGAAGGGGTTCAAAAATAACAAAATGACCCCCATAATGGAAAACAAGATAAAGGTTTGAACAAAAAGTTTTTCAAGAATGATCATTTCAGAAAAAAGAAAGAACCTCCTAGTGGATGTTTCAACTATGGAGGAGATAATTATGCAAACCAGCACCCTAATAAAAATCAATGTATCCAATATCAAAGTCATTCTCTAGCTTCCCAATAAACAAAATTTCAATAAAGAATCCAAGCAGTTGTTGATAATTGTCAAGCAAAATATAAGATTGCTCCTATTGAAGTTACATGTACGTTGTTTGGTTACCTATTTATATTTTAATACACACCAATGCAACTAAATTTTTTATAGCACCTAGTTTGTTAAAGAACTTAGGTAGAGCAACCCATATTCAAAGATAAAGTAGATTTACCAACCTTCTCAATAAAAGTTAACTTGTATGTATCTCCTTTAGGATCCTATGATGTCATTCTAGGAATGAATTGGTTGTGGAAAAATAGAGATAAAGTAGAATATTTTGACAAAATAATTGAGTGTTTGGATGATTTTGGAAATATAACTTTGATTCAAGGGAATCAACACAAGGTTAAGATCAGGAAGATCTCTGCTATGCAATTGAAAAGGGCTAAGATAAAAGGTTTCCAAATGTTTGTTGTAAAAATGGAACAAATTAAATAATATAATGAGACAACTTATTTTGAAAACCTTTATTTCTACGACTCTCATAAATTGTTCGAAGTTAGCAAGGAATCCTTAGGGAAAACCAAGGAATTATCTTTTTGAGATTACCTATTCCTTTATGAATTCCAAGATGTTTTTCTTGAAGAATTTCCTGGGCTACCTCCTACAAGAGCCTTTGATTTTACAATCAATATAATACTTAGAATGAAGCCTTTGTCTAAAGCACCTTCTGAATGGCTACAAGATAATTGATGGATTTAAAAGCCCAATTGCAAGAGCTTTTAGCTAAATGATTGATTAGACCGAGTGTAATTGGGGAGCGCTAATGATTTTTGTCAAAAAGAAGGATGGAAAATCATGTTTATGCATAGATTATCATATTCTTAATAAAGAATTGATAAAGAATAAATACCCTTTACCTCACATCAATGATATTTTTGATCCAATGCATGGCACTATTATCTTTTCAAAGATTAGTTTGAGATCATGATACCATTAGTTAAGGTTGAAAGATAAATACATCTATAAAATTGCCTTTAGAAAAAGGTATGGGCATTATGAATTCACAATTCTACCCTTTGGACTAACCAATGCCCTAACAACATTCATGAATCTAATGAATAGTGTCTTTAGAGATAGTTTAGAAAAGTTCATGTTAGTGATCTTGGATGACATTTTGATATATTACAAGGATAAAGAAGATCATAAGTAGCATTTAAGAATTGTTTTGCAGCAACTAAGGGAACATAAGTGTATGGAAAGATATTAAAGTGTACCTTATTCTAGAAGGAGGTGCACTATTTGGGTCGTATTATTTCAATAGAAAAATTGTAATGGATTCTTAAAAAATTAAGGTTATCTCATAATGTCCTACACCTGATAACATGTAATAAATACACAACTTTATGGGTTTGGCTAGGTATTATAGGAAGTTCATTTTAAAGTTTTCAAAGATTGCCAACCCCATCACTTTTCTCCAAAGGAAAGGGAAACAAATTGAATGGTCAAAAAAATGTGAAGAGGCCTTTTGTATACTTAAGAAGAAACTAACTACTACATCCATCCTTAGAGTTCTTGACCTAGAAGGTCACTTTGAAGTCATCACAAATGCATTAGGTGAAGGTTTGGGTGGTGTATTTATGCAAGAAGGCCAAGTAGTGGCCTATAAGTCTAGAAAATTGCAACCTTATGAGAAGAAGTATACATCACATTATTTTGAGTTGGCAACAATTGTGCATGCTCTCCAAGTGTGGAGACATCACTTGTTAGGAAAATAATTTGAGCTCATATCAAATAATCAAGGTCTTAAATATATTCACCCCATCAAATCTCAATGCTCATCAAAGATGATGATTGGAGCTGATATCATATTATGACTAAAATAAATTACATTAAAGGAATTGAAAATTGAGTTGCTAATGTGTCGAATCATAGGACATACATTGCCACAATGGTTTCTATTCACTCCAATTTTTGAGAGAAGATTTTAAGGAATTTCCTAGGAGATAATTTCTATGAGAAAGTTAAGAAATGCTTGTTAGAAAACCCCCAAGACAACATATTTAAGGGGTATCATTTTGAGTTTGATAGATTTTTGAGATTTAATGGCATAATATATGTTCCTAATCAAAACAATATAAAAAAAAATTGTGTTAAGAGAAGCACATTATGCTTCATATTTTGGTCACCCAAAAGTGACAAAAGTATTGAAGGATGTGAAATCACTTTATTTCTAAAAAGGAATGAAACACGATGTAGCAAGTTTTTGTTGAAGGATGTTTGGAGTGTCAATGATTTAAGGATGAACATCAACATCCAATAATATTGTTATATCCCCATGAAATTCCAGAGTGGAAATGACATGTGATAGGTATGGATTTTGTACAAGGCTTACCTATGTTAAGGAATAGGCATGAAACAATTTTAGTGGTACTAGAAAAACTTACTAAGGTGGCTCATTTTATACCAATAAATCTGACTGATGGAGCACTTATCATAGCAAGGAAAATTATTTACAAAATATTTATATTGCATGAAGTTCCTAAGAAGATTATCTCAAATAGAGATGTGTGGATGACTTCGAGGTTCTGGAAAACCTTATTTTTAGCACTAAGAACTCAACTAAGCATAAGTTCAACTTATCATTTGGAGATGGATGGTCAAAATAAAAGAGTCAATCAAGTGCTAGAGGATTTTTTGAGGATGTACTACATGGATCAACAATATAAGTGGGAGCACCTACCACTGTTCAATTTTTATTATAATGAATCATATTATTCTATAATTAAAATAGCTTCTCATGAATCATTGTATGGAAGAAAGTGCCAAACTCTTATCATTTGGGATAAACTAGAAGATAGGATTAGTCTTGGGCCAAAAATGCTATAAAAAATGGAAGGATAGATTAAGCTACTAAGAAAGAGATTTACAGAAGAAAATGATAGGAAAAAAAGTTATGTTGATGCCAAACATACATTGTGACTATTCTCAGTAGGAGATAAAGTAATCTTAAGAGTTAAACCCCAAAAGAGCTCGATAAAATTAGGCAAGCCTGCTAAATTAGCACCAAGATACATGGGTTATTTTGAAGTTTTATAGGTTGTCAACCCGATTTCTTACAAAATCCCTCTACCACCAGCTCTTTCTTGTATACATGATGTCTTCCATGTGTCTTATTTAAAAAGGCATGTTTATGGTTTTAAGCATATTCTCGATAGGTTGACAAGTTCCACTTGCATAACTAAGAGATTACTTAGTGCAAGGTCCAATGGGACAAATATTCTAAAGATAGTGCCACCTGGGAGGACTATGAAGAATTGTATCACAACTTTCCACATTTTTTCAATTAAACATTTTCTTATAAAGAAAAACATTGCTATTATTTTGTTTTGCTTAAGCTAAACTAAATGATTGGGGATGATGATCTTTTAGGGGGAGGAGATGTCATATTCTATTTTTGAGCCCTCTATACTATGCTATATTTTATTCTATATTTTGATTATGATGATAAAAATTCAAATTATGAACAATTAGAATAAGATGATAAATTTTTCTAATATTAGTTTGATATTGTTTTAGTAGATGTTCATAATAAAATTAATTTCATTGAGATAAAATGAATGTTATATAGTATATTTTATTGATTTGTTCTTATATGTTATCAAACTAGCTACCTTGATGGTTTGATGAGGTGGATGCAATATATTGTGTCTTCCTCTCTTGGATGAGGAGGGAGAGCATCACTAGAGAGAGAGTAGCAGATCCAAAAGGAAACACTAGATCCACCATTATTTTGAGAGCATACACACACTCACATAAGTTAATTTGGTTGTAGTGATTATGATTATATATTGTGAGATGTTTGACTACATGGTACATTGTGTTTGTTTGCATAATTCACAATCTATGGTGTGTGTTTTATTGGATAAAATAATGTTAAAAAAGGCAAACATGATTGTAGTGAAAAAACATTCTATGCAAAACATCTTCTCTGATTAGGATATAAAGATTTACAAGTATTTAATTTTGAATCTCCTTATGCATATATATTTTATGTTGTTAAAAATTGATCAATATATATATATGAGCATTTATATGATCTAAATCTTACAAATTAAATGAGTAAATATATACACACACATAGCTTTCTATATATATGTTTCCAAACTATATATATTCAAATATAGTTTGGTGGCATGGAGGAAGGTGAAAATTAATGAAAGGTACATGGAATTAATGAGGAAGTTGTCAAACTGCTCATTCCACGAAATGTAGAGTAAGGTGGTGACATGCATATTAAACTTCATTAGATGTGAAGTAAATACTTCTTTTATTGCTTTTGAAGGTAGAGTAGAGATTGAAGGCTTTTGGAGTTCATGGAGAAGGAAATGAGAGAAATAATAGGGGATTCAAAAAATGATAAAGTAAAGTAAAACAAAACAAAAGAGCAAGATGACTGAGGAGAAGAGTGGAGTGTTTTGTGATTTTATTGTAGACTATAGTATGGAGCTTACCCTTACTAATTTGGTAAATCAGTATAAAATATAGAGGTTCTAGAATAATTTAATTGTAAAATGTCAAAGAAAATTTATGTTCATTGTACTACTTCATGCAAACAAATATGGTTACCTTGTTGATGATTGACGTGAAAAGTTTTTAATCATTTCCTTTATGTTTAATGGGTTAACAAGTATTATAGGGTTTACGGTTTAACCCAGATGAAATGGTTGTTAGTTCTTAAGCCTTTAGGCTTTTCCATTTCTTTTAACCCAAATGGCATGGTTGTTAGTTCTCAAGTCTATCAACTTTGTCATTTTATTTTAATGGTACTGTTGGGGTTTGTAAGCCTAATGAACTTGTCACCTCTACACGATTGTGAGGCTATGGTTTGAAATCCTTTTGGTTTTAGTCATGACTATATTGTTGATGTTGTGAATCTGTCTATCTTTTTCAATGTCAAAAGATTGTTATGTTTAGCCTTTCAACTTGACTAATACCCAAAAAATTGAAGACTTTGTGTTAAGATTATGTGCTTGAATTATACAAATATATGGGCTCTATTATTGCTATGTTTGTGTTAAGATTATAAGCTCGACCTATAAAAATATATGGACTTTGTTATTGTTATGTTTATGTTAAGATTATATGCTTGGACTATACAAATACACGGGCTTCGTTATTGTTATGTCTATGTTAATATTATATTCTCATCCTATTTAAATTTATGGAATTTTTTATAGTTATGTTTGTACAAAGATTATATTTTTGGTATATATCAATATTATGGATTTTGACATTAATAAGACTGTGTAAAGACTATTTGCCAACCTTGCAATATTTAAAATTCTATCATATATATTTATTGAGTAAATGTTTGTCTCTAATTAATCCTTCCATGCTATGTTCATGCATTCAAGATTCTACCTTATGACTGAATAGATCTTAATTATTCCTACATTTTGGTAAAATATTTTATATAAACAAGAAAGTCTATCTTTGTAAAACCTAAGATTGTGAAAATAAGAGTACTATAATGATGCCCAAAGATGTATTAACCTTATTTTATATTTATAAATCCCATGCAATAGGTTCCTTAAGTTAATTGTTACACTTTGTTGAATCCTTGTAGATTGTTAATTAAAATCAAGCTGAAGGTTTGGAGTTTGAAATTGTTGAAGACTATTTTGTTTTTCCATCTCATGGTTTATATGATGGATCATAAATTAAAGATTATATGAGTATCTATGTATACAAAGTGTATATATACACTAATATGGTACCAATTTTGAATGTATCATTATCCTTTATGATGAAAGTATATTATGTTTATCTATATACATATTCATATATGTGAATATATAAATACACATATTTACATATGTGTGTGTGTGCGCGTGTGAATAAGTATGTACATACATATGAAAGATACTATGTGAATTCATGTCTTAACATGTGAAATAAGTTAAAATATTATTGTAGAAAAGTATGACAACAAAGTAAAATTTAAGATTGTTATATTTTTGTGAAAGATTGGTTGATTGAGCTAATATGTTATCTCAATCTAAAACATTATGTGAAATTATGAATTGTTGGTAACTAGTTTAAGAAAGAGGTGTGTGAACCTAAAACACACGTATTCATTATTGAAAATGTTCATTTATTATTAAAAATTATTAGCTAAAGTAATAAAAAAGCATTGCTTACATTTTTGGTTCATAATGTTTAAAGCTACAAATCAATCATATATATCATGCGTAGCTAGAGGGTATCTAGAGTTGTATGATATATTTTTTGTATTAGTACACAACACTAGTTCTCAAATGTTATGATGGTCTAGGAGATTCCCTATATCTACTATTCTCACAAAGGGTAGGGCCACTTCCAGATGGAAGGTGTACAGGGGACTGTTGGTCTGTGGTTGGAGGTAAAGCACTTGGATGATGCTCTCCCTCTTGCATTTGAGATACTAAAGACTTGGTTTATTAGATACAACACTATTTTTCCATTGGCATTGTACTATTAATGAAAAATGTACTATTAATCACACCTATATGAAGGTGTTGATTGTGTTAGATATTATAAATTGTAAAGTTAAAATACTTGAAATATAAACAAGATATTCTTTATTAAAAGAGATTTCTTATTTACCTTCTATTTATATATTAGTAAATATTATCAATGAAGTTATCTTGCATAAAGTATGGAGTTATGTTAAATAATGAATTACTCTTCTACTTTCTTATGAATTATTTTTCCTTACCTTTAGAGACTATATGGTGATTTTGTCTAGGACGAAACTTAGATGGAGTCAAAAGACAATGAGAAAGGGGGCTAACAAGAATTCTAATCTCTTTAGATAGATCAAGAGAGACATATAACCACTAGAAAAAAGGTGTCTTCATAAGATGTTGGAGGACACAAAACTATACTATATCCACCCATGCATGATCATGATGTTGGATTGATGTTTAGTGTTTATCCACCCATACATGATCATGATGTAACTATATCCATTTGAAACTACTTTCCTCCATCAATAGGCTCACCTTTACATAACTTTTCTCTAAGATAATGGTTCTCAATTTGGTTTCACTAGGATGCATATAACCACTCCAATCTTTGCCTACCTTGGTCATAACATCATTTTGGTAAAAAAAATGATAAATATGGAAAGATACCACTAACAAAAATAATTTGACAAAAACCTCATTTTCACCATCTTTATCCTGCACATTGAATAGATATGTAAGTGGGTTTGGTGATTTTGAATATGTGGCCCTTTATTTCACCCTTGATTCCACCCCTCACCTCAATTTTTATAATTATGGGTGGTCTAGTTCCTTGTGTAGAAACTTTTGAGGAAGTAGTAAATGGTACAACAATATCTCCTTGGTATAATTTAATCATCTTAACCATCTAGTCAAGCATGATTTTTCTACAAGGGCCGACCTCTTTATTGGGATATGCAAGACATGCGAATTAACCCTTGTCTTGTTGCTTTTCTAGTTGATTGGGTAAATGTTGCCTTTTTACTGATGAATCCCGCCTAAATTAGTTACTCTTTTATTGTTAAACAACATTGTAAATTGGTGTGAAATGTGTTTCTTGTTAAATGAGCCTTTGTCATTTGGTGCCAACAAATTTGAAGGGCAATAAATTTGCAATGCACTCTTAACCAAAATTCTTGTGTAGGGGATTTTTCTATTTACTACCCTCAACTAATTCCTTATATTTCCCTCAATTTCATCTCCCAAATCAAGGTTGTCATTGTCACTAAAGGAACTCATCTTGATCTTGAAGAGAGATACAACAAAAATAAATTAAAAATAACAATATATGTATTTGAGTACTTCTAGATTCAATTGTGTAAGTTTTTTTTTACCAATATTTTGGATCACACTTAGTGATCCATAATTTGGATGAGAGAATTTATAGAAAAAAATTACATAGTTGAATGCAAAAACAGTCCAATATTTTTTAATGGACCATGGAAAAATCATGTCTACTAATAACAATACAAATAAAAAATTATTACTTTTCCACTTATCATAACTTGGAAAAAATTAAAAAATTGTATGCATGTAAATAAAAAAATAAAGAAAATTAATTAATTTTTTAAAGTATAAAAAATGAATTTAGAAAATATAAACTTTCAATAAAATATCTTCTAAATAAAAAATGTCTCATAGATGAAAAATAAAATATAATAATATATTTTCTATTCAATCAAAAAATTAAATTAAATTAAATTAGAAATATAATAATATATTTTCTATTCAATCATAAAATAAAATTATAAATTATATTACTAAATTGAATTCAATCACAATATATAATTCATTTAACTTATACCTATTTTTTTCACGTGATCGGTGACGTTGGCGCGCCCTCCGGTACCACGAGGATGATGGGGAGACTAGACCTCATGACCTCTTGCTTGCAACATGATACTTTAGCTAATCAAGCTAGACCCATGACCCAAATTGTACTTATTATCACTTATTAAAAAAATATATAAATTTTACAAATAAAAAGTAATAATTAACAAAAGATAAATGAAAATAATATAAACAAATTTAAAATAACAAATCTCATTAACATACCTTTTTCCCCCTCTTTCATCTTATTCTTCCTCCTTCAATGCTCACTTTTCCTTTCTTCTTTATTGTAAAAGTAAATTGTAATAAGGAATTGACAAATAATGGGAACAAAGAAATGAATGTGGATTAGGGGAGAGGGGCCCATAGTAGGGCGGGTCAACTTTGAAGGTCCACATGGAACAATTTTTTTTAAAATGAACCTACCACGTCATCCTACCACTTGTGCATCAACCCATTTTTTTTAAATCGATGACCTCACCACCTATCAAGCAAGTTTTTATGCCGACGTGTCCAAAACGGGCTGATTTTTCCCTTCGCTTGAAAGTGGAGCCCACCCGCCTCCTTAATCAATGAGAACATCTACGTAAACAGGATTAGACGACCACGTGCACACGACAACCTCACCACCCTGAACCATCAGTTTAGAGCATTAAATGCTCGCTGCCTCCTTCATTTCCTCCATTGACCAACATACCTTACACATCGCTTCACATTTAATCAGATTGTCGGGTGCATTAATCAAAGATCAAGGTTCATTCATTGCTTCACATTCTTGCATATCACACTTACTCGCATATCCCACTTACCCTCATTCCTTTTGTTTGCAAACATTCTCGACTGTTCGGTTGGATTCACTCTGAAACTTGTTCGGCTCTCCACGCTTCATTGTTTGGCTCTTCACACTTCTTCCTTCAGCTTTGCACTCTCAATAGCTTTGTTTCTCTTTCAGGTGACGTTTACAACCTCAATCAGCCTCTATCAGTCTCTATGAATAGGACAATATTTTTCCATGCACTTAGTTTTTTCAAATAATTTCATTGTGAAAATATTTCTTTCAACAATATTCGTAAAATGAAATGTCGGGATGGTTTCACTGGTTTTATTTTCCTCTATACTCAAACTCTTTTGCTCTCCATTGCACAACGTTTACTTTGCATTGTGCTTTTCATATTTTCTTCATTATACGAAGTATGAAATGGGTTTGACTGGTTTTAATGGTTTTTCATTACTATTGCACTTGTTTGACGAAATATGGAAAGTGCTTGACTGGTTTTGTATTTGTTTGTTCGCCATTCCACAAACTTCAACTCTGCAATTTCTTTTATTACATTTCTTTGTTATTCCTAAATACGGAAATGGTTACAATATATTTGTTTGTTACTACAATATATTCATAGGGTTTTAATGTTTATCATTTCGAGGGTTTTTGTCATGCACTTGTATTCATGTCTTACTCATTGCATGGAATTTACCACTGCAATTTTCTTATAATATTCCCATATTATTCCGAAATATGAAAATGGTATGACTAGTTTTCATTTCAAATATATTCTGGCATGCAATAGTATTATTTTGTTCTTCCATGCACAATAGTTATGTCTGTGAAATGCTTATTTTATTTGATTGTTACTAGCATACACAGAAAGGTTTACACTGGTTCAAAACTATATGGTTTTTTGTCATGCACTTGTATTCCCCTCTTTGACAATGCACAAACTTTAACTCTGCATTTTCTTTTTTTGCATTTCTTTGTTATTCATAGGGTTACACTATTTTATTATACATAGGGTTATAATTTTTATCATTTCAAGTATTTCTTCCATGCACTTGCTATTAGGCTTCTCTTTTTCTATTTGTCCTTGATGACAACATTGTGTTTCAGTTTGGCATATTGGTGATTGATTATTCAGTTGCATTGTTTCTATTTTGTCATTGGCATACTTACTTCCACATTATGATGTTATCTTTGATGGCACTGATCTCTTGACTCCATGTGTAGATCATAAGGAATATTATTTACAGGTTAATGCTCCCATGTTCTAGTGACATGATTCTGATTCTAATTATATGTTATTGACCTATTCAGATTTCTAACATTATGGCATTGATACAATTTTTTGAACAACATCGGAGGTGTACTTCTCTATTCAGATTTTATTAGGTAATGCTTTCAACTATCTTGGTTCTTGGGATTATCAATTTCAGGTGGTTCTTAGTCTTAAGAAAATCCTATTGGGTTTCCTTAAATAATTGTTAATGGCATGGACATATGATATATGATACTGGCATGGGTATATGAAACATGTGATATTGGCTTGGGCATACGGTATATTGAATTTGGCATGAAAATTATCCCTTATTACATTTCATAAGGCATTGGATATATAGGGAATTATATCATGGCAATCGACTTTGAATAAAGGCAAATAATTTGATCATATGTTATCGGGTCTTTTGGTTAACAAATATCTTGGCCTTAAGGCTGACAACAGATATGAGGTTATGTTTTTTTTTAAAAGTCAACATGGAAGTGACATGGCTTTGATTCTTTGGGAACAAGGATGTCTAAGGTAATCGAAATTTGGTCTTCTAAAGTAGTCATGACAACATTATGTAAGGCATTATTGTGTCGGCATTTCACATGGTTAATAATTGAACAGTGGTAATGATGTTGGTCGACATGCATTGCATTGGACTATCCGTGGATTTCAAAATGCATTATGAGTTTCTAATTATTACTTCAGTCCTTTCGGACTTCAAACTTTATCAACATTGGTAAATGACATTGGTTGAATTGCCTTGGAAATTTTAGGGCAATCTTTTTGTTGTTTCACATGCTCGAGGGTTTGGAACCCTAACTTAGCCGCCACCATTGAAATCTTCTTAGTCGTTTCACTGTGTTTGTTGGATTTTTGAATCACTTGGACAGTGAATGGGGGAATCTGAAAGATCATTACCATGGTCGATACTCTTGTCAATCTTTTTTCACTGGGTAAGGGCTCGAAATTGGAAGAAGTATGTGCTACCTTGTTGCTTTGCCAGTCTGATAAATAGCTCCATGACAGACTCTCTTCCGTTCTTCTTAGGTATTCATATTTTCAACTATTTTGAAGAACCGTTACTTCTACTAGCACAAATAGTTGAAGACATGTGTTTGCTTCTTTCTGGAAAATGGTAAATTGGGTTTATTTATTTGTGATAAGAAATGATGCATGTCGATTTTTCATAATCTAAAATGCATATCAAAATAGTTTACCATATTGATTATGCTCCTGCTTTAAGAGATGTTTTTTTGATTTATGGGTAATCATGAGTTCTACAAATCTTTTTAGTCTCTCACCTGGATTCGGTAATATTTGTTTTTGGGTGCATTATTATGAGGTTTTGGTTGCAAAATATTGGGGTTTCAGTTACATTACTGTTGCAGCAGTTTTTGTGGCTATTGTTCATGGAATATTTATATGTTTTAATGTTGTTTCGGTTACCATTGCCTGTGCAGGCTCCTCATGTGCTCATGGTTCAGTCTCCTTTCTAAAATTGCATATTCCTTAACTATTCTTGTCAGAAGAAAACCTCCATGTTGAACATTTTCTCAAAAACACACAATACCTAGCAATGTTGTTCGACAGAAAGTGGGTACTTTGAAAATCACCTCTGTTGTTTTTGAAATATGAAAAAGAAGTTATTGTTGTAATTTCCTTGAGATGTAATGATGAAATTTGTGTAAGAAGAAAAACAAAGAGATTAGGGTTTTTAGTCTACTTGGAAAATTAGTGAGAAATAAGGTTGTTAGTTTCTAGAGAAATAATGAGATTGTGTTAACTAATTTTTAGGAACTATGAGAAATGTATGAGAAAGAGAGTGAAAAACCAGTGTGAGTATATCACTGTGATTGCATTGAAGAGATGTTGAGCATTGAGATTGAAAATCTAAAATATGAGTTAATTATCAAGTTGTCTTAAGGCTTGACAATGGTTATAATTTTGAAGGGTCATTCTTGAACCTTGAGGATTGTAGGAATTGTCTGTCAAGAGGCACTTGAGAGAAATTAGAGAAACAAAGAGGTCCTATGTATCATTGTATGTCTTACTAAAAATAGAAAAGGGGTTAGTGCTCCTTGAAATTGGTGTTTCTAAAAGAGGCGTTGGTGCTCCTTGAGTTGGTGCTCAGAAATCAGCCTATGAGGCATTGTCAAAAATGATTATTAAAATGAAAGCCTAAAAAGGCAATAGTTTAGGAGTGTTTTTTCTACCCAGGAGGGTTTTCCACTCGACATATCTTGTGTCACTTTGCTTATATATGCTTCATCTTATTCATTGCATGAATGCTTTAATATGTTATGTTTCACTATTATAATTCTCATTTTAGTTTATGTGATTGCATTCAATACATGAATGAGTTTATCATTGATAAATGAGAGCATACATATGATTTATTTTAGTTTTAGTAAAATTTGTCAAAACCGTTAATGACACTGATTCACCCCCCCTCTCAGTGTCTTTTTCACTCCAATAATTGGTATCAGAGCATAGGGTCCTCTGATAGTTCTATCCAACCTAGGATTGATTCTAGCCTTGGAGTCTGTTCAAAATGTCTCAAGCTCATGAAGGCACATCTATGACTAGAGCTCCATTATTTGATGGAACTGATTATTTTTTCTAGAAAATCAGAATGGAGACTTATTTAAATTCTATTGACCTCGATGTGTGGAGCATAGTGATAACTGTGTACATTGTATTAACTACATTGCCCACAAATTTTGATGAAAAGAAAATATATGAAACTAATTCAAGAGCAAAACATGCTCTCCTGTGTGCTTTGACTAAAGATGTCTTTATCAAATTCATGCAGTGCAACTCTGCTAGGGATATCTGGACTAAACTTGAAACTATCTATCAAGGAAATGAAAAAGTAAAACAATCAAAAGTCCTCACTCTAAAACACCAGTTTGAAGAAATAAAAATGAGGGACGATGAAAAAGTGGTTGATTACTTCTTGAGAGTTGATGAAATCGTCAATGCTATGAAAGGTTTGGGGGAAGAAGTGAAAGAATTTGATGTTGCAACTAAGGTCATTAGAACTTTATTGACCAAATTTGAAGCTAAGGTCGCTACTCTAGAAGAGAAGAAACACTTTGAACAGCTTACCCTAGATAGCCTACAAGGCACTCTGACAGCCTATGAAATGAGAATCAGTAAAAACAATTCCTCTGCAAAAGAAATTACCTTTAATATTGAAAGGAAAGAAAAAGTTGAGGCTACTGAATTAGAATTTTCTGATTCCAAAGAATCTCACTTTGTTAGGAAGCTCAAAAAGGGGTCTGGAAAGTATAAGGGAAAACTTCCCTTCAAATGCTTTAACTGTGGTAAAATAGGCCACTTTGCTGCAAAGTGCCCCTATGGTAATCCGAATAGTGACAATGAGAAATCTGAAAAATTCCCTAAGAAAAAGGCATATAGACCTAAACAAAAATTCAACTTCAAAAAGAAGAAGAGTTTGTTCAACAAAAATGAAACAAACTCTGAATCTGAAGATTCTTTAGATGAAGAAGATGAAAACCTATTCATGGCTGAAATCATTCAGCATGAAGATACTAACAACCATGTTGTTGAAGATGGTGAAGTGGATCTTGAAGGTGAACTGAGATGTGCATTAAAAGAGCTAAGAAAACTCAAAAAAAAAATGCTTTCTCAAGAACAAAACTCAGCTCAAGCTCTTGCTCAAGAGCAACTCACAAATCTTGAAATTGTCTCATTGAAAACTCAACTTGAACAAACCAAGAGAGTTGAAGATTGTCTTCGTATTGGAATAAATATTAAAGATCAAGAAATTAAAAAAACTTGAACATGAGATTGTTGATCTCAGGAAGACCATTAAGAAATATGAGAGTACTCTTAAACTGAATGACATGCTCAGTAAATAGAAATTGAACAAGCACAAAACATGCATTGGATTTATGAAGGGTGAATGTTCAAATGATAGTGCAAAGGATAATGTTGTTGCTAGAAACAAAATTTCTGAATCTAATCATCCTGATTTTGATAAGGATCATGTTCATCCTTTTAGGAATAAAATAATATCATATAATTCTAACCCTTTCTTTTATGGGTACTATTATTTTTACAACATATTTGGCCACAAAGTGAGCTCTTGCAGATTTACAGATCCTAGAACACCTATATTTGGTTATAGGAAAAATCTTTGGCTTTGCTAGACATATTAGATGCTTCACATGCAATTCCATGAGTCATTTTGCTAAGCAATGTAAAGCTGAACAACAGAATAAACAATAGAAAACTAAAAAGGTTTGGAAACTTAAAACAATCAACAACATAGAACAAACTATGTTAGTTCAAATTGCTTTCCACTCCAAGAAAAATGACTTATGGGTCCTGGATAGTGGTTGTTCAAACCACATGACTGGTGACAAAGAAAAATTCACTAATCTTGAAGATTATGTAGGTGGATATGTGAAGTTTGGAGATAATTCGGGTATACAAATCAAAGGTAGAGGTTCACTTCTTCTGAATGAAGACACTCCTATTTACAATGTGTATTATGTAGAAGACTTAAAACACAATATTCTAAGTGTTAGTCAAATTTGTGACAGTGGCTATCAGGTCTTGTTCACTTCACAAGGATGTGAGATTAAAAATAAGCTTGGAAAAGTTATTGTTGCTGGAAGAAGGACTAAGGGAAATGTCTACAATCTTCTTGACACATCTAGAAATGAAAATAATCAAGGTATGTGCTTAATGAGTCATGTTGAAGAAATTTGGTTGTGGCATAAGAGACTAGGTCATATTAATTTTGACAATATGGTTAGGATTAGTAAGAATCAGAATGTAAGAGGTCTGCCTGTCTTAAGAAAACTTGAAAATGCAGTCTGTAAAGAATGTTTTAAAGGAAAGAAAACAAAGGTAAGCTTTAAATCTAAAGAAAATTCTTCTACTAGGCCTCTGCAACTTGTTCATACAAACTTATGTGGTCCTACAAGGACTAGATATATCAATGGTGAGAAATATTTCATGCTATTTGTTGATGGCTACTCTCGTATGGTATGGGTTACTTTTATCAAGCACAAATGTGAAGCTTTTGAACATTTTAAAGTCTTTAGAAAAATGGTAGAAAGGGATTCACATTTAAAATTGAAATGTCTAAGATCTGACAAAGGTGGTGAATTCACCTCACAAGAATTCATTGACTATTGTGAAAGACATGGCATAAAAAGACAATATGTTGTTGCCAAAACACCTCAACAGAATGGGGTTGTTGAGAGAAAGAACAAAACTGTAAAAGAGATGGCAAGGACTATGTTGGATGAAGCAAAACTACCAAACATGTACTAGAAAGAAGTTTTTCATACAACTGTCTATATCTTGAATAGTGTACAAATCAGAGTGAAATCCAATTTCACTCCATATGAACTATGGTATGGTAAATCTGCCTCAATTACATATTTTAGAATATTTGGCTGCAAATGTTTTATCAAGAGATGATGATAACTTAGGCAACTTTCAATCTAAGTCTGATGAAGGTATCTTTTTAGGATACTCTAATCACAACAAAGCCTATAAATGCTTTAATAATAGGCTGAATAAGATTATTGAATCTGTCAATGTCAAATTTGATGAAAATCTGTTTTTAGATGTTGAACCTATGCAAGATGATGAGGAAGAAGAATTTGAACCTAAAATAAATTCAGAAGGATTTGAAACAACAAAGCCTGAAGTAGAATCAACAAGTCCTAAACTAGCTGAAGAAAAATCTAAAAATACTGAAACTAATTTTGAAAAATGTGTAACAAAAACTCCTTCAAAATCTCTTGCTAGAAACCATCCTAAAGATCTGATTATTGGAGATAAATCTGCAGGAGTTCAAACAAGGAGAAGAACTGTTAACTTTGATGAAAAAGCTCACATAGTTGAGCTTACTACTTTTTATTTAATTACACGGTTTGAGCCAAAAAGATTTGATGAAGCTCTAATTGATGAATGTTGGCTTAATGCAATGTAGGATGAAATTGATGAAATTGAGAAAAATCAGACTTGGGAGCTAGTCCCAAGACCAGGTGACGAAAATGTCATAGGAGGTAAATGGATATTCAGAAACAAACATGATGAAAATGGCCATGTTGTTCACAACAAGGCTAGATATGTCTACAAAGGATATGCTCAGCAAGAAGGTATTGACTTTGGTGAAACCTTTGCACCTATAGCTAGACTTGAATCCATTAAAATATTCTTGGCCTATTCTGTTTTCAAAAACTTTACTGTATATCAAATGGATGTAAAAATTATCTTTCTGAATGGTTATTTGGATGAAGAAGTTTATATAGAACAGCCTGAAGGGTTTACTTGCAAAAACAAACCTAATCATGTTTACAGGCTGAAAAAGGCTTTATATGGCCTAAAACAAGCTCCTAGAGCTTGGTACTCTAGACTGGACAGTCATTTACTTTCAAAAGGTTTTATTAGAGGAGGTGTATACAACAATATTTATGTTAAGATTGAAGGTTTTGATATTCTAGTTATTGAAATCTATGTTGATGATACTATCTTTGGCTACAACAATCTTGCTTTGAGTCAAAAATTCTCACAGATTATGGAATCTGAGTTTGAAATGTCAATGTTTGGAGAACTATCCTTCTTTCTAGGTCTTCAAATCTCTCAACTTGAAACTGGTATTTTTCTCTCTCAAACAAAATATGCAAGAGAGATGCTAAAGAAATTTCAAATGGATGAATGTCATCCAGTTAGCACTCCAATGGTTACCGGCTACAAACTCGACAAGGTTGATGATTCTCCTACTGTAAATCCAACTGACTATAGGTCAATGATAGGCAGCCTGTTATATCTAACAACCTCAAGACTTGATATAATGCAAGTTGTTTGCATGGTTGCAAGATTTTAGTCATCTCCTAAGGAATCTCATATTAATATTGTTAGAAGGATTCTTAAATATTTTCAGGGCACTCTTGATTATGGACTCTGGTATCCCAGAAGAAATGATTTCTCATTAATTGCATATACTAATTCTGACTGGGTTGGTTGTTTGGATGATAGGAAAAGCACCAGTGGTGTTTCTTTCTTTCTTGGTGATCGATTAGTGGCATGGCACAGTAAAAAACAAGAATATTTTTCACTCTCCACTATTGAAGAAAAATATATTGCTACCACCTCTTGTTGTACTCAAGTAATCTAGATGTCACAAACCCTATCTGACATGGGTATTGAATTTCCTAAACCTGTTTCTATTTTGTGTGATAATACTAGTGCGATTAATATTTCCAAAAATCCCATTATGCACTCTCGCACTAAACACATTGTCATTAAATATAACTTTCTTCATGAAAAGGTGTTGGCTAACGAGGTTTTTGTGCAATATTTTCCTACACAACCACAGGTTGCTGACATCTTTACTAAGCCTTTGGCTAAAGAAGTATTTGAAAGACTTTTGTCTAGATTGAGAGTTGTCTCTCAATCCTTGCTATCCTAATACTCTATCTTGGTGATAGGGGAGCTGGTTAGCTCTCCTTGCAACCCATACTTTTATGCTCTATTGCTATATCTATAGCTTCATGGCATTTCACTGTTGTCTTCCCTTTATCCTTGTGACAAAAAGGGGGAGAATTATGAGCTCTTGGTTCTGGTTCAGTATTTCGGCTTGGTGGCTCAGTTTTTTCCATCAAGGACAAAGGGGGAGTTTGTTGAGCTTCTCTTTTGCTATTTGTCCTTGATGACAATATTATGTTTCAGTTTGGAATCTTGGTGGTTGATTATTCAGTTGCACTGTTTCTATTATGTCATTGCATACTTACTTCGGAATTATGATGTTATCTTTGATGGCACTGATCTCTTAACTCCATGTGCAGATCATAAGGAATCTTGTTTACAGGTTAATGCTCCCATGTTCAGGTGACATGATTCTGATTCGGATTATATGTTATTGGCCTATTCAGATTTCTAACATTACGACATTGATACAATTTTTTAAACAATATCGGAGGTGTGCTTCTTTATTTAGATTCTATCAGGTAATGCTTTCAGCTATCTTGGTTCTTGGGATTATCAATTGTAGGTGGTTCTTAATCTTAAGAAAACCCTATCGGGTTTCCTTAAATAATTGTTAATGGCATGGGCATATGATATAATGATACTGGCATGGGTATATGAAACATGTGATATTGGCTTGGGCATATGGTATATTGAATTTGGCATGAAAATTAGCCCTTATTACATTTCATAAGGCATTGGATATATAGGGCATTATATCATGGCAATCGACTTTGAATAAAGGCAAATAATTTGATCATATGTTATCGGGTCTTTTGGTTAACAAATCTCTTGGCCTTAAGGCCGACAACAGGTATGAGGTTATGTTTTAAAAAAGTCACCATGGAAGTGACATGGATTTGATTCCTTGGAACAAGGATGTCTAAGGTAATCAACATTTGGTCTTCTAAAGTAGTCATGACAAAATTATGTAAGGCATTTCACTTGGTTAATAATTGAACAATGGTAATGATGTTGGTCGGCATGCATTGCATTGGACTGTCTGCGGATTTCAAAATGCATTATGAGTTTCTAATTATTACTTCAGTCCTTTCAAACTTCAAACTTTATAACCATTGGTAAATGACATCAGTTGAATTGCCTTGGAAAGTTTAGGGCAATATTTTTGTTGTTTCACATGCTTGAGGGTTTGGAACCCTAACTCGGTCGCCACCATTGAAATCTTCTCAGTCATTTCACTGTGTTTGTTGGCTTTCTGAATCACTTGGACAATGAATGGGGGATTCTGAAAGATCATTACCATGGTTGATACTCTTGTTAGTCTTTTGTCACTGGGTAAGGGCTCAATATTGGAAGAAGTCTGTGTTGCTTGGCTGCTCTGCCAATCTGGTAAATAGCTCCATGACAGACTCTCTTCCATTCTTCTCAAGTACTCATCTTTTCAACTATTTTGAAGAACCGTTACTTCTACTGGCACAAACAGTTGAAGACATGTGTTTGCTTCTTTTTGGAAAATGGTAAATTGGGTTTATTTGTTTGTGATAAAAAATGATGCATGTCGATTTTTCATAATTTGAAATGCATATCAAAATAGTTTACCATATTGATTTTGCTCCTGCTTTAAGAGATGATGTTTTATTTATTTATGGGTAATCATGAGTTCTACAAATCCTTTTAGTCTCTCACCTGGATTCGGTAATATTTGTTTTTGGGTGCATTATTATGAGGTTTCGGTTGCACTATATTGGGGTTTCAGTTACATTACTGTTGCAGCAGTTTTTGAGGCTATTGTTCATGGAATATTTATATGTTTTAATGTTGTTTCGGTTAGCATTGCCTGTGCGAGCTCCTCATGTGGTCATGGTTCAGTCTCCTTTCTAAAATTGCATATTTCTTAACTATTCTTGTCAGAAGAAAACCTCCATGTTGAACATTTTCTCAAAAACACAGCAACACCTAGCAATGTTGTTCGACAGAAAGTGGGTACTTTGAAAATCACCTCTGTTGTTTTTGAAATATGAAAAATAAGTTACTGCTATAATTTCCTTGAGATGTAATGATGAAATTTGTGTAAGAAGAAAAACAGAGAGATTAGGGTTTTTAGTCTACTTGGAAAATCAGTGAGAAATAAGGTTGTTAGTTTCTGGAGAAATAGTGAGATTGTGTTAACTACTTTTTAGGAACTATGAGAAATGTATGAGAAAGAAAGTGAAAAACCAGTGTGAGTATATCACTGTGATTGCATTGAAGAGATGTTGAGCACTGAGATTGAAAATCTAAAATATGAGTTAATTATCAAGTTGTCTTAAGGCTTGACAATGGTTATAATTTTGAAGGGTCATTCTTGAACCTTAAGGATTGTAGGCATTGTCTGTCAAGAGGCACTTGAGAGAAACTAGAGAAATAAAGAGATCCTCTGTATCATTGTATGTCTTACTAAAAATAGAAAAGGGTTTGGTGCTCAGAAATCAGCCTATGAGGCATTGCCAAAAGTGATTATTAAAATGAAAGCCTAAAAAGGCAACAGTTTAGGAGTGGTTTTTCTACTCCAGGAGGGTTTTCCACTTGACATATCTTGTGTCACTTTGCTTATTTGTGGTTCATCTGATCCATTGCACGAATGCTTTAATATGCTATGTTTCACTATTATAATTCTCTTTTCAGTTTATGTGATTGCATTCAATACATGAATGAGTTTATCATTGATAAATGAGAGCATACATCTGTTTTATTTCAGTTTTAGTAAAATTTGTCAAAATTGTTAATGAAACCGATTCACCCCCCCACCCAGTGTCTTTTTCACTCCAACACTTGCATTAGTTTGTTCCTCATTGCACAATATGGAAACGAATTCATTGGTATGCTATTCGTGTGTTCATCATTCCACAAATTGTTACTCTGCAATTTGCTTTAAATAATCTCATGACAATGTGGAAATATGGAAATGGTAGCACTGGTTGTAATTTCGATCAAATTCTGCCATGGTTTTCTTATTTTCAGTTTTAATACCAAACATGGAAAGTGTTTGACTGGTTCACAATTACAGGGTTTTGTGGCATGCACTTATATTCCTGTGTTCGACATTGCACAAACTTTAACTCTGCAAATTGCCTTTGATATTCTTTTATTTTTCCTAAATATGAAAATGGGTTTGCATGTTTTCATTTCAAAGATTTTATGCCATTCAAGGAGATATATATACATATATATACATATATATACATATATATTTATTTATTAGACCGCCACGTCACCCTAGCACTTGTGCATCTGCCCATATATATTCATATATATATAATTACATATATATATTTGCTCTTATATATGTATATTTATATATACATTATATATATAATAACAAATATACAAGAACAAATATATATATATATATATGTGTAATTATATATATGTATATGTAATTATATATATATATATATGTACATGTTATTGTATATTTATATATATATATGTATATGTAATTATATATACACATATATATGCATACGTATATATATAATTACATACATAATTTCATTCATACTACCAAACATGGAAAGGGGTTGATTGGTTCACAATTAGAGGGTTATCTGCCATGCACTTGTATTCATTTGTTCGACAATGCACAAACTTTCACTCTGCAATTTGTCTTTGCTATTTTTTTCGTATTCCAAAATATGAATGAGTTTACTAGTTTTTATTCGAAGATATTTTGCCATGCAATTAAAGGCTCCATACCAAACCAACATTGAACATATAAAAATATTTACAAATATAAAAATGCATATCTCCATATTTTCTAATTTCTATTTACCACTTTCATATTCATATATACATGGAACTGCAAACATTCAACTCCCCAAATAAAAAAGTGAAGTTATTCTTTTTGATGGAGAGTCTAACCAATGGAACGAAGGATGCATTGCACTCTCCATCGAAAAGAAAAACTTCACTATTTTATTAATTCCATATTCATATCGGCATGGAATTGCAGACATTCAACTACAATTGCCTTCTCCTCCTTTGCCACATGCAACCACCAAAAAACAATGTGTTAAGCCCACCATAATACATGCAATCTCTGCAATTAAAGCCATCCAAACAAGTTTCCAATTTTGAAAAAGGAGGACACAAATTAAAGACTCCATAACAAACCACCATTACAGATTTAAAAATTCAAAAATGCATTTCTCAATCTTTTCCAATTTCCAATTTCCAATCTTACCATTACTTTTTTATTAATTCTTTAAGCCTTTGAATGCCAATCTGTTGTATGTTATGCAAAGTGGGATAGGGGGTGGATTGTATTGGATTTGGTGGTGGGACAGTCTTGGATCTTTGTTGTTCTCCTGCCATTGGATGTGTTAAAATATTGGCGACGATGTAACGCAAGTGGTGATATTATAGGGGAGTGTGGGATATACAATTTTTAAATTTTGGTTGCATGTTTTAATGCTAGAGGCCATTAACATTCAATATGTGTATAAAAAATGAAGTTGTTCTTTTAGATGGACTGTGTAAGAGCATAAGCAGTAGCATACATTTAAGAGGAGTGTGGGTTATACTAATCTTATGTTTTGCCTGCATGTTTTAATGCTACGGGACATTAACAATCAATATGGCTTGTATGTTTATGGTATCAGATGTGCTTTGAATATTCTATGACATGTAATACTGCAAATAACTATTTGTGTTTGGGACAAATATAAACCGATTATAATACTATTTTGGTGGTACAGTGATTCAAGTACCCTTGTTGACTTTGTGGGTGAAAATTGTTTTACAATTGCATATTAAGGGGGTCCTATACACCATATGTTTGGAGGTCCACATGTTTCTACATGATATTGTTTACAATTTGTTGATTGAATTATTTTGCTTGCCAAAAATATAGAATTGCTAGAATTGATGAAGCATAATATATATATGTATGTATGTATGTATGTATGTATATAGATATGTATGTATACATATATATATGTATATATGTGTGTATGTATATATGTGTGTATACATATATATATGTGTATGTATGTAGATATAGATCCATACATATGTATGCATATATAGATCCATATATATATATGTATATATATACATACATACATACATACATATATATGCATGTATGTATCTATATATGTATATATGTATGTATATACATATACATACATACATATATGTATATATATACACACATATATATGTATGTATCTATGTATGTATGTATATATGTATGTATGTATATATGTATATATGTATATATATGTGTGTGTATATATACATATATATGTACCTATATATGTATGTATCTATATATGTATATATATATGTATGTATCTATATATGTATATACATACATATATACATATATAGATACATATATATATGTATGTATGTATGTATGTATGTATGCATATATGTATGTCTATATATCATAGAGATTATGGTATATTCGGTTGAAACCTTCTCATTTTGTGTCTTGTTCACTCTGCTTCATCAACGTGCAAAGAAATACATGTTCAACCCAACCCATTTTTCCTTCCAAGCTTTGCTAATGGTGAGTTGCAATTGAAAGGTATATAGTCTACTATTTTATTTGTGTATTAAGCTAAGCACTGCCTACATTTGTGTAATATTCTTTGTGTAAAATTTTTTATGTATTGATTCATCCCACCTTCATTTTTTCTTGCAGCAAGCAGGATAAAGGTGAGTGCAACAAGACACAACATCGAGAAAATCCATACTATACAAGTGAGGTTTCTAACCTCACTAAGGCTCTACCACTTTCTCCTGTTAGTAAATGGTTTTTTGTTGTCTTGCTGGTTTTGATCATATTATTTTGGTGTTTCTTAAATTGAAGGAATTTTATGGCTTTCTTGGTGCATACAGAATGTGCTTGATGAAGTGTATGGCGTCTAGGGTGTTTATGAACACTTCCAAATTTTGTGTTCTTAAACACACTTTATTTTTCAAGGAAAATAATGCTTCTATCTAGCATCACTTTGTCTTTAATGGGTTACTATTTCTTATGTTTCTTTCCTCTCATGGTTAGCCATAATATGTCATCATTGAATTGCCCGCCACATGACCGTGCCACCTATGCTTTTAATATGTATATGCACATATATTCGTAGATGCATATATGTACATACGTTTATATATGTATATGCATATATAAAATTTTATGTCTATGCATAATTGTACATATATTTATATGCATACATGTACATATGTATATGCATATATCTACGAAAGTATGCACATACATTTATATGCAATACAAGTTAATAAACAAGTGCACCAAAGAATATAATAATACAGGTACATGGAACACAACCTTCCAAATTAAACTACAAAGTTATTGTGCACATACATATATATGAAAGTAGGTATGAATGTTCATAGATTACTACATGTACATACATATGGACATCCACTATGTTTGTACATGCAGTAATCTATGCACATAATATATGTATTTGCACAATGATTGATTACACAATGAAGAATAGACGAAAGGAAGTAGGGTGGGTCAACTTTGAACACATACACACACACACACACACACACATATATAGATATATATATATATATATGTGTGTGTGTGTGTGTGTGTATTCTGCCTCATCAATTCTAGCAATTCTATATTGTTGGTAAGCAAAATAATTAATTCTGGCAATTGTAATCACTGTACTAGAAAAATTGTATTATAATCGGTTTATATTTGTGCCAAACACAAATAGTTATTCACAGTCTTACATGTCATAGAATATTCAAAGAAAATTCGATACCACAAACATACAAGCCATATTGATTGTTAATGTCACGTAGCATTAAAACATGCAGCCAAAATATAAAATTAGTATAACCAACACTCCCCTAATATATCACCACTTACATTACATCACTGCCAATATTTCCATACATCAAATGGCACGATAACATCAAATATCCAAGACTGTCTCACGACCAATTCCATTATATTATACACAAGAGGTTGTTGCACTTCATACATTCTATATCATGTAAATGGTGTTGCCAGTGCTGTGTACATGACTATATGAAGATTCAAGTGATATTGTTAGTGGTTGTTAATGCATAATGTTCTATACATGCAATAGTTATGTGAAGTTTGTTGTACATTTCAGCCTAATCAAGCAATCACCATAAACAAAGTTTGAGTATAATTAAGCATACTTCCATTAACAAGCAATTGCACTACACTACCAACATGGACATCATTTTGCTAATTAGGCCCATAAAAAATATCCATTTCATAAACCAATAAATAGATCCATTTGATATCAAATCTTAAATATACGAATGTGCATAATGCTGGCAACAACATTTATATATTATAGGACAAAAATATGTAGTGACATTAGAGGTTATAGAATTGAAGAGACTTCTTTTTCAGAAGAGCATTTAAGTATTAAACTATGTATCATTATACTTTACAAATTATCAGTGTATGCAACATGGTTTAATACTAAAAATGCTTTCGTGAAAGAAGCCTCGTCAATGAATGACCCAACATGTTTTGGTGTAAAACCAAACAAAACAATCGAGAATTTTTGCAAACAAAAGGAATGAGAGTGGGCGGGATATGCGAGAATTTGGAGCATTGAATGAACCTTGATCTTTGATTTACTTGCCCAATAGTCCGAGTAAATGCGAAGAGATGTGTAAGGCAAGCTGGTTAGTAGAGAAAATGAAGGAGGCGATGAGTGTTTAATGATCTAAATTGATGGTTTAGGATGGCGAGGCTGTCGTGTACACACGGTCATTCGATCCTATGTACGTAGATGTTCTCACTGATTAAGGAGGTTGGTGGGATCCACTTTCGAGCGGAGGGAAAAATTGGCCCGTTTTGGACACGTTAGCACATAAATATTAAAGAGGGGTGGTAGGGTCATCAATTTAAAAAAAAAAATGGGTCGATGCACAAGTGGCAGGGTGACGTGGCAGGAAAATTTATCTACTTAATATCAAGGTATTATAGTCCCCAACAACAACAAAAAATAGCCAATAATTGAACTATATCTTGCAACCTGGAATACACAACAAAAAAGTAGCCAATCACTCATATAGTTGTAGTGATGGTCCCTCCCAACATCAATCAAGCATGCCAAGATAAACATCTAGAGATGTGTTCTTGTCTCGTGCTTGTGAATTCTGATTTTTCCTCACATAATTTGCATTTGCATTTGTAAATTGAGTGCTAATTACATGCAACGGTGTTGAACAACTATTTGCAATGGACAGTGGCGTGTAACCTACATTTGGGCCAAGACTTGAATTGACATTCAACTCCCCAAACAAAGGGATGTATATGTTCAATATATCCCGAAACAAGGCATGGTTGTGTGCTAACGGGTTTGTAGGACTGCTTATATGTCTTTCCTTCCTATCTTGTTTCTTTTGAACCCTCTCTTGCTCCATCTTGTCTTGCCTTTTCTTCTTATCTTGTTTCTTTTGAACTCGGTCTTGGTCCCTCTTTTGCTCTATCTCCTTCCTATCTTGTATCCTTTGAATTATCTCTTGCTCCTTCTGCTCTCCCTCCTTTCTATCTTGTTTCTTTCTAGCTTTGTCTTCCTCCTTTTTCTCTATTTTGCTGCTCAAATCTGCATAGTAATCTAGCAACTGTGGTATGGAAAAAGTGTCAGGTGGACAAGGCAATGAATAAGTTCCTTGCTCTTCTTCACACTGCAAGACAATACCCAATTTTTTCGCTCCATTCGCCAACCAAGATGGTTGGGTAGGGGCCAAGGGAAGGCTTAAACCGTCATAACCCTCATCACTAGCTCCCTCTACCAACCAAGAGGGCTGGGCAAGGGGTGATGGAAGACTTAGACTGTCATTACCCATATTCATAGATCCATCTGCCAACCAAAACAGTGGGGTAGGGGCTGAGAGAAGAGTCAGGTCGTCATTATGTTCCTCATGCTGGCTGACCACCATGTCAATTGTTTGATGATTAACTGTATCTTTCATTATCAATTCCCAATGTCGTGATGTTGTAGTCCATCTGCCTGATGGAGAAGTAACTATGACAACTGTCTCTGCTTCTACATTTTGTTCTTCTTCAGGGGGGAATGAAACCCCTCTTTTACATGCAGGCCACCTTGTGGTGTCTCTCTTCTTTGGCTTGGACCTCATACCAACTTTATATTGAACCTACACACATTATTCTGACATGTTTGAAACAATGATAAGAAACAACATTGAAGACCTTTAAAGACAGAGTGATGCATGTTTGTTTTTTTAATTCCTTTATTGTGCTAGTTGATAGTTTATAATGGTAAATTCGGTAAGTGTTGAAGTTTTATGTGATCATACTATTTTTTTTGAATTGCACATGTTTAAAACATTTTTTTTCAAAATGAAAGGAGTTTGTGTAATGCCATAAAGCTGATTGGAACTAACAATGTAGATATTTGAAATTCATTGTCATTGATCAATAGGCATGAAGCATGAAACACCGTGATACCGGGTTTCAAGTTTGTGATATATGAAAATGTTGAAATTGAACATTCATACACAATCATAAACAGTAAAAGACGAAACCCTAGTTAGTGAGTTAAAAAGAATCTGTTGCAAGAATGACATTGCCATTCATAAGAGTGACCAGGCCTTGTGCAACAATCACATATGGCTTAACAATCACATTGTAATGAACTCAAAAGCATTGAAATCCATAAACAGTGTTAAGTTGAAACCTCGGATATTGAGTCATAAGGTAGTGGGTGAAAAACATTTAGAGTGCAAATAACTGATTTATATACCCAAGCATATAGAACGTAACAAAAATACCAGGAATTGAACTAAAATTACTTGACATTCACAAATAAAGAAAGTTGAAACACCAGATATAGTAGTCACTTTCATATGCTCGAAAAGCATTTAGGGTGCATAGAGTTGATCTATATTGGCAACCATATTGAGCATAAGAAAAGTCCAACAAACAAACTTAAATGACGTGACATACACAATCTCTGTAAGTTGAAACCCCAAATATTGAGTTACAGGTTTGTGGGTCACATAACTTTTACAAAGAATATAAAAAATCTATATTGGGAGGCATAGACAACGTAATAAGAACCTAGAAAATGAAAAGAACTTCTTCGACATTGACAAACAATGTAAGTTGAAACCCCAAATGTTGAGTAACAAGTTTTTTTGAGAAACATTACCATCGCATACAACATATTGGCGTATGGACATGAATAGTTTATATGAAAAAGAAAAGGTATATAATGTATGGTGAAAATCACTTGCATAGCATTGAACATATTGGAATTCAAAAATAAAGAAAGTTGAAACACCAGATATAATAGTCACTCTCATATGCTTGAAATGCAGTTAGGGTGCAAAGAACTGATCTATATTGGCAGCCATATTGAGCATAAGAAAAGTCCAACAAACAAACTTAAATGATGTGACATACATAAACTCTGTAAGTTGAAACCCCAAATATTGAGTTACAGGTTTGTGGGTCACATAACTTTTACAGAGAATATAACAAATCTATATTGGGAGGCATAGACAACGTAACAAGAACCCATAAAATGAAAAGAACTTCCTGGACATTGACTAATAGTGTAAGTTGAAACCCTAGATGGACATGATTAGTTTATATGAAAAATCAAAGGTATGTACTGTATGGTGAAAATCACTTGCATAACATTGAACATATTGGCATTCATAGGCATAAACAAGAAGTTTGAGATTGGCATTCATAGGCATAAACAGTTTGTTTGTGTAGATTACCTGGATGTTGATAGTGTGCTGTTGGTGTTGCTTCTTCTTCTTGTCCTCCTTGTTCATCTGCCTCTTTTAAAACATTGCAGTGAATATGAAAGTGAGACGTGGTAAGTGGAAATGCAAATTTGAATTTGAAAATAGATCTTTATATGTTCAATGTTGTTTGGTATGGAGTCTTAAATTTCGTCCTCCTTTTTCAAATTTGAATTTTTTTTAGGTACCTTCTATTGCAATGTATGTATGTATTTATGGCGTGCAGTTTTTGTTTGCTGGTCAGGTGATTGTGGTGGCCTTACTGCCATTGTTTTGGTGGTTGTAGGTGTCAAAAGAGGAGTTTGAACTAGTTGTTGTGTGAATGGATTTGACAAATGGGACAACTATGAATGATTTCTTTTCATTCCAGGGTTGTATTGATGGCACAGTGGGATAGGGGGTGGGTTGAAATGGATTTGGTGATGGGACATTCTTGGGTCGTAGTTGTTCTCTTCTTGCCACTTGTATTAAAATAGTGGTCGTGAGCTAATGCAAGTGGTGATATTAAAGGGGAGTGTTGGTTATACTAATATTTTACTGTGGGTGCAAGTTGTAAAGCTACGGGCCAGTAAGAATCTATATGGCTTGTATGTTTGTGGTGTCAGATGTGCTTTGAATATTCTCTGACATGTAAGACTACAATTACTTATTTGTGTTCAGGACAAATATAAACCGATTATAATACAATTTTTTACGGTACAATGAATCGAGTACCTTTGTTGACTTTCTGGGTGAAATCCGGTTTACAATTGCATATTAAGGCAGTCTAGTGTGGGGCCTATGTGGGACTACTTCCGTCCCCAGTATATGCTCCCACCCTACTATGGGCCCCTCTCCCCTAGGGTATATGGAAGTAGAATATGTTTGAGGCTTTGTGGTATTTTATAAAATGTTTTTGTTTTTGATATTTTTTCAATTTAAAATTGATGTTTATAAAGGGTGTCATTCTAAATGTCATTTTTTTAATATTTTTAAATAGGACATTGTAGAAAAGTTATTCTTAAAAGATTTTTAAAAATATGAACATATAAAAAAATTATTCATTTTGAAAGATATCAAAAAATATCTTTCTCATATTAATTATTTTTGAGACATAAAGAAATATTTTGTCTTTATCCCATCTGAATCCATAACTACCTTAAAAACTTATAAAACACAATTTCTAAATAGTAATAATTTTATTATATTGTAAATTTTATATATTTCATATAATAACATTCTTTTTTACAAACAACTATTCTGCAATAGAATGTTTTAGCCAATCCAACTAGACTCCGACCCCTTACAATTATCTTTATTATTACAATTATAATTATATAAATTAAATTAAAATTAAAAATATAATTTTATAATTAATTAAAATTAGAATTATAATTACATTTAACATTACAATTAAAATTAATTACAAATCTAAAAGACACGTCATTATGTGGCACTTGTTCCAATTTAAAAGATCGTCGTATATTTCAAAAAGTAAAAATCGTCGACAACGATGTTATGAACGGCATGTACAACTTAAGCGCACAGAATTTAACCCCTCAGGGAAAAAATCGAATGCCGACTCCCTTTCAATGACTGCAGATCCCTCCTTTCTTATCTAATTTTACAGCAACATATCCTTGCAAATTCACACCATGCTGTTGACAATATATTACAGATGTCTATTCTTTTCCTCAATTCTCACAAAGCAGGTAAGGGTTCTTCTCCAATTTAGTTCATAATTTTTTAAATTAAGGATGGATACCCACTTGGATACTACGCGATTTTATTTTTTAAACCTCAATTTTTAATTTATTGTTAGCCAAAAGCAGTGAACATAATTGAATCTCAACATATGCCCTTTTTTTGTGTGGTTCGGTATCCAATGTGAGAACTATCATTGTGTTCATCAATACGGCATTTTGCAACCTCCGAGGATCTTGGAAATTAAAAGCAGAGTGATAGCTTATCAAAGCTTTTGCTTTTTGGGCAATTGGGTAATATATGAATTGAATCATCACCGAAGCCTTCTTAATTCCACGGTACGAAACAAGGTTCACAGTGATGAACCCTAACTGATATTGTTTTATTCATGGAATTATAGCAAAAAAATTCCGCTGCATATAACCCACTTTATCTATAATGCTTAAAGCTGCTTACAGCCCATTTGCTTTATTAATGGCACTACATGTTAAATTATCACGATTCATTATTATGATTAGCTTTACTGCATGCATGCCTTTCGAGGAGTAATCGAAAAACCCTCAGTATGACAAATGCACACGAATGTGCTATGAACTCTGGCAAACGAGTCATATTAGGACCATACAATAAATTATACTTGTTTTCTTCGATAGAGTAGGTCAACGTCGATCCACCCTCTAACATTAATTTAACCTGAATCAAAATTCTACATGAAATTTTACATGCTTTGAGACATTCGGTTGAAAATAACTCCATATCATTTTCCCCTTTTTTGTTGTTGTTTTTCTGTTATTTTTTTGTAGCTCTTGTATTTTGTTCTCTTATAAACATGGCTACTATGATAGAGTACATTAAGGATTGCTTATGTATAAATCTCTTGCAAAACAAGAACTGTCTATAGCAAAAGCATTTAGATGTGTTTTTCCAAAATCCTTTGTGATTCATTTCAAATTGTCTTCTTACCTAATTTAAGTGGTTATGGGTGAACGGGGATGAATTAATTTGAACATGTAAGTTACGTACATATTAATCTTGTGGGCTTCTAGTTACCTAATGTAAGCAGACTTCTAGTTTGGAAATTCTGGGGTCATAGCTTGCAGAGTCTTTGTGTCATTTGTGTTTTAACATAAACTTCTATGATTTGCACATGATGGTTTGTCAAAAATAATTGTGAGAAGCTGTTGATTGATTATAGAAATTGTTAAATTTTAAGTGTCTATACACACATACCTAAACTGCTCAAGCACTCCTCTTATCCAGAAGCTACTGAAAAGAACTTCGCTAAACATTAAAGTCTCCCCTTATAAGGGCATATCTTTTTTTTGTTCTGTTTAATATGTCTTTTAATTGCATATGACTCTAAATCCCTCAATATATAGTTTTACTGGTTTATGACATAAGATATAATGAACCCCAATTCTATACCTGCACAAATACAAGAAGCAAACACATTAGTAAGCTCATATGCAAGATAAAACAAGGATTATCCACGAAATCCATTTACATTACTCAAAATAGGAAAATGAAAAAACAAAACATGGAAAGATAAGTGAAATTCTAATTAAGCATGCAAACTCTTGATCCCATGGGGTAATTGGTGCCAATTGGTGTGTCGAAATTGGCCCTTTCCCAACTCCTTTGTAAGCTTTGTGATAATTTGTGGATGATTGAAGCTCCTTGATGAGATTTTGGCATAACTTTGCTATGAAATCATGAAAATGATGAACCCTTGCTATGAAGTAGGCAAAATTAGCTCTCAATGTGAAGAAAGTAACTTTGCTCAAATTGTAGATGATTGAATGAGAGAAAGAGTCTCTCATTTATAGATTTCCAAATTGGAAAAGAGAGTGAAATTGAACAATGTGAGATCATTCAACACCCAATGGCCAAGTGCCACTTGTCAAGATGTGAATGGTTGAAGGTTGTGTACATTTTGGTCAATGTGCATGATAAATGCTATTAGGTGGAATTTGAAATTGAAGAAATGTCATGTGAGAGGGAAAAATGAATGAAATAAATGCCACTTGGCTCAATGCACAAGGACATTTAAGAGGAGTGAATGCTTTGTTGGAAGGACAAATCCATTTGGATTTTGAATTCAAATTTGAAGGAATATTCCTCCTTTATTCCATGTTGAGAGAAAATAGGCAATTTAATAAATCAAAGTAATTGATCTATTGTGCAAGTTGCATTTTCTAGAGAATGTGATATGGATTAAGATTAAATTAATCAAAGTTTGATTAATTTAATCAAGAATTAGGAGATGTGACAATTTAAACTTAAATTTGATTTAAATCAGAATTGAGAGGAAAGGTTTAATTAAATAAATGTTATGATTTATTTAACCAAAGGGGATAATGTTAGATTAAATCAAATAATGTTTAGTTTATTCAATTTAATTAGAGGACTTTAGAGATTTAATCAAATAAGATGAATTATTTAATTAAAGAGGGATTGAGGATTAATTAAACCGGTTAATTTAATCAACAAGGGAGAAAGACCTAATTAAATAAATAACGATTTATCTAATTAAGAGATGAAAAAGTGATGATAAGCTGAGAGTATGATTTAGGACGAAGCGATGTTAGTAATCAGGATCAAGTGTGTCGGTATATTTTCAATGTCTACAGATATTATCCATGAACATGGAGAAATATTTGTATATTTTTTCATCCCCCTTACTGAGGACATTTAAATTCAAAAATAGCAAATGTAAGATCATTTTATTGGGTTGGAGAGGAAAGTGTGGCTGCGTAGGAACCTTCACAATGGTACGAGGACCACAAAATTGGTATAGGGACGGACCATAACCGCTAGAAATCTAGTTACTATTATTAAGAATGTAGAGAGGTAGAGTGTGTTGGGGATTTCGGTTATTCGGTACTTTCAACTATTTCTATGGAGCTTAGTTGGAGATTTTGCCTCTTATCTCTGAGGACTTGTCAGGTTCAAGGGTTTGGAAGAGCTCCTATGATTAAAATGGTCAAATAAATAGACTACCAATGAGAGAAGGTCCTTTCTCCTACCTTTTGAGCCCTGCAAGGCTGAGGAGGGTCTCTGTATGAGATCTCATGATGTATGCGAATATGATCACAAAGATTATTCTAGTAACAATATAGGTAATCATAATCATTAAAGAAGAAACTATCATAATCATTAAAGAAGAAACTATCATCTAAGATTAAGAATATTATTCAATATTTCTGAGAGTGTCTACAAGGGAGCTAGACCTTTAGAGACAGAAAGATAGACCCAAATCGTTTGCCACTAGTCCTCAATGTGTTAGTCCACCGTAGCATTTAGCTAGATCTTGAAGTATGCAGAATGTGAAGCATCAATTTCTGTATGAGCAGGGTTATCTGAAATAAAGTCTTCAGAAACAGCTCCCATATACCCTTAAGCTAATCATAGACAAATAAACAAAATAAGTTGCGTTCAAAGTATTTTTCATTTATAAGATGTATGTATGATTATAAATTTTGTAATTGGTGCCTTTTGTCCAATGCAATAGAGTCAGAAAACAAACATATCAAAGCGATTTCATGTGCCACTCTCAGTTTCAGAAAATCTTGATATACTATGCTTTGTCTTGCAAAGGTCAAGCTCTCAAAGGCATTTCCACTGATCACAATGTAAACTATGCTTAGTAATCTATTATTCATACTGCTTATCCTATATAATGCATTCAAAAAGATTTTACAAACAATATTTAATTGCAAACTAATTGAAATGCAATATTAGCACAACAAATGTGTACCTATAAGTTATATAAAACTTCTTGAAATAATCAATTGAATCATGGAAATAATTTGACATAAGATAAATGAAAACATGTCTTAAATTGATATACTAATGAAAGAAGACATGTTCATTTACAATGATTTGTTCACAAATTGACTTTGATTGCTACTCATCTAGAGAGTGTGATGGATTTTTGCGCGAAATTTGGAATGCAAAATTTCTAATCCTTTATCTCATTGCTGATAAATTAACTTTTATTTATAGCTAAATAACAGAACTCATCTCACTTAGATGATTAACGCTTGTCATTTAGATCTACAATCAATTTTATAAAGTTGTGAGCACTTTTTAAAATGCCACTTAGGCTCTTTAATTCTCAAGGCTGGATGTTGTGTATGAGGGGGAGAAGTGCTACTGAAGATACACCTGAGAAGATCAACAACCTCCATTATCTTCTCAAAGGCAATAGCTGAAGCAATATCCCACCCTAGGAGAAGTAAACATCCATTTTCTCTTACCAATCTCCTAGCTTGCTGGGGTAATGTTTTTTGTATTCATTTAAAAAATTGAAGCACTTTTTGTTGTATGTGGATCATTCCCCATTAGGCTTGCAAAATCTATTTATGCTGCTAGGTCTCTTTGAGTCACTGTTTTCATTTTAAAAACAAACATTTTAAATTCTTTTGTCCTAATGAAGTTGTCATTTGACATGAATCTTCACAACCCTTTTTAATGTCCTAGGCCAAAGCACTTATGCAAATCTAATTTTTGATCTTCTACAAATGCTTATTATTTGAAACAATGATATCTGATTCTATTATTTAAATCAGATCTTAAATAACTTAGATTTAATTCGCTGTTTACAGATTATCATTATCATCACATTCTAATCAGCAAATAGCAAAATTTCATATATAACTCCTGATTTTTCTCATATTACAAATAAAGGCTCAATTACATTCAAATAGTTTACAACATCGACAATTACAACAGCATTGAACTTTCATACGGATACCCACAGCAATAACAAATACCAGTACAATGCGGCTGGAATTCGCCATCAATGAAGCTCCAATGCAACCTTTGAATGAGATTGCTCTCCAAAGTCAAAGGGTTTTTGTTTTTTGATCTTCATGCTCAAACACAAGTCCTCAATTGATTTTCAGATAGGGATTATGTAAAGTAATAAATGATGATCCCTAAATCGATGCGTTCACCCTTTTATATCCATTGCAACAATAATAGGATGACCACAATGTGAATCTGCATCTTGCAATTTGAACAAAAGATTATGGATGGGAAAAATCCCACCTTTGAAAGTTATGGCGCTAAAATAGATCATTGAAGGACATTACGACACAAGTTTGGGAGTTGGAAAGAGAACATAATCAAAGGTAGAGATATTAGGGTTCAGAGGTTGGAGATACCATAGACTCATACCATAGGTTAGGGCATCGAGGATTGAGCAACAAGTATGCTGGTAAAGACAAGTCTGAAATTTCGAAAAATTATGTTTCTCAACTTCCTCTCTACTTAAGGCAAAATTAGTTTGTCTCTACCTAATTCCATGACTGCTTTAGGAATCAAAATTAGTTTGTCTTCATCCTCTAACTAAGGCAACTCATCTGAGGTACAATATGCTTCCCAAGTGCTCCTTTGAGACAAGACACATGGAATACATTGTGAATCTTCCTTTCGGCAGCTCCAACTCATAGGCAACTTCACCAATTCTTCTTAGAACTTGTAAGGCTTGTAAAAGCAAGGCTTAAGTTTTTCAGACCTAGTTGCCTTCAAAGAAAATTGCTTGTATGGCTATAATGTCACAAACACCATGTCTCCAACCTCAAATGTTCTTTTATCTTATGGTGGTCTATATACATCTTCTATTGATTTTTAGCTTGTTGGAGATTATTTTTGAGTGACTTTAGAATGTCTTGGCTTTGTTTGATCAAATCACTCGCTCTTAGGACCTTGTCGTTTGATAGGACAAGGTCAACAACGTTTCAAGCTTCATACCTATACAAAGCCATGGATGGTGTCATCTTGATTGACATGTGATAAGTGGTGTTATAACAGTGATCCCCTAGATGGAGCCAATTGATCCATGTCTTCTATTGATTAGCAATGCAATTTCTCAAATAACCTTCCACCCATTTGTTCACAATCTTCGTTTGACCATTTGTTTGTTGGTTGTAGCTAATGTTGGGTGTGAGCTTGGTTCATGCCAATAGAAAGAGCTCTTGCCAAAACAAGCTTAAGAACCGACTCTCTATCACTCATGATACTCTTGGGTAGATTGCAAAGTTTCAACACTTACTTAAAGAATAGATTGGTAGGACATGTAACTGTAATATTAATGGGTGGCCGATGTCAAATATCAGTCCACCCATCCATGAATTAAATCGCCAATTATTGTCCATGTTTGTCTCATCTCCTCCATTAATATGTTCATCTTTGAATATTGTTTGTCGAGGAGGGACGTGCACAATCTATGTTCTCTAGGGGGGACATAAGAGGGTCCAATTGCCATTGCATCTTTCAACGTACTTTTGAAATAAGGAGACCTTGCCAAATGAAATGGGATAGCACGGACATAAAAAAATTGGCCATTGAATTATCAACTTGCTCACGGTTTTGCAAATTCATTAACTTTACCATTGTATTTTTTTCATTTGCAATAGAAGTGGCTTTCTTCTTCGCTCTATCACAACTTTCTCCAACTTATACACTGGAATAGTCATCAATAGATTGCAATGTTTTCAATGAACATTTTTTACTCTTAGTAGTACTAGTAGTTTTTCCCTCTCTCTCCAACCAACCTTTCCATTTCAACCCGTTGTTCCAATGTTATATTTGCACAAACTCTAACCCCATGTCCACTCTCACCTACTAAATAGTGTGTAACCCTACTATAGCTCTGTGATAATCAGTTTTGCAAATATGACATAACCAATGCCTACTATGCCCTATATTTTTACCCTTATTAATGGTTAAATTAGTGGCAAATTGAAGCAAGGGCTTTTTGGGATTGAAAGGGCCTTTTGCCAATTTTTGAAGAGAGGATGAAGGGCATGCAAAATGATCTTGTGGAGTTGCAATAGAACCTGTGTTTGGATTTATATAATGAGAAGAAAAGTCTATTCTGTTTACTTCAACTTCTTCACTTGCCTCATTCATATTGTCATCATTGCTGCTGGTGTTCGTTTTGTGTGACAATGAATTGAAACCAAAACATTTTAAAACGAATTACAAACCCTCTCTAACAAGCTAAAAAAAAGAAAAAAGAAAAAAGAAAAAGCAAAATGACATACCTTGATGCAATGGTTGAGTTGAACCAGTTGATGTCTTCTTTGAATCTTTCAGCAGTAAGTTTCTTACTTGTTTCTAATTTGTGATAAACTATCTTGAGGCTACCAAGGCCACTGCTGTATATATTGATATTCTTTCCTGACTGTTTCAAGTTTCAACCTATGATAACATGGCAAATGAGGCCCTATGTACTGTAGAACTCAGGCTGTCATGCCCCCGCCATGAAGACGTGGCTCTCATAAAACTTGCAGCGACTACTTTCCAAAGCATACAACGATCTCCATAATAAAGAGAAACATTAAGGAGCAGTGATTCTTAAATAAGATCAAACAATACATATTATTTAGCAGCATTTCCTAAAAAAGATAATTAATGAGACATACGATTTGCAAAACAACGCTTGGGTTAAGGAGGGATGCGTCCCTTTATGGGAAGGTGTGATCAACTAACTATTCAACACCCTAAGAAGGATATAAAAGGAGATCGAGTTAATTGAAAAAGGCATTGAATGGGAATAAGCATTTGGATCTAAATTAAGGAATACATAAGAAATCAGATTTCTGCTTTTATGATTATCAGAATAGCAGCTGTAAGTTCATGTGTGGAATTATGTTATAAATACAATAGTTAATTTTGCTGAAATTATAGTGATTTAATGTAATTGTATTGCTTTCCAATTTAAGTATTGCTTCCAAATTTAAGTATGATTAATATTGGATAAATGTATGATGACATATTCATATAATTAACCTATTTTGAATTAAGTAGGAAATGATTGCAGACAGGAATCAACCTTTCGAGTTCACGAGAGGTGAAGGCTTGATAGACCCACTATCAAGCATGCCACCCATAGGGGGTTAGGCCTCATGGGCTGGGAGGCTTATTAGTGCTCTTGGGCTTGATCAAGGACGGCTAGCCTCCCTTCCACCAAGCCCGGGAGCACACATATGCCTCCCGGCCCACAAGGCTTAACCCCCTATGGGTGGCGTACTTGATGGCAGGTTTGTCGGGTCTTCATCTCTCGTGAATTCGAAAGGTTGATTGGACTTCCTATTTTGCAATCATTTCTACTTAATTCAAAATAGATTATTTCTACGAATCTATTATCCATATTCATGATAAAGGAAGAATCAAGATTACTTAAAGGGATCAATATTTGCTGCAAGCATCATTATTGCATGATCATATATATATATATATGTTTCATATATATATAATTATTTCTAATTAAATTTAAAACTTACAATAGTCTTCTTGCTAGAAATAATATTTATTCCAATTAGGGTTCCTAATATTTCTAGTTCTTATTTCTCTTTGTCCAATCTGCTTCCTTGATCCCAATTGATGCCTCTCACAAATGATTTGCTCTTCCCTTTAATATATTCATTGGTGGGGAAGAGTCACCTCTTTCCACTAACATCGTTTCCTTGGTAAAGGACACACCCTTTCAAACCCATCGCTGCCTTCAAACCTTTTTCTTTTTATTATTAATTATTCCTTTGTAAAGTCGCAGCCCATGTCAATGCTTTTGTTCAATATTAACCGACCTTTTGTTAATCTAGCGGTGATCTTGGTCTTCTTAATCACTGCTTGTGATCTCTTATAAAGGTTGCAATCTTTGTCTTACATGGGTGGGGGCATGATAGTTCGCCATTCTCAAGATTGCTTGTCTTCAAGCAATTGCAAATTGGGATGATTGAAGATTTCGGTTCCCTCCTAGTGGCATCTTCCATAGGCAAGTTTTTCCATTTAATCAAATACTCAGGAATAGTCTTATTCCCTAACTTCCTTTCTCACATATCAATGATGGCCTTAGGTTGCAAAATCAAATTTCCCTCATCATTGAGTGGGGGTAATTTTGAACATGGAGTAATGCTGGCCTAGTACCTTCATGAGGCGAGACATATGGAAGGCATTATGGATTTTGCTATTTGTCGGTAGTTCCAATTCGTAGGCAACCTCACCTATCCATCTTAAAATCTTATATGGCCCATAGAACCTTGGTTTGAGCTTCTTGACCCCACTTGCTTTGATTAATGATTGCTTATAGGGTTGCAATCTTAGGAAGATTAAGTCCCCAACTTTGAATGTCCTTTCAATTCTCCTTCGATCAACATATATTTTTTGTTGATTTTGTGCTTGGTGCAAATTATCTTTGAGTGTATTCATAATGTCTACATTTTGTTGCACTAAGTTTTTAGCTCCCGACACTCAACTTTTGGTGAGGATTAAATTACCAAAGGAGGTGGCCTCATACCCATACAAGGCTTTGAAAGGACTCATTCCTTTTGACATATGATGGGTAGTGTTATAACAATATTCCTCGAGGTGTAACTATTTGGTCCATGCATTTTGCTGTCCAGTAACATAGTTTTGTAGATATCCCTACAACTATTTGTTGACAATCTCTGTTTGCCCATCGGTTGTGGATGGTAACTTGTACTTGGAGTGAGTTTTGTTCCCGCTAGTCTGAAAAGTTCTTGCCAAAACAAGCTAAGGAATTTGCTGTCCCTGTTGTTGACGATGTTTCTAGGTAAACCATTTAGTTTAAAATTCTCTTTGAAGAAAACATCGACTTCCTGAGAAGCCCTATAGTTTGTTGATATAGCGATGAAATGTGCATACTTAGTCAAATGGTCTACCGCCATGTATATACAATCTTTGCCTTGCACCTTTGGAAGCTCTGTTATAAAATCCATGGAAACACTTCCCCATTTTTGGTTTGGTATGGGTAGTGGTTGTAGTAGGCCTGCGGGAAAGGTCCGTTTTGCTTTGTTTCTTTGGCACATCATACATTCTTGAACATGTTTTAAGATATCTTTTTTGAGACCTTTCCAAGAATGCTTCTTCTTTACTTGCTTATAGGTTTTATAATATCTGTGGTGTCTTGCCAAGGGGTTGTCATGGTATTCTCGAATGATTTTTTCCTTCATCTTTGAGGCTAGTACTAGATATATCCTATCTTTGTATAGGATGAGTTCTTCCACCACTTTATATTCTTTATTTTGTAGATTTCCTTTGAGGATGTCATTCGCCCATGGATCTTTGACATGTTTAGTAATAATTGAATTCTTCCAATCGGCAAAAATGCTTGTTATGGGACATAAGTAGGGCTTCGGGGAAAGGGCATCAACTACAATGTTGTTTTTCCTTTCATATATTCTATGTTGAAGTCATAATCTTGCAACTTGCTGACCCATTTTTGTTGTCGATCGTTTAAATCTTTTTGATTTAGAAAAAGCCTTAGGTTGTTCTGATCAGTTTTTACAATGAATCTTCCACAAACCAAATATTGTCTAAATTTGGCTAGAGTATGCATGATGGCCAACATTTCTTTATCATAAATGGAGCAATGCCTTTTGGTTTTTGTAAGCTTGCAACTTTCGAATGCAATTGGGTGTTTGTTTTGCATGAGTACTGCCCTGATGCCTTCGCCAAAAGCATCACATTCTGATTTGAAAGGTAATGTAAAGTCAAGAATGGCTAGAACGGGACAAAAACTCATGATCTCCTTAAGTCTTTCAAAAGCTTGTTGAGCTTCTTCGTTCCATGCAAAGGCTCCCTTTTTGTTAAGTTAGTGAGTGGAGTAGTGATTTTTGAAAATCCCTTGACAAATCTTTTGTAGTAGCTACATAAACCCAAGAAACCCCTTAGATGAGTTAGGGTTCTTGGTTTTGGCTATTCCCTTATAGCCTTTATCTTTTCTTCATCCACACTTACTTCTTGTGCGTTGATTTTGTGTCCTAGATATAGGATTTCTTCTAACCCAAATTCACATTTTGAGAGTCATGTCCTCCTTAGCTGAGCTTCCTTGAAAAACAAGGTATCTACAACAAATTGTAGATGGGTGATATTCCTAACTCTTGAAGAACCTTGAAAACCTTTCAATTTCCCCTTGTCAACCCTAGCCTTCAAAGCTCTGCCCAAAACCTTTGCTAGTATGAGAAACCAAAAAGGGGATAGAGGATCACCTTGCCTCAAACTTGGCTTGGCTTGAAAGAATTCCATAAAAGAGCCATTGATCAAGATCGAAAAGGAGATAGAAGAAATGCAAATGTATATCCACTTACACCAATCATTGTTGACCAAACCTCCTCAACATCTTGATAAAAAAGTCCAAAGATTTTTTATCATATCCAACTTTAAGATCATTCCTTCTTTATTCTTACTCTTAGTAGAATGAATGGTCTCTTGGGCAACGATAATAACATCCAAAATTTCTCTGCCTTTCAAAAAACCACTTTGCTCCTCCAAAATGATTCCACCTAGAAAATTCTTGAATCTCAGAGCCATAGACTTAGTCATGATCTTATACACAGTGTTACAAAGAGCAATAGGTCTAGACTCATCAAAGAACATGTGAGGTATTTTTTGGAATAAGGGCAAGGAAAATCGAATTCCAAACCTTCATCATTTACCTTCTTTCTTTGTACTCAGTTAGCCAAACATCCTCATCTACCACATCCTAGAACTTTTGAAAAAAACTATCGTGAAACTTACTAGGCCTAGGGGTATTCCTAGCATCAAGAGAAAACACCAGGGAGAAAGGCTTCAATAACTTTTTATTTTGAGTAATGGAGATAAGGGAGGGGACATTACTAAGCATTGCCTCGTGGGCAGCCAAATCCTCTAGGAGAGAAGATATAAAGAGGTCTTTGGAAAAGTCCAAACCATCCCTTCCAACCACATCCATATCACTTATAGGAGTACCAAAAGGAGACTCAATACTCACAATATGATTTTGTTGTCTTTGAATATTGGTCGAGAGGTCAAAGAACCTAGTGTTCTGATTGCTTTCTTGTAACAACTTCACTATTGAATTTTGTTTCCAAAAGATTTCTTCCATCCTTAGAATTGAGTTCAATTCCTCTACAAGATTTATTTTTGCTGATTTGAGATTGCTAGTGTGGTGTGAAAGAGCAATGGAAACCTCAATCTTCTTCAAATGTTCTTCGACTATTATCTTATGGCAAAGATATTACCTACCTGCTCCTTATTCCAAGCTTGAGCCTTCTTAACTTTTGCTAGCCTTTTGTGAAGTCGGAATTTCTAACACCCTTTAATATCCAACTTCCACCATTCTTTGAGAACCTCTCCAAAGTCGGGATGTTAGTACCAAAAGCCTTCCATATGAAAGGGGCAATCCTAGGTTTCTTTTTATTGATCTTGACCATCTTAATGGGCTAGTGATCCGAGCCACATAAGTGTATGACATGAGACATAAAGGTGACAGGGCCAACCAACCATTCTACATTTATCAAGAATCTGTCTAGTTTGCACAAAATATTGCCCTCCCCAATATGTTTGTTACTTTAGTGAACCAACCAAACTTGGGGAATAAATTTGCCAAGGAGAGATCATTGTAGATTAAAATAGTATTAACATCTTCCCTAATGACCCAATTCTCATCCTTGAAGGAAGACCTCAACTCCTTAATGTTGTTCTAGATAAGAGCTTTGTTAACCTCCAAATTGGGCCCATAAACATTTGTCACCGCTAGAGTGGAGTTCTCATGAAGATTTGAGAAAAGCACATTAATGCAATGCTGGGAATGCGAAACCATTTTGCCTACCAGGCTAGAGCCTTTCCAGAGCATAGCTAGGTCGCTAGCCAAACCAACAACATCCACCATGACCCCTTCATTGTTCTTCCAAATCTGGTTCATCATGGAAAACACTTTCAATCTTAGTTAACTGAATCAAGAGGATGTTCGATGCTTCAAGATCAATAAGCCATTTAAGCAAATGTTGTTTTCCAGGAGCTTTCATTCCTTGGGTGTTCCAACTTATAACTTTCATGACTTCTTGCAAGCAGGGAGATTCTCGCCTCCATTTTTGACATACTTTGGGTGCCATTCTCCATATCTTCCAATGCTTTCAACTTAGCTTTACTGTTATTTGTCTTCTTGCCCTTGGCATGGTTACATCTTGAGTCCACAACACTATTGTAAGTATTCTTCCCTCCCACTTTTCTTCCCCTTCATGTTGCCATACACCAATCCAAAAGATTTTCCTTGTCCTCAAAGGCATCCTTGTCAACTCCTCATCACTATCCACAACAAACTTTGCAACCACTTGTTCTATCTTTGAGTGGGATAGAGAGTTTATGATTTCCTCAGCTTTTGCTAAATCCTTTGATTCCTTGACAATCATTAGAAAGACACTAGATTCAAATAAGAAAAGATGGGATGATAGACTTAAATTTACTGTTTGGGTAGACAAGACGAGATTGAAAAAGGCTATTGGTAGGAGGCCCTTTGAATTAGTTTATAGAGTAGAAGCTAAGATGCCAATCAATCTTGAGTTGTCGGTGTACGAATTGTTATAACAAATTGAGGGGAGGGAAATAATGTCATTTCCTTGAGAGTGCATGATATGGCTATTGGCAACATGAGCATGAGCTTATACAGTATTGTCATTGATGTCAACATTGTGGTACAGTTGGTTGGTGAAGCATGAGTGAGCATGGAGATGGTAATCCAATGTAGAGATGCAGATATTTTGCTCCGGTGCAAAACAGATGTGTTGAATATTTGACTAAGTCTAGAATGAATTTTTCAGTGTATAGAGCTTTAATTTTTTGGTCCTCATTGGTTTGCCTTGAGGTATTTCTATCTGCTGTTCTAAGGCAATTGTGGTATGTGTTGGACGACCTTAAATCCAAAGTTTCATATCTTTATGTCTTCCGGTGCAAAAGTTATGGTTGATAGTATATTGGGTTTGCCAGTGATAGTATAATCAGTGCAAAGTACCTATTTGGAATAGTTCGCATTCCACTGCGGTAGCATATTTGGTTATGTGGATTTGTGGAAATGTTTACAGGTGTCAGAAGGGTGTGTAGTCCTGTTGGTGTACGTTTTATCATTCACCGAACATTTTAGAATAAAAAGTCCAAAGACACTTTATCCTCTCTTGAACAAAATCACCGCATATGCTAAGATTGCGAGAAGATCATATGGCGATTTCAAGGTTTCTTTAGTCAGGTCTTGATGTGTGGATAAGCTCAATGGGCGTTGTGATATGCTGGTAATACACAAAGGGACTTACGTTGATAAATCTTTCACAAGTTAGGACTTAGGCGAATTTAATAGTAAATGTTCTTTTTTTTTTTTCTTCTTCTGGATTTTCAGTTTTGGAGTTTCAAAAAATTGCAAAAGGATAAGGGTTTAGAAGTTCTATGCTATTCCTAAGAACTCAAGAGACAATAGAGACTAGGTGAAACCAATAACCACGCTTTGCTTCGCCACGCTAGGACAACTACACAAAGTGGGTGCAATCTTCAAGGGGTGTGCTTATGATTTTCACGTCATGAATAACTACCATCAAATCAAACAATATTTATCCAGACAAAAGTTAAGCATCCACAAAGTAAGTTCAGACTAACTTTACGCATCGAACAAAAATCATTTATCCAAAGAAAGTAGGAGCAAGAATTTCACCATAAATCAATACTATCAAATCCTTGATTCATCTAACCAAAATGTAAATCAAATTCTATTCTAAATCTAATCTATGTTGAAGGAGATATGCAACCATGCAACCACTTGACAATAAGAAGGATTCAAAGCAAATCATGCACATGAACTTTTATTATTCAAAGTGGCTCTACGCAACAATTTCATAAAACTCTCTTCACAAAATAATAATGAGAGAATAAGAGTTTATATAGAGTTTTTGAAAACAAATGAGAGGTTGAGATCAACTCAAGATTAACGGCTGAGATCAAGACATAACAACCCTAATTAGGGTTTCTCAAAATAACATCAACAACAAATGCATGGAGAACAAGTGGCACGAGGAGCTATCTTCAAGGGAGTGCATCCTTATCCTCTCGAGCGATAGTATGTTCGATGAATCTGGACACAATTGGGATGACCTCCTCCATCGTGACATGTGGCAGCATGTTCACCTTGAATTCCAATTTGTCCAAGTCCTCAGCACACCCAGCAAAAGCACTCTCCCACTCCAATTCCTATTTCAGGAAGGCATCCCGGATAGACAAGAAAATTCTACCTCAGGACCGGTCCAGTGATGGCGAAGAAAATCTCCTGAGTTCTGATCTTTAGATTCTCCAGCTGCATATCATTTTCCCGGATGATCTCCTTCTCGAGTACATTTGCAGCTATAAGGAAAATCTTATTCTGAATCTCTTTAATTTGCTCCTGTGTTTTGATTCCATCGGCCTTCACTTTCTCCAAGACCTCGCTCCGTGCAATCAATGCCCAGTACCAAGTGTGGAAATCATATGTGGCGCCTGCTGCAATTATCGTCCCATCAATCAATTCCTGCTTCGGGATCCCTTTCAACACTCTAAGGCATGGAATGATTCTGTCTTGAATATCCGAAAGGTTGTCCCAAGCTTCTGTCACGACAGCAAGTCTGGAGAGCAAAGAAGAAGTCTGTCCATAAGCCAATGTCAATCGTTCCATAAATGTAGCCGCTTCTTCGCTTTTGCTCACCATCCACTCCTTAGTTTCTTTAGTTGTGACCATTTCTTCCTCAAAGTCCTTGAACGCTTCCTGCGAAGAGTTTAAAAGTGGAGGAGCTATTGAATCGCCCTGATTGAGAGGTTTGGTCAAGTGCTGGATGTATTCCTTCAGGCGTTCAATCTCCTTTTTATATTCTTTTTCTTTGCTACTTCCTTTTCCAACCTCATCTTGATGGTAGCGACTAAGTTGTCCAAGTCCCCAACCTCTTGACCTTTTGTTGTTGGACCCAAGTCGACAGTAGTGATGGCATACTCTTGGGGAGCAATATCCTCTTTTGACTTATCCACTGTTGGCACGGCAATTTGCATTGAACGGTGGCCGATTTCATCTTTTTGGATTGTGGAGAACATCTTGGCGGGCTTCTTTGTAGTAACCTTTTCTAACCTAGCCAAGAAATCTGCTGTGTCATCCTCTTCCTGAATCTCCACTGGTACTTTTATCTTTAATCTTTCTTTTAACCAAGCAGGAATTGTAGGCTGTTCAATGCCTTCCTCTTCCTGAGTATTTTCTCCACATGGAATATCCTGAATTCCTCTAAGAGTGGAAATCATTCCCTCTTGAAATTCCTCACCCGGGATATCCATTTCATCTTCGGACTCAAGTATCTCTAGCCTGTAGGAGATGGGGGCTCATCATCATCTGGCTGGATTGATTCAATATTCCCCTCATGGACAGGAGAGGGAATTCCCATTTCGGCCATTGATTCATTATCAATAATTAACACCCTGTTCACATTCCTAGATGTGGCAAAATGGGATGGCTCCAATCTTTGCTTCTTCTAAACAGGATCCTCGCTTATAGTTGTCTTGCCCTTTGACCTGATAGAGTCATCAACCGCCTCCTTCCTTTTCTTGGAATTGGTGCTTTCAATTAATTCGGCACTCTGAGATGCTCCTGGGTTCGAGGAATATGATTCCATCATGCCCATTAAGTCATAAGTGAGGGTCAATTTTCCTCACCTTAACTCCTGGACTTGTTGATTGACCCACCACTGTGAAAATTTAACAATCGGCCTCATCAAGATCGTTAGATCCACGAGCTCTGGTTCTAACCACTTCACAGGAGGAAGAGGCCAATTCTCATCATAGCGCGGCTGAACATACTCTCCATCATCCTCTAGCTGATCAGGCACACGGAAAGCTTGGTTGTTCTAATCAAGTTCATTGGCAATCTGGACCATAATCTTTTCCTGATATAATATTCATCTGCAGCATCTACCCAAAAATCCTCTAGGTCTACCTTATGTCTATACTTCTTCCCATTCACGGTCCCAATGTGGTTGTGAGGATCAAAGTCAGCGCTGGACCGGTAAGATGTGAATGGATACCATTGCATCTCCAACTTGGAACTTTCAGCTGCTTGTGCCGACCGACAAGACACCAGCATACTTTTGATGAAAAATGGGAAGGTAATGGCTGCCTTCTGCTTTGACCTCTGGAGGCCTTGGTATGTCTCCAATTGCCTAAGGACCTCTAGCAAGACCATTCTATTGGTAGGATAAATTGGAAGTCGGTAAGGACATCTAGTGAATCCCTGAACCCTTATGTATGTGAATCTTGGAAACTGGATAAACTAGGATCCATATTTGCTGATTAGGCTCTTGGCCTCATGAGTAAGCCTCTGATGAGTTCCTCCCTGTAATATTCTAGTGATGTACATCAGGAAGGCATCGTTTACCCATCTGAAGTGGGTTTTCTCGTTGAGCTGCAGCTGTGGGTAACAATCATAGGACTTAAATTCACTTTCACCATTGCCTACCACGTCTCTACAGATCAATACTGTATATCTGTAAGTTCTAGCCAATAGGTAGATGATGTAGGAACTCATGTAAAAAGACTTTGTCCTTTCCAAATTGACTAACTGCTCATTGAGATTGTCACTAATCATCCGGGACCAATTGAACATCTTGACGCTTGAGGTGATCTTGTCAATGAAGTAATACATCCAGGTCTCAAATGGCGCGCCTTGGGGGTTGCCCATTACTCTGTTCAATAGCAAAATGATATCTCCATACTCCTCCTTGAAGTCGGTATGGAGTAATTTCTTTGGCATTTTCTTGACAAAAGGCCTCGGCTTCTCTAACCATAACTTATTAATTTTTGTTGCGCAAAGACCCAACTGGTCTTCATAAAGTCTTCTGGCATCCTCTTTGGTTTCGTATGAAGTCCGATTATAACTCCGTATGCCAAATGCTTCTTGAATGGCTAACTCCCCAAGGTGAGCCAATACTCTCCTGTTTGGCGCAATGATTTGTCTCTCCTGCGCATTGTAGTGTATGGCGCAATGATTTGTCTCTCCTGCGCATTGTAGTGTATGGCGCACTCAACCATCAATTCTGCACACTGCATAGTTGGTGGAAATCCAACCGCCTGGACAATGCCATTTCTCATCATCCAACGAGCAACGGGTGTCGGCAGGAGTCCATCTTGTCCATATATTCTCTTCTTGAAGTCTTTAAAATCTACGTGTCCAAGATTGGTGTCTGTTATGTTTTTCCATTTGGAGTTGATTTTTGACTCCGGTTGCAGTCTTTTACTAGCGAACTTCATCTGGGATTTTCTCGAAGGTTCTCCTCTAGTGGTCATTAACCTGCAATAAACATGAAAAGAATTGATGTTAGTTTGGAGATTTTAATTCTGATTTTTTTGGACCTTTATTTGAAAATTTTCACTTTTACCCTGTCAAAAAGATAAATTCTGTGAAAAATCAGACTGAAAATGAACGAATTTGGCTAAGTATGCAAATTTTTTTTGCTAGAATAAGTGAATGAGACAAAAGAAATAGAGAAGAATTTAGTCAAACTCAAATTTGAACCTTCGAAAGTATGTTTTGACTGTGAATTGACTTTAAATTCTGAAAATTCACTCTAAAACTCAGAAAAAACATGTTATTTTCCAGAAGCTACGCCCTTCAACTCAGAAATTTACTTTATTTCTCCAGAAATCTTTCGTAAAAAAATCCATCTTTCGCAACTTTGAGAGAGAAAATAACTTATGATCGAACTTTGGAAGAATGAATTGAAAGTGACAAGTCGAAACTTCTTATAAGGCTGGAGAAGTCGATGTTTTTAGCAACTTCATGCTTTCTTTTAGATTCATCAAATCCGAACTTGTTTTATTTCTTCCAAAATGGCAACTTGATCTTGATCAAAAATCCTTTAGAGAAAGTTTCTAATTTTCATTCATGGCACCATCTTTAGCCAAAATATCTTTGAGTTGGCGTAAAATCTCTTAGATTTTCCTTGAGTTTCGAATAATTTTCTAAGTGTCGAACATTTTCCTAAGTGTTGGAAAAATATAAAAATATATCCTAAGTATTAAATTTTCCAACCTCTTCCAACCCTTTAAATCATTTAATTATGGCGGAATTTTATTTACCCATGGCCAATTTATTATTTTCTATGTCATTTTCATCTTTATCCTTGCCAAGGGCGGACTTTACAATGCCTTAGACGTTCTTTCCTGTTGGAGGGTAGACTTTGCCTTGTGCTTGCCATCTTTCCTCAAGCTAGGGTAGACTTTGCCAAAGTCTTGCCATGTTTAGGCGAACTTCACAGGTGGCTAGACACTTCTCTTCAAGCTTGGCGGACTTTGATTTTGCTTAGCCATCCTTTTTATTGTCTAAGGCGGACTTTGACTTCTTGATGCCAAGGGCGGACTTCACAACTTCCTTGCCAAGGTTGGGCGGACTTGGCTTATGGCTTGCCATCTCCTTTGGCGCCAGCGTAATGTTTGTCTAGAACAGACCTTGCCCATGCATTTTCCTTTGCTTTTTATACTCGGAGACATAAATTTTTGATTCTGAAGATATGAATGTTATCGCCATGACACGCGGGACCTAATCCTAGGTCAACTCTCAAAAAAGTAGAAAAAGCAAAAAATCAAAAAGCAGGCCAAAAAAGCTGCTTCACGGATTGGTCCCAAAATGCCAAAAATAAAAAAAAAGCAAAAAAGCAAAATCCCTAAAAAATAGGAAGTGTCAGAATTGACTCAAAGCAAAAGGCGTTCCTCGTCCTCCGGGCCTTCTAAGCACTTTGATGATGTCCAAACACTGATATGGGCTTGAATTCTCCACTTGACTCGGGTGACCTCGAAACCCTGACTCCAAACTCTCAAAACAAACGGTCCTATGAAATTGCAACGCTACGACAAAACCTTAAAAAACAACTTATTGGGGGTCCCTATTTGCAATGGGGCGATGTGTGAAATAGGTCACAACAAGTCCAAGTGGTGTGTGTTTTGGAGGTCCGTGTGTCAGTTTGTGGATAATCAATTGGTGTATTTTGGTGTTGACCTAACAAGTTTGGGGTCGTGTGGAGTTAAAAGAAGTGTTGATCGGTTATGTGGGAGCTATTATAGGTCCATGCCAACCTATTTGGATGCGTTACAAGTTTTGGTGTTGTTCGAAAAGCGTGTATAGTTTGATCTTGAGCCGACAAGTTATTGTTTTGCATGGTACATCTAATCAGGCTGACCTAATTGATGTTGTAAGTGTTTGTGGATGTAAATGGTATATATGCAAGTTCATTTCGGTGTTGTAGAGATATGATATGTACTGTAGAAAATGTGTGATGCGAATTCCTAAGCAGAGCTTGCGAATGTGATGTGAATGTGAAGCAGAGCAGAGTGTGGAAGTTGTATAGTATGAAGTGTGTTGAGTCAATATTTTGTGCTCCGGTGGAACTGTATCTCTTGCATATTGTAGATGCATTATTAGCAGTTCAAATCTTGGCAATGAGCCACCCCTTTTCTCTATTTCTCTTATTCTCTGGATAGTTAGTCCGCCTGTCAATGAGCCTTTCTGTAATATGTTATGATTAGTTGTAATATAGTATGAGCTAATCCTCACCGTGGTTTTTCCCTTTTTGGGTTTTCTATGTAAAAAATTGGTGTTCATGTGTTATATGCTTTGATGGTTTCTTTCCTTACTACAATTTGAATATGATGTGTGGAATTAATGTTTAAATGTTTAAGTGGTTTCAGAGAATACTGATTCACCCCCCCTTCTCAGTATTCTAGGTGTTCAACAAGGAGGCCCTTTGAATTAGTTTATAGAGTAGAAGCTAAGTTGCCAATCAATCTTGAGTTGTCAGTGTACAAACTGTTATAACAAATTGAGGGGAGGGAAATGATGCCATTTCCTTGAGAGTGCATGAGCTAATCAAGCTAGAAGAAACTAGAAGAGTTGCACATGGAAGAAATCTATTGCAACAAAAATAGATGAAGTATTTTTTTGATAAGAAGGCATTTTAGAGAGATTTTCAGGTGGGGGACACTATCCTCATGTGGAATGCAAGGTTCAAAGATAAGGGAAAACATAGAAAATTTGAGGCCTTATGAGTTGGACCTTATCAACTTGTGGATAGGTGTGATTAGAGCATTTTTTACCTCAACAGTCTAGATGGAGAGTTCATGGAGTTGCCAATCCATGATTAGAACCTCAAGCAGTACTTCTCTTGATGGTTTGAGGCTCTCTTTTAGCCTATATGTATATTTTCTTTGTTTGCTTGTTTGTGTTTTGCCCCATTTTGTGGTTGTTTTTATGTCGGCTTTGTGATCCCCTTTTTGTTTGCTTTGGCCTGCACTCTAGAGAAGTTGGATCCTCATTGTGCGTGCAAGAGGTACACATCTCCAACTAGAGCCAATGTTGACACCTGCCCCAATGGTCAAGAATTTTCTAAGCCTTGTGTCCTCTTTGTTGCCTTGGCTTTCTTGTTGGATCTTGCTGAATGCTAAACCTTAGAACATTTTGAATCTTTTTGTTTTCCTAGATCTTTTTGGATTTGTTGTGCTTTGCCTCGCTTTTTACTTCGTCATGAACCTATATTTGAAATTTTTTAAGCGTGAGGGTTTTAAGATAATTTTTCAAGCTTGGTCAAGATTTCAAAGTTTCTCATCTTGACATGCCATTTCAGAATTTCCCTTTGTGACATGCCATTCCTTCAAAGGCCCTTTTTCCCATTTCCCTCCAAGTCCTCTTTTGTAAGGGCTTATATTCTGCAAGTGCATTGCAATTGTTGATTATTGAATAATACATTGAGTTGCATTGGAGAGGGCTTTTTCTCCCAAAAGGGTTTTCCCCATGCAAACCACTATGTTATGGTATGTTACTTTTGTGTTTATTTCCTCGTAACTTTGATCAATTTTATTTTTGCATATACCTTCTCTTATAGATTAGTGTAAAAAGTTCATTCTACACCTTTGCTTGCTTTCATTTGGTATCAAAGCTTGATCACCTTAGGTCCTAGGTGTTAGGGACAAGGGTTTTTATACTTATCTTGGATTGAGTGGAAGCTTGTGTAGATCTTGTTGCAGGAGAATGGCATGCACATTCAAACTAGAGACAAAGAGATTTATAGGCACTGAATTTGAGCTATGGAAGCTCAAGATGAAGGATATGCTTGTGGACAAAAATTTATGGGCTACTGTATTTGGGTCCAAACCCACAAAGGGCCTCGTTAGGCTCTGCTTGGTTGATTCTATTTTGTTGCATGTATGTAAAGAAGTCACCGCACAATCTCTTTGAAAGGAATTGGGAGACTTATACTAGGCGAAATCCTTGGTAAAAAATTTTATTTGAGAAGGAAGGAAGTTGGACACCTTGATAATTGATAATGGTGGTTCTATGGCCAAGCATTTGAATGCATTCAATATGATTGTGATCTAGTTAAATTTTGTTGAAGTGAAAATAGAGTACTTTCTTAGAAGTAAATTTGAAGTCTCTAGTTTGTTTAAGGAGTTTAAGGCTCTTGTGAAAAATAAGACTCGTAAAAAGATTAAGGTTTTGTGGACTAGCATTAAGTTTTGTTCTACAAATTTTGACAGTTTATAAAGAGCATTGGATTGAGAGACATAAGTGAACTCTATATACCCTTCAACAAAATGGAGTTGTAGAGTGAATGAATATGGCATTGATGGACAAAGTTAGGAGTATGCTTAATGGAGCTAGCTTGGAACAAAAGTTCTAAGCAAAAACAATTGCTATAGCTTGTTAGCTAATTAATAGGTCTCCTACATTAGCTCTTGTTGACAAGACTCTTATGGAGGCATGGATGGGAAAAAAACCCTTATTACAACATCTTGAAGTTTTTGGCTGTGAGACATGCACATGTGCCTAGGGAGAAGTGATCAAAATTGGAGAATAAGGTAGTCAAATGTATCTTCATCGGTTATGGTGTCAGTGTGAAATGGTGCAATATGCACATGTGCTTAGGGAGAAGTGATCAAAGTTGGAGAACAAGGTAGTGAAATGTATCTTCATCTGCTATGTTGTCGGTGTGAAAGGGTGCAAGCTTGAAGACGCTGTGACAAAAAGTTGTGTACAATATAATTGTTATTTTTAAAGAGATTAAGCCTTCTTACAAAGTGCTGTAACCAAAAGAGGATGGGAAAAAAGATGCGTTTCAACTAACCCTAAAAATTGAGAAGGTTGAACCAAAATCTCATGGACTTGAAGAGGAGAGCTTAAATAGTTTAGATAGTTATGAAGAAGAGGTAGAACCTCTACATTAGCTCTTGAGAAGGTCCACTCAATAGAGACAACAACTAGATAGGTATACTCTTCTTGTTTGGAGATGTGTTTTTGCTTTGATTACCAATATTGATGAGCCTAGAATTGTGAAGGAGGCAATGAATATGGGTGATTTGGAGTCTTGGAGATTGGCTATGGATGAGGAGATGATTATGTTGAAGAAGAATGATACATGGGACTTGGTATTGTTGCCAAAAAAAAAGAAAGTTTGTGGATGTAAATTGGTATTCTAAAATATCATCAGTTTAGATGGCAGAATTGAAAAGTACAAGATGAGATTGATTGCAAAAGGATATTCTTAGGTTGAGGGGATAGACTTTGGTGAGTTTTTTTCCTAGTTGCTAAGTTGACATCTATCAAGTTTGTAACAACTCCTGCATCATGACTTGGAGGAAGAAATGTACATGATATAGCTTGAGCACTACATGGAAAGAGGTAAAGAAATGTTGGTTTGTAGACAAAAAAAATCTTTGTATGGTTTCAAACAACTTCTAGTATGTTGTACTAGAAATTTGATTCATTTGTGTTGGGCTTGGGATTTTAGAGATCCAAATCAGATAATTGTATTTATTATAAAATGGACATTGATTGAATCCCTTTCACATTGTATGTAGTTTTTTTGGTAACAGTAAGGATAAATGATTTGAAGTCTTAGCTTTTAATATAGTTTCACATGCAGTACTTGGGGGCTGCGAACTATATCTTGGGTATGTGTTACACCCAAAATGAAATTTTTGGCATTCTGCTTAAATTGAGCTAAACAATGTAAAAATGCCATCGAAAGTATGTTTTAGGTCAAAACAAACATGAAGTCTTTGTGGGTTTCTGTCTAGGAACCTATGGTTAAAATTCTGAAAAAATGAAAATTAGGGTTTTACACTAGGACCTTCCCGAAAATGATTGAAAATAATTCTGATAGGATTAATTGCCTTCACGATCACACTGATCAAGTCAGAATTATCAAAAGACATGTTTTACTCTAGTGGGTCTATTTCTATTTTTCAGGAACAAAGTTAGTAGCTCCGCAACCATTAATGGCAGATTGGCCAGTACCAGGTGCTGAAAGCTAAGCTTCAAGAACTCCAACGAAGAAGCTATGGCGGAAAAGGATGAAAATGATGCCGTTCAACGAAGGAGATTCTCAAAACGGAAAAGGCCAAAATTTGGCTAACTTTGGAAGGTGCATGTTTTGCTACCAAGGCAAAACACAGCCTAAAGGTGAAAAAGGCGCCCCTCTTGAAGAAACGCGCCTTTGGATCTCAGAGGGCAAATGTAATCATTTGGCATCTTCAACTTAGTCATCCTCTTCACTCTCATGCTGGCTTGACAACGAAACAATCAACAACATCATCTGATTCAGGGATCATTGACCAACCGTCAGCAAAGTATGGAGGATCCATCAACAACGAAGATGCCAAATCAGAGAGCTTCATAGCTAGCAGGGGCCCCCCTCAGTTACAGACACCAGATGAATCCATAAGCAATAGTTCTATACATAATATCTTTCCAGCTTCCTCCTAGCTACGTGATCAATCTGACAACAGGTCCACAAGACACGCCAAACGATCACGAGTTGAGGTCAAGCAGAAAAAGCCAAAATTGAAGAATTGGAAAGACAAGCCAGAAAATGGCTAAGGCATGGCTAAAAGCGCCCCTCTTGAGGAAAGGCGCCCTTTCTTGAGGGCATCCAGATTCAGTCAGAATCTTCACTGCCTCCCAGGATGACCTTCTCAGCTATGACTTGTCTCGTCAGTGGGACTATCAACAATAACTTCCGACAAATCAATCATCTGATGGAGGAGGTAAAAGACTGGCAGTCCACAGCCAAGATAAAACCAAGCAAAAGCTAAAAGCGCCCTTGCTGGCCAGGGGCGCCCTTTAGTTTGAAGGACCTAAACCTGCTAGCTTCAATTGAGAAGTTAGTCATCCTGAGCAAGACCGAGCTGGCTACCCGATGCATCGTCAAGCAGAGTCATCTGATTCATCTAAGCATTGAGGACGTCAGATCAAAGCAAAGAGGGTCTAAAAAGGTCAAAATGAAGAACAGTCAATGAAAATTGACTAAGGCATTGTCAAAAGCGCCCCTCTCAAGGAAAGAAGCCCTTCTTTCTGAAGGCCTAAACTCAGTTTTCTGAGTTAATCCCTCCCAGGCATATCTCATCATGCTGATCCCACCTCAACAACAGAACTGCCAACCACTGCCAGAGATCAACTGAGTAACCTGAATCAAAGATCAAACGGGAGCACTTCAGCTTGCAAAATGGACAAAAAAGACCAATTTCAAGGATGGACGCCTAAAGGAAGTCAAAGCAAAAGTGTTGACTTGAGTTAGCAAATTTGGAGCCAAAAAAAGGCCAAACACTCCACAATCAGTGGAAATCACCTTTTGGAACTCCAAATCAGACCTAAATGATGAGTTATCTTCCATACTTCGTGGATCTCAACCTTAATCATCATATATTCTTGCTAGGCGTCCCATTCTTCATTATTCTTTTGCAGGTTGAAGGATAAAACAACAAATAGCTCCCAAGAACACGTTTTCAAGATTTGGTAGAGGTTTTGGACGGATCTTCAATATTTTTGAAGATCAGTGGCAGTAAAAGTATTCTTCCCCGAAGATTGTTTCCAGAGACAGATTATTGCAAAGTGGCAATTTATAACTTCCAATCTATCTTCTGTGTACTTCCTCTATTTCTGTCTATATTTCTTTGCATGTCACAAGAAACGACAGATAATCACAGATCTGGCCAACTGGGTATGATCAGCATAGACTTTTCAGCAAAACCCACATGTTGGATTTTTCCAGAAAAAGTAGCCCTGCCGCCCCCTATTTTTTAGGGTTTCCGGAAAAAGTCATAATTTTGAAAAACAGACAAACTGGGTTTGTTTAGCTCTGAAGCACAAACAAAACCCATGTGTTGGATTTTTCCGAGAAAAAACACTTTCTAGTGCCCCGCTGCCTCTGCCACCAAAGGGTTCTTGCATGTCCAAGAAAAACTCGTTTTTCCGAATTTCTGATGATCTGGGTTTGTTTAGAAAATCATTCTCAACAAAACCCATGTCTTAGAATTTTTCGTAAAAATTACCCCCGGTGAGGCTATTTTTAGCAGTTCCAGAAAAGTTGTCCAAACAACATCAAGTGCACAGTCAATCTTCAAGGTTTTTAGAATGCAGTACTCCTAGGTACAATACAAGACCAAGACGGTCTTGTACCATGATTATCTGAAAATGACTGACACAGACTTATGGCAGAAAAATCCAGAGGTTAGTTCTGAAGACTTGGAGGGCATGAACCAAATTACATTGCAAAACATTGAAGAATCCGGTTTATTCCAAGCTGCATCCATTCTGATCACCTTACAGAGCATTGAGCTTGTAACTGCTTGCACAAAGCATTACAACCCAACTACAAGAGAGATCATGTCAGTGGACGGGAGGGTGATTTGCAACTTGAAGCCGGTGGACATAGATACTTGTTTTGCAATTCCACCATGCCCTACCAAGAAGGTCATATCAGTGACAAAATGCGAAAAGGCATTCGAGGCTTCGAAGGATAAGTGTTCGCTTATAATGGCTGAACATTGGTTGAAAACAAAGAGAACTAGCTTGCCCAAATTGGTTGGGAGAAGAGAATTCAAAGATGAGTACGGAGTGTTAATCACTCTACTCAGCAGAGCCACTGGGCAAGAGGAGGGGAAATCCTTCCAGCCATGGATGTTCTACATTATTGGCAAAATAATCAGCAGGAAAGAACATTACGACTGGGCCTCTCTGATCAGTGACACACTCCACCAACAATTTACCAAGTTTCTAGAAGAGCACCGTTTCCACATGTGTTCCTACCTAGTCTACCTGATGGCCTTCCAAGGCGATTTCAAAACACTAAACACTGTGGGAACCCTGGGTGTGCAAAAGGTCCAAGAATACTTTCCTCGCCTTGAGTTCACTCTAGCGGAAAGACACTTCAAGAAGATAAATGACCTTTTCACTATGCACACCGTGCACGAGCTAGACCATGAGATGCACGCCCGTTTTTCACCAGCAGTTAAGGCAGCAATGGTGGACTGGGTGGATTGGTTCATCCAATTCCCCACTTTCACCTACATACGCGTGTATGGCTACAATGGCCACCCCGCCATGATGCCACGCTACCCCTCAGATAGGGTAGTGTTCATGGAATTCCTGAGGCAGTTGGCTGAGGTTCACTCTTACCTTCGCATAAAGAAGAAGTCTACTGCAAACTTTCCTTTTCAGATGGGATTCTACAGATGCAGGACTGCAGCCGATGCTGGGTTGATAAGCCAAGAAATAGTGAGATTTAATCTCAAGTACCTCATTGACAGGAGGCCATCCTATGACCCCAGAGGCATCTTCACAACACATCTTGAGCAAAGATCATCACATGAACCTTTCATGGAAGATTTTTGGGTCAACTGTGAGGATGAGTTTGAAGTGAGAAGAAGGAACTACAGCAGATTCAAGCTCTCACAGATCGCAGAATTCATGTCAGAGGACATCGAGGGCTTATCTGATGACGAAGAAGAGGTCATTCTTTCTTCCTTCTTCACGGGTCAAGTAGATGCACAACCACTCAGCAAAGCAGACTGATATGCGAAAGAGAGTACGTCTATTGAGGAAAGAATTGGTAGAGTAGTTCGACACAGTCAACTCTACCTTGACAATAAAATGACAAGGAAGGTAGTACTTCCCCGATCAGAGCTGCCAACGGTTCAGTTTACACTACCTTCTTCATCTAGGAAGAAACCCAGATAGAAGAAGATGAACATTTTTCCAGAAGGAATGCAAATGTCAGGAAGCACATGGGGAAGAAGAGGAATTGCTAGCACAAGCCAGCAAGAGGTACAGGTGGAGACAACCACCAATTTACCTGAAACAGTTGAGAACGCTGTAGCTACACCAGAGTCAGTGATTGAAATAATCGCTGCAGAAATGGATTCCATTGTAGAAGAAGTTGTAGTAGAAGCGGTGCTTGTGATAGAAACAGAGCCATCGGCTTCACCACCATCACAGAGGTTGCAAAGTCCTATTGATTTGGACTCGCCACCACGAGGCATTGCCACGACACAGTCTCGTTCTTCCAGCATTTAGGGGGCCTATGTTCCTCCTCCCAGCGATGCTAGCCGAGATTCTATCTGGCTGGAAAGCTTGCTTGGGAGGAAAAGGGAGATACCTTCTTATCAACTTGACTTCTTTGAATTCCACCATGGCCCACAAGACATGCCGGCAAAGAAGTTGAAGAAGCAGACACATGTAGAGAGGAATGCAGAGAACGAGGTTGTCATAGAGACTGCTGCCCCGCCTGAAGATAAAGACATACATAATGTGAGGGTTGAGGATTTCACGCTTTCAAAGGTGAACCTTGGAAAGACCACTCGACAGGTGGAGGCAGACCTTCTCAGAATCACCTCAGCGAGCATCAAGGAAAGAATGACCAAGGATGGACAAGACAAAGCAGCCTTGAAGGCTGAAAACCGTCAGCTAAGATTGTACATTTCTAGTTTGATACATGACACTCCCAACTCCTCGGCCTTGCCTCAAGGACTATTGGATCTCCTAGTTGAAAGAAACCATCATCAGTTGATCACATACAACAAACACTTGAGACGTCAAGTGGATGAGTTTGTCGTCAAAGGACAGTGTGTATTAGCAGAAGCATATCAGCTGAGAGACAGAGCACATGGTCTTCGATCAGAAATCCAGCAGTCAAATGTAAAGGCAGCTCAAGAGAGGCCGAGAGAGGAGGCGACAGTTGCTGATCTACAACAAGCATACCAATCAGTTGCAACCATTGAGAACAAACACCATCTCTTTGAGTGGAAAGAACAATTGGCATACAAGGTGAGAGCCTACGATGCCAATTCAGTGGAGTTGATTGACTATAGACGCTTTGTCGCCAATATTAACAACTTTGCAAGAACGTTGGTAATATCCTTCCCTGAGTTAGAATATCAGCGAGAAGGAGGAGAATATGTTGAGCTTGAAACGGTACAGACACGGTTCGAAGATGTCATCCGATCTTCATTAATTGAAGATCCCAATGGTTGCAAATTAGCCAAAATTGCAGCCATATCTATCCAGTTAGATGAAGCAGTTGCCCAATGCATAAACTATCAGCAGCAGCTTGCGACGGGTGAAGAAATGCTTAGACGCCACATAGTCACCTTGAAAAGCATTAATTGCCCAGGGGCCGAAGAGGTCAATGACTGGACAAAGACTTTGTTGACCAGTGGTGAAGAGGTGTAAAGCACCAAGGAAGGACGTCCTACCCTCCAAATAGCATTAAATATGACTAAAATCAACTTGATGCCCCTTTCCAAGTTGACTCCAGATCTCCATGTTAGATCCCACTAATCTAGGATGTCTAATTGACTCCCACGATTTGTGGATCTCAGATCTCCTTTAAAGGTGGATGTCTATTTGGAGACACATTTGTAATTGTAAGCTCACTTTTAGTTAGGTGTCAGTCAACTAAGGTAGACTTCTAGTTTGACTTTTGTTTAGTTTCAGTTAACTGAAGTAGATTTCCAGTTAACTGCTTGCTCACCTACTTTTAGACATAGAAATAAATCTTGCTGATTGGCAATAACTGTTTGTTAACTCAAGGAGATTTTAGGGTTGCCTACTCCTTTGAGTTTCTATAAATAAGAGCCTTAGGTTCTTTATTTGTTTAACCTTTATTTGCTAAGCAAAATTGCTGCGCCATTGTTGCCAGAGTTAGCTTGTTTATATCTGTTCACTCTTGGATGAGAGTTCGTTGGTTGATCGTAATTGTGCATGATTTCGTGCGTTTGCTGTCCCGACCTTTGTAATTCTTTGGAGAAGCTTGAAGAAATAAATCAGATGGCGCATGCTTGCTTGATCTAAATACTCGAGTGTATTCAAAGTCTTGTTCTAAATAGTGCATTGTTTCAATCTCTTCCTTGGACAGGTGTCGTTGCCTCCTTGGATATTTTGTCATCGATCATTATCGTTTGATGTTGTTTAATGATTTGTCTTGCAGCCTACACTTTGGATAGGTGTCGTCACCTCCTCAGGAATCTTGTTAGACAGGCCATCGTTCCTTGTTGTTTCCAGTGAGCTGTTTCCAAGCCTACACCTCGGACAAGGGTTCCTCCTCCTTGGCAGGTCTCAGATCCAGTTTACCGTAAGAGAGTGTTTGCTTGTATCGAGCCCTATCTTGGTATATATCCGAGAGTTCAGAGCCTCGGCCATATTCCATTGAGACGGAGGATTCAAGTGATCCAACCAATCCATTTCGCTCCTACGCCCTCATGCACTGTTTATGTTGAGGAGGTAGGATAGTTTAGAAGCTTAGTTAGTCGTAGTTAAGATCTGCGGAAACTAGACAAAAGCTTAGCTACGACGCATTGTGTTTATGCACCCTTGTGTCCTGCCGCTGAGTAAAAAAAGATAGGAACCTTAGTACACCCCTTTTTTATAGTAGAAAATCAGCAAAGAAAGATCTTCCTCTCTATAATCCGAAGAGCATGTACTTAAACACGTGCAATAGCTGTCCGTTTCCAATAAGCACTCCGGAGGTGCTAATTGAAACGCCAACAGTATGGAGATTAGAAAGATAGAGAAAATTTAGCGCTTTGGTTGGGCTCGAGTAAGTATGTGAACTTTGTGTTGGAGAGATTCAGCGTGGTTTTGAGTGTTCATATTTTAGTGGGGACAAAGTTATCTGTAGAGGAGTGCCCATTTACATCTTGTGAGTGGAGGACATGGCTCGAGTGCTATATGCTATTATTGTTGGGAGTTTGATATATGCTATGGTCTATACAAAATCAAACTTTGTCCAAGCAGTGGGAGTCCTTATCTGATTCATGATTAATCTTGGATGAGATCATTGGGATATAGTTAAGAGGGTCTTTAAGTATTTAGAGGGTGCCTTCAAGTACTCTATTTGTTATCATGGTGATTTTATAGGAAACTAGCACTTCGTGATTACTTGTGGATTTGTAGATTTAGATTGGATAGGAGATGTTGACAATATGAGATCCACTAGTGGATATTTGCTCAATTTATTTGGTGGTGCTATTAGTTGGATGAGTAAATGACAAGTTGTGGTGACTTTGTCCACTATAAAGACTAAGTACATGGCAGCTACTCATGCTTGTAAGGAGGCCATTTGGCTTAAGAAATTGTGTTCAAATGTGGGGTTGGATCAAGGAGCAATCAGAGTTCTTTGTGACAATCAGAGTGCCATATGTCTAACAAAGAACCCGACCTTTCATGTGAGAACAAAACACATAAATGTTTGGTACCATTTTGTTCATGACATGGTAGAGGATGGGAGGGTGATGTTAGAGGAAGTTGATACATTGTAGAATATTGTAGATGCATTGACAAAGCTAGTCAACAAAGAGAAGTTTAGGTGGTGTAGTAAGTCCATGGGCCTCCCTAGTAGATACTTGAAAGTATTGGTGTTCTCTTTGCTTTTGCAAGGTGTTTGACAAATAGGAGGTTGTTAGAAAAGGTGTTTCAACCTTGCATCTTAATCTTGAGAACAAAAAAGCACTTTTTTGGTTTATAAAGCTCCAAAATTCAATTTTTAGAGCTCTAGAGATCAATTTTGGCCTTGAAAAAATGTTGAAAGAGGTTGTAATCGGAGCAAGGAGATTACAACAACATGGATCTCTTCGAGATCTTCAATATAGGAAAAAAGGGGGTTTAATCTACTCCACGGATAAAAAGTTATGGCCTCTAGAAGTTAGGCCTCCCACATTGGAAATGTAAGAGCATCTATAACATACGAAGAGAGTTGAAAGGAGTTAACACTTGTTGAAAAACTTATGATGCATGTTACAACATGCTATAAATCATCTTTGAATGAAGATAATGGAGCCAAAGTTCCTAAGTTGGTGAGTGGATTATGATGAGCTTATGATAGGCATAAGGAGTTTGTTATTTCTAGCCTATGGATTTATCTTGGGATTTGGGTGCCACATTTTGGGTTGTTTTAGCCCATGGTTTCCTAATTACCATTTGATAGTTTCATGTATTGTTTCTCCTATTTATTGGGTGCTTGAGATGGAGGTTTCATGATGAGTTTTTTAGGTACTGTTATTTTGCTAGAATTGCTCTAGATCTCTAGTTGATGATATTCTTGTAAAGGCTTAAAATCTGCAAGTGTATTGTAACCGTTGATTACTAAATAACACATTCAGTTGCTTTGGAGTGTGGGGTTTTCTTTGGAAAAGGTTTTCCCCACATAAATCATTGTGTCATGATATATTGCTTTTATGTTTAATTCCTTGCGACTCTATGATCAATTTAATTTTTGCACATACCTTCTCCCAAAGATGAGTTAATGAAGCACATTCTGCACCTCTACATCCTTTCGATTGAAAGGCAAAAGGGGCAAGGAGGTAGAGATAGAGAAGCTTTGATTGCATGGGGACATGTAATATGGTAAGTTTGGGGGTGATGATGGGACCAAAATTGGTACATTTTTAGCAAATATGTTGGAAATATTGTTGTCATTGCTGTCAAAGGCTGACCCTTATCTGGCGTCCTATTGGAGGAGTGTTAAATAAAATAAAATTAATATCAAAAATTGGGACGACCACCTAGAGTGGTGCACCCACATTGGTAAATGAAATTAAAAATAAAATAAAATAAATTATTATTAAATAATGCCGGGCCGACCCCCTTTGGAGAGTCACCCCTCTTGAGTGAAGAGTCATGAAGGCATGTATAAATAAAATATTCCCTTAATAATGCTGGGCCGACCCCCTTTGGAGAGTCACCCTCTCCCTTAAATTGCCACCAGATCATCTATGCTTTTTACCACTTGTTTGAGGGAATATTTTATTGTTGCTGATTTTTTATAACTTCATAGCCCAAGTTGGGATACATTTTGTTATCGTATGACAGAATCCCACAAAAATGGAAACAAACACTATATTTATTATTGTTTGTTTTGTCCGGACATGATTAGAAATATGGCTCTTGCAGCTATCTAGAAACAACTAGAATCTATTGACAGAATAGTGAAGGAAATAGAATCTTTGTAATCTTCCGTTCAGCAATCTTTAATTGCTGAAAATATCAATTTGAGTATATATTTCTGCATTCTAAGGTTTTAGCTGTGTGTTTGTGGGGAACATGATGAGCTGATCTTATTGGTGAGAAAGTGCCCACTCATGGGCAGAATTGTGTTGTTATAGTTCCTCGTTCATTTCCATGTTTTATCTCTGTGTGAGTATAAATTTGTAAAATCCCCCACTTGTAATTTTTTCGATTTTTGAGTAGTTTGACAATGTAAACATTTTGTCAAACAGTTGTCATGCTATTGGGTTTAGATGGTTTCAGAATTTTTCTCACAAGACAATATCTTTAATATGATTTGCACATATAATGAAGGAGTTTATATTGAATTCAATACAATATGGGAGTCGATACAACAAATGCAAAAGATAACAGTTTTATACAATCTGGAACAGCACAGAATATTAGCAATTACAATCTGATATTTTAAAATATTACTGTCACACACTCTGACCTGGTAAAGTATTTCACACAGACCACTCCTTAAAGACTCCGCTCTGCTTGAAGATTGATGCTCGAGCCCCCTAGAGGTGGCAGCTCCCTTTCAGACTGAACATAGCTTCCTTAGTGTGGTTGGCTAGTATAAACGCAACTCCCTTTGATAGGTGGCTAGTGTATGAACGCTAGCTTTCCCTTTGACTCCAGCTGCTCATATCACACCCACAGTCACGTAGACTCCACACTTTCCCTTGAGTCGTGGTCAATGCCAAGGCCAACGTCTTTCCTAGTCCAACTGATATATAGCAGATAATGTGGCGGCAGGAATAATATAGGGTTGCTGAATATAAACCTCTCGTTCAGGATGTTAATCGCTGCTCAAACACAAAGGTTTCAGCTACCAATGGTAATCATCGATTGCTCTCAATATGAGTTGAAAGCCACCCAAAATGTTACAATCACCTCTTGTAATCAATGCAACCACTGGTAAAAGCACCATATAAACCTAAAGATATGAATGCTGAAATATCATCACCTGATATTCTTCTCCTGTAAAGGGTCTTTGAAATATCACCTGAAAACCCTCCTGAGTCTTGATTGAATTCTCAAATCATCCATTGGAATTTTGTCTTCAAAGAAGACACCACAAAATCCCACAAATCAATCCTTGAAGCCCAAATGTGAATCCTGTTTGAATCCGCTTGTAAGAGAATTTGGGTTTTCATCCAAACCTCTGATCCTGGAACTCAAGGGTTTCCGTCCTCAAGCCTTCTATAAGCCAAGCACTCCAAATTTTGGATAAATCTCCAAAAGATAATAATTCCACATGATGCCAAATGATTTGCCTTCATCCCTTTTCAAAGCCTTAGCCTCAAACTTCTAGATGATTCCTTTTTATTTAATAAAGTGACATTATAATATTTATTATTTTCAATTGAGTCACATTAATAATTAATTAAATATTAATGCCCCAATTATTAATTCAGGACAAAATAACATTTAATTAATTAAATTAATTAGATATTGTTTGGACGGAAGTTGGGGACATTACAAAATTTCAGTTATGACATTACAAAATTGCAGTTATGATATTTTATATATTTCATGTTTTATTGATTTGTGAGTTAAATCTTGCTCTTTATGTACATAAGGTTCTATTGCTACAGAAGTGTTATGTGACAGATTTAGTTTTCTCTAACACTTAGATCATTACAAATCAGATTAAGTTCAGTGCAATTTGAGTGATTTCCATGCTTTTCAAGTATACTTTGCCAATTTGAATTTGAGTGAATTAGCTGCATTTTCATTTTAGTAAGCTTGAGCTAATTCCTGTAGCTTCTGGCATATACTTTGCTTTGACATAGTCGTACAATTACATCCTGTGTTTGACAATGGTTAGCTAAGCCTGTTATTTATAAGTCTGTTATCAGCAGACTTTAAGTTGGATTTCTACTGGTTCAACAGAAGATCTCAGTTTAAAATATAGGGCATATTGGAACCCAAACACTTAACTTCTAAGTACATTGCCTAATAATCATGTAGCTAGTTATAAAGAGTGCCTGTTCCAAGTGCATATTTATGCTTGATTTGGTAGAATCACAAGAAAAATAGTGACCAGACAAATCTAGGAAAGTTTACAAATATGCAGATGCTTATGACATTGCCTAATTTTTGTGCACTAATACAAGATTTTATTAAATGCAAAGAAATTTGGTTATCTTCTATTTCGTTTTTCATAACCTTCAATTATAAGAATTTATGATGCGATTAGCTAGTGTTCTGATAAGCAGGGTATAGTTTGAACTTGGTTGGATTTTATAATGGTGTTTAAGGTTTACATTTTATATGTTGCTGAATCCTTATTGCTCTTGCTCTTTCTCCTTATATATGTAACACCCAACTTTGCATGAAGATCTGTGCATTTTGGCTTCTTGTTAACATTTTTCCATTCAAGTTTAATTGTGAGTAAGTTGTAGCTAGGTTTTTTTGTTGTATAAGAAGCAGTGTTACAAGACTCGCCCAAACTCGTCAAGTACTTGCGAGTCCCGAGGTGGGTGAGGCTGGCCGAGTCCCAAAGACTCGGATGCCGAGTACTCGCCGAGACTCGGTAGACTCGCCGGACTCGGCAGACTCGTCGAGTCTCGTGCCAAAGACTCGGCCGTCACTTTGTGGGCTTGAGTTGCAAAAAAAACACATTTTAAACTTTTTTTTCTTTTTTTCTTTTTGCTTTTATACTTGCCTCTATTCCTCCAAAAGGCACTTCATTTCATTTTCAAGCCAAGTAAGAGACAAAAAAGAGAGAAGAGAGCCAAAACACATTTGCATTGAAGGAAAATCAGCAAAGAGATTGAGACCAAATGCTTATTGAATCGCATTTGTGCAAGTTCGTAGGTGATTTTGCTGCATCTAGAGGAGTCTACAAGGGATTGGAAAGAGATTTCCATTGATTCCAAAGAAGATTGAAGAGGTATGTTTGAGTTTTGAAGGTTTTTTTTGTTTTTTTTAACCAAAACTTCATTTCTCTTCTTTTTGTTTTCTATTTTGTTTGAGTGAAACAAAGAACAAGTTACAAGTAAATACAAACCCTAGGTGTGTGTGTTTAAGTTTTGAGTGTTGAGCCAACCATGCAATGCCTCAGGTTGTGAGCGCAATTGGAGTATGTTTGAGCACATACACTCCAAGAAGCGCAACAGGTTTTCAGTGCAGAGGTTGAATGATCTTGTTTATGTTCATTACAACCTGCGCCTTCGCCATAGACAAATATTGGGCACTGACTTGTCACCCATCACATTGGAGGAGGTTGATCCACAGTCAGATTGGATCACCGAGGCCGAGGATCCTATTTTTACCGATGAGGACCTTGATTGGGTCGACCAGGCGGATCGAGAGGCAGAGGCAATAGCCATGGCAGAGGAGGAGGATAGAGCATGAGGAGACACCTTGGATGTTGGTTTGGGTGCCACTGAGTCTGACACTGAGACACAAGCAGAGATGATGGCTGCAACATCATCTAGGACCTATCTTAGACGTCTACGTAGGAGGACTAATGCTTAGTGATGCAGGCTGTTTTGAGCCATAGACTTATAGATTTTGTTTTACTTTTGTTATATGTTTCGAACTTTTGATGCCATGGATTTCATATTCCATGAGTATTGTATACATTTCACAACATTTATATATCTAACTATTTTGACTTTTACTACTGTTATTTTTATTAAGTAATTACTTATTTCCTTCAGCTAAAATTTGCGTTTATACTTATGTGATCGATATATGTTTGTGTATAGGATCATAGCAGTTTCTATTTCATGATGTGATTGTGTATTTAAGGTTTATTTACTAAAGGGTGCATGAAATAAGCTTTAAATCCTTAAAAATCTCTAAATTTCGTGGGTTTTTCTACTTGCCGAGTCTTTGCCAAGTTTGGGCTTCAAGTCCGAGTCCGAGTCCGAGTCAAAAATCGGCTTGCCGAGTTCGAGGCGAGTCCAAGTCTTGTAACACTCATAAGAAGAGATATGTAAGAGGATTAGATAGGTCTTCTGTTTCTTGATCTTTCTCTTTATCAGAGCAATATAGCTCCATGCATTGGCTACACACTATATCTTCTTTTCTATTTATATATACAAATATATCTCCAGGTCTACCTATAGAGCCAAGAGTTCTAAAGATGCTTTAGAGTTTCTCTCTTTGTTATATTTTTAGAAATCTTGCTATGGACAAAATGAACTTTTCTTTTTGGCTATAGTGTTTTTTTTTTTCGCAAATAGTTCCAGATATTCTTCATGTGGATTAATTCAACCAGGACCAAGGATTTGTGGGATTGTAGAGTAGTTAAATGTTACTAATTGAATTGAAGCTTAGTTGCTTACATATATTGTAATGTCCCTTTTTGGGATGTTCCTGATTTTTTTGCCTTAAAACAATAATATTTACTCAAAATGATAATAGCTTAATCAAAGATTAAGAATTTATGATAATATTTAGATCAATTGAATAAATGATACCATAGTTCTCAAAATCAATCATATTGTGAATTCTTTGGAAACACTTACAAATCTGCTGAATTAGAGGTTTCCGTCCCTAACTCAACAGTGGCAATATCAACGGTTTCGTCCTTAACTTGCCAAGAGCATGAAAGGGTTTTCGTCCTTCCAACTCTTAGTCCACCTTGGAAGGTTTTCGTCCTCTTTGACCAAGATTTGGGTTTTCGTCCTTATCCTCTTGTGAAGTTGGAACAGTTTTTGTCCTTCCTATTTGCAAGACACTTCCTCAAATTCAAAACTGATTGCTTGATGAATTTGCTAGATTGTTGCTGATTGCTTTTGCTGATTGATATTTCTTGATGGATTGATAAGTTAATATTTGAATGATGCTTGAATGCTTTTATGCTTAAATGAATTGATGCTTGAATGATTTAATGATTGAATTATGATTTGGTTATCTTTTTCTGCTTCCTTGCTATCATGGAATGATCTCCATATATATATCTTCTTTATGGAAAAGTCACACCCTCTCTCACATCCTCGCTACTCTTGAGAACATAATTTAATTTACTTGTAAAGTCACATAATGCTCTATTCCCAATTGATTGATTGAATGATGTTATGGATGTCCTTATCAAATGAAATATTTTCCCTTTTATATCTCAAGTTTGAGGGAATCACACCTCTTCACCTCTATTGTCTTTGCAATAGTTACAACCCTTCACCACTGCACTTGAAGAATAATAAGTTAATTTGCTAGTGCCACTTTATTATTAGATTAATTGCATTGGAGATGGGTGCTATCTGTAAATCGCTCAGTTGCTGATCATGTTTTTTTAGTTTGTTTCTGGAAAATTGTTGAATGGCCATGTGGTGATATATGTAAAATGTAAAAGTGGTAAATGCAAGCAATGTATACTGTCGCCTTTGGTCACAATCTAATAATTTTTTTTTTCCCCAAATAATATTCAAATTGAACTTTCGTACTCTTATATAAAACAAAAGCATTCATACTACAAAATCTGTCATGTCAGGCTTGTGCTGTTCATATCGTGGAAAACATGTAAAGGATTCAATAGTTCAATCACCAGCAAAACTGGAAACTTAAACTTGTTATCTGGAATAATCTGCTAGTCATATTGGCTCATTGTAGGCAGCAATATTCTTTTTAGGATATGCTCCAATACAATTGAACCTCCTTTTCAACATCAGAAATTCTCGCCTAGCAATTCAATAGGTTTGTCAATAAGGGATATGGTTCTCTAATATCCTCAAATGTAATGCCCCAAGCTTATGCCCAAGACATTAATGGTTAAAAATAGTATGAACAATTTTTTTTTCCTACACAAAAGTGATACAGAACAAGCCACATTGCACTACTTCATGCACAAGGTGCCACACAATCTACCATGGGCCAAAACATTGAGAATAACCTGAACAACAAGATCTGGTAGAGATTTGGAATTCCCATGCCGCCTTATGAAACCCTGGAACTTGCCTACCAAGCCACTCTATGGACATTTTGAGATTTGAGACAAAAAGGACAATCCTACACTAGCTTAGACTTTAGAGTCCAATTTGCAAGAAATTCAAATTTCAGAGTCCCAACCACATTGGTTTGGACTTCGGGTATAATGTTCATGTTGAACTTCGAGCCCAAGTTGCAAAATACAACTTGCAAAACGCTAATGCAACACTTAGCCTGAGCACATTGGCAAGTTAGGTTTTGGGTCCCGATTTACAAGCTGCAATTATGCAAAACCTCATGCTAGCTTTGAGCCTTGTTGACCAAACACTTTGGGCCTCAAAGTTTGATCTGCATTGTGCATTTCGGACTTTGGGGTCTGATTTACATTTCCCAAAACAGGAAAATTTCAGGGCCAAGTCTAACTCCGAGAGTATCTTGCATTGGACTTTTGGGTTTGACAAGCAACATGCATCTTGCAATTGCAAAATGCAGATGGAACTCTGAGCTCCAAGCACTTAAATTTCAGACTTTGGAGTTGGATTTGCATTTTGAATCTTGCAAATTATCAAATCAACATCAAATTCCAAGCCCTTGCAATTTAGACTTCAAAGTCTGATTTGTATGTTGCAACTTGCAAAATGCCAAATCAACTCTGAACTTTGAGCTTTGCAGTTCAGCCTTTGGATTCCAAACTTCCACAATTTGGATTGTGGACTCCAAATTGCAACTGGCAGCTTGCTTAAAATTTACAAATTAGAACCAACAAACTCCATTTTTGCCAATGGTGGGGCATATCTTCCTTATTTTTCATGTTGTACAAAAACTTCTTGAATGAAACACTTGAGCGCTAATGGGCTTCTAGATGGAACTTGAGCTATGAGCAGTTAAAATTCAGACTTCAAAATCAGATTTGCATTTTGCAACTTGCAAATATCAACTCCGAACTTCAAGCTCTTGCAATTTGAACTTTGAAGTCCAATTTGTATTTTGCAACCTACAAAATGCCAAACCAACTCTGAATTTGAGCCCTTGTAGTTCAGCCTTTGGATTCCAAACTTCTACAATTTGGACTGTGGAGTTCAAATTGCAACTGGCAGCTTGGAGAAAATTTAAAAATTGGAAACCAACAAGCTCTGTTTCGCCAATGGTGGGGCATATCTTCTTCGTTTTTTCATATTTTATGAAAAATTCTCAAACCAAACACTTGAGCACTTATAGGCTTCCTATTGGCCAAACAAGAACCCCCAAAAAGGGCTTGGTTCCCAAGAAACAATGTAAAATGTTACACCCCAAATTGTAAGCTACTACGTAATAGTATTGCATAGGGCCGAAAGATTGTAATGTGAACTCAATGCTTGAATAAAATGTGTATCTTGTTGTCAAATCTGAGTATTGTTACGTTTAATGATTGTCTCATTTTAATGTATTTCGATAGATGTTATTCTTGATGAAATAATATATATTAAGTTATAGAATCGTTAAAATTCTAACTTGTGAAATGTTTTATCTATACTGTTATGTTGTGAGCATTTGACTTCCGTGGACGTATGTCAGTGGATGCAGGTATAGGTACCATTCCTCCAGGTGGAGGGGAAATATCACTTGGGAGAGGGGCTTGGTCGGTTAACCGGTAATGTGAACTATCTAAGTATACACACACTTCACCTTAAGAGTGAGTATCCGAGTTAGTTGAATTAGATAAGTCATCCATAGTCGTAGATTGGCATTAGGAGTCGTGTCTTCTTCTATACCTTTTAAGTGATGTTTATCTATTAACTGTCTCATGGTATTTAGTTCATTACAATGGATTGTATTTGAATGCAAGTAATTAGGCTATGTATGTATAGGTATATACATCACCTGTAGCATGAAGGATATTAATAATATTATATTATTATTGCCCGTTGATATATAAATTAATATTATATAATAAATATATAATTATTAAAGTTAAAAATAATTAACATAAATATATATATATATATATATATATATATATATTACTTAAATGTAATAACATATATATGTATTTATATAAATTATTATAACTTTAATGTTATACATATATATAAATATAATATTAATAAATTTATATATATATTATTTTATTAACAAAGATTATTGTTACACTTTTCTCATCATGTATATTTGGAAATCGAACATTGCCAAGTATAAAGGAAATCGACTTTAATTATTTCCTCCATAGAATAAATTCGAAATAGTTGAAGGCTTCTCTAAATTTTAAAAAAGAAATAATCAATGCATAAACATTGGACTTTATAAAGTCAAGTTTGAAAATATTTGTGAGTTTCTCGTGAAAAGAAATGGTGGATGAAACTGAACTGCGCGACAATGCAAAGAGCGCTTCATCAGGGAGAACGCATCTACAGGGGCGACATAGCCATGAGATAGTTGTTGTTGCTTATTTAACCAAGACTTTTTCCAGTGAGGAGAATCACCTTCTTGCTGGCGCCATTTTTTCAGGAATCACCTATAAGTGGCGAATTTTAATGAATGGTTGAAAAATTCTAATAATGTTGTCAATAATTCAAGTCAAATCATTACCAATTTGCTTAGTTAGGGCTTGGAAACCCGCCAAGTGCCTTTTGAATAAGTCTACTTGAATGTGTTGTCAATTGCATAAAGAAATGCGTTGCTTTCCTGAGTCTATATAAAGGCTTTCTTTTGCTGCAAATGTTTACCAATTCCTTACCAGTTCATATGAATTCATATTCTGAGAAATACCATTTTGCTGTGAGTGTCCAACATTTTGAAAAGTATCATTCTGCTGTGAGTGTCCAACATTCTGAAAAGTATCATTTGCTGTGAGTGTGCAATATTCTGAGAAGTATCATATTGCTAAGAGTAACCTATTTTCTGAGAAGAATTCGTCATTGCTGTGAGTAACCATCATTTGAGTAGAATCATCAATTTGTTGTGTGTGAGCCAATTCTGGAAAGAGTGTTCTACCGTGAGAAAGAACAGGGAAAACTCTGCTACTTGAGTTATTGCAGGAAAGACCATCATCATCATCTGTGGAAGCTTAATTTAGAGGCATGATTATCTTGTTCTCATTTCTTCTTGATTTTTAAAAGAAGTTATGCTAAACCTTTGAAGTATTATTCTGCTTTTATAGCTTAGAACCTGTAAAGACATGTTAGGCAATTATAATACGATGCTGTTGTGTAGAGCTTGCATTTTGAATGTCTAAAAGATACATTAAGAAATTAAGGATAAGTAATGCATGATTGTTTAAAGGAACATTTATCTGTCTTGAAAGGTAGACAATGCATTTAGGTATTATTGCTTATTTGTATGATCTCTATATATGGAAAATATGATTGTATTAGTTACTAAATACTATGACGGAAATGAAGGCATTAAGTCAAGTAACGAACCACAACTTAAGTTAATAGGTTAACTTAGACAGCTTGAGGTACTCCTAGGACGAAGATGTCCAGTAAAGGAAAGGAATTTATGATTACTTGTTATGCTGTTTCATTTCTAGTAGTTAGTTTGATGTAGGATGTCTCGGGTACGGATTACCCAGTGAAGGACAAAGAGCTACGCGTAGTGTAAGATAGCCTTAAGTCAAATCAACCCTAAATAGTGTATATGATAGATGACCTTCATTCGAAGTACTGAATGAGAACACTTTGGCCAAAGTAGTGAAATGTACGACATCCACTTAGATGTGAGATAGTTGAGACTACACTGTTAGTTCATCGTGATTCTGTATTACATGCTAGAGCGAGAGTCTGCCGGATGCACAGGTTCTAGCTATGTAGGACACACCACTATACTCAGTCGGTTTACAGTATCGGTTACCCTACCAATCTCTTCGTTGAAGGGAGGGCCATCTATCGAATGATAGATGTGCGGGGGACCGCATTATAAGTCCATGGTTGGCAGAAAAGCGCCCGAGTGATGTTTCTCCTCCTTACTAGGCTATTGAGGCACCGAGATTTGAAAGGCAGTTTCCTGGACCTTCTTACCACTATTAGTTCAAAAGCTCAATTGAGCTATGTATGTGCATGTATGTATATTTTCTCTGATGTTCATTTGGAAAAGATTAGTTTCGTCATTTGAAATATGTTGTCTTGTTTAAATGAAAGGAAAAAGATTTCATTTTATTAGTTAGCATGAATCTTATTATTGTTAATGAAAAGGAAAGAGTAGTTTAATTACTTTCTCATAAGCATGTTATCTATGTTTAAGTTGTAGTTTAAGAATTTTTTTTGTTTTATGTAGAACCGAGTCGTTACATAAAACATTACCTCATGTTTCTAATATAACAACTCAATGAACAACATGATATCAATCTTAACAAAGTTTGGAAAGTGAACCTCTACAGAACATGTCAAGGTGAGCATAACATAGGATTCCATTTCAAAATGTAATATCTAAATAGCATAAAACAATAACTAAAAGAACACAAATGAAGTTCCCATCCCAAGAGTGGACCATTTACCATGGACTACAAGTTCAATTATGACTCCAATACAAGTTGAGCCAATGACTGACGAAAGTCCTTATTCCACACTTCTCAATAAATGGTACAAGCAGATCTATTATGCCACAACGGACAATGAATTTTGCATGCTCTTTGAGAGTATCCATAAGTCCATCTAGCCCCAATGGTGGAACAATACTACAAAACGATGTGGAACCTTCAAGCCCACCCCTTTGAATTGAGAGATGATTGATTAGGCAATCATACACGCGCACATGTATACAATATAGGGGATGATACAAATCATGACATCAAACATACCAAAAACATACAAGGGTTATGGCCTCCATCCAATACATAGCAACAAACACCAAGATAAGCAATGAGTTGGCACGACATCACACTCATGCAAAAATCACATGGACATATCAAAAAACAACATCTTGATGAAAAATAGAAAGGGAACTACTAAGTATTGGATGTAGAGTGTTATCGTTACCTTGCATGATTCCATATAGGCCTTTAGTGCAAGTAATGACATTAGTACTATCTTGCATGATTCCACATTAGCTTTTCTATGCAAGTCATGATCATAGTACTAGTCTTGCCTGATTCCACATTGGCCTTTGATGCAATCCAGCTTTTCAAGTTTTCAATTTAAATTATTTTAATTATTGAATCCCCAATTTATTTTATTTCATTATATTACCCATACAATACTTTGTATTGAGACATACCCAATTCCACCTATATGCCATGGTTCCATAGTCCCCATTCCTAAGTCCAAAAGATAACCTTCACCCAAAAGTCAAGTCATGGAAGATGAGGTGGAAGTTCACAATCCTTGTATCCAAAAGATCAAGAAAATCAAAAGAAACATGATACCCTTTGTTCCACAAAATATAAACAAATACAATTTTCCTATATTTTGAATTTCTTAAATTCATGTTTCAAGCACAAACTCTATTCACATTTCACCATTGATGAACCATGAAATTTTTTCAAAAATAAAATCTCAAAATTCCAATAACAAATTATACCGTTATGATCCTAATGTGGACATTAACAAACTTTTTGCATTACATAGGAAATCAAGGAATTTCCAGTTTAACGGCTATAAAATAGATTTTCCAAAAATGAAATAACATACACAAAATATAAATGGATTAAATCTATTGTAGATTCAAATTCTAGTTGAAACCTAAGAATAGATGACCGTATGCTATCCACATAATGAGGACATGGTTTCGACATGATCAATCAATTATAGTTCAAAATATAAATAGAGGAATACCTTGATATTGCAATACAATATGCACACACAAGGGTTGAAAAAATCCTTTTTGGTCTCCACACACAATAGAAAAGTTTCTTCAAAGCTTCCTTTGTCACAAGTATGGCAATTTTTGAAGCAATCCAATTCCAATTTCAAATTAAGCATGTTGATGTTTATAGCTTTGGGAGGTATTACCCTAGTCGGCCAGAAGTCAAGACAAAAAATTATAAACATTTATTCAATTTGTTGGGTCGGCTCAAGTGGAGTATGATACTTGGAATTGTATAAATAGGAGAGAGACTCTCCTCATTCATCATCAATTCAATTCATTCATTCTTTTGTGATCAAGAAGAAGATCCACTGCTCAAGGAGATTTATTTATGCTCAGAAATTTGCACTACTTCAGTGTTGGGTTATTTCATTGTATTTTGCCTATCTAGGCTTGATTCTTAAGTGTTGTTTCTGCATTGTTGTATTTAATCTATTATTATTGAAGTCTTGTTGGGTTTTTCTCCCTTGAGTAGAAGGGTTTTCCCAAGATAAAATATTGTGTCTCCTGTTCTGTGTTATTTTTCTGCTTATTGTGCATATTTGATCTAAAAATAACATGGTATTAGAGTCGAGGTTCAGGAAGAACTGATCAGATTTGGCTAAGGAGTGTGTGGAAGACAATTCCTTGTTTAGGGCAGTTACTCAAAAAAAGAAGATGGTGACCAGTGTCAAGGTAGAAGATAGGCTTGTTGGAGCTTCAAACTTCAACTCTTGGAAGTTTAGGGTACTCATTACCTTAGAAGAGAATGATCTTCTAGAATTCGTAGAAAATGACATGCCTGAGCCATCAAAAGACGCAAAGAAAATCCAGTGGAAGAAAAATGGTACAAAGGCTAGAAAGATCACGATAGACTCTATGAAGGATCACCTAGTACCGATCATCTCCAAGATGAAGACATCGAAAGAAATGTTTGATGTACTAAAAGGACTATATGAGATCAACAATACCAACAGAGCCCTTGCTTTGAGACAACAACTCCATCATGTAAAAATGGCTAAAGGAGAATTAGTCATTTCATTGTTTATGAAGATCTCTGATTTGAGAGATCAGTTGAGCACTATTGGGGATATAGTTGCAGACAAAGATCTTGTTATAGTGGCTCTAAATGGCCTTCCCCAACCTTGGGAACCTTTTATTCAAAGCATCAGTGGGAGATCCAAGTTGCCCAAGTTTGATCGCCTTTGGGCTGACTATATTCAGGAAGAAACCAAACTGGCAGCAAGAGGAAATGGGTGAAACTCCCATAATGAAGAAAATCAAGTTCTTGCTGCACATGCTACTAGAGAAAGAGGCAAAGGAAGAGAAGGAAAGAGAGGCACCTTCAAGAGGAATAGAGACAGAAAATCAGATTCTGTTCCAGAATCGAAAAAGAAGGATCTCTCTCATATTCAATGCTACAGGTGTGACAAGTATGGACACTATGCCCAAGACTGTAAATTAAAGTTGAAGCAACATGTTTCTATTGCAGACATTGACAAAGAGACACCTCAGAAGGAGTCAAGACATTCAAAAGATGATTCAGAAGGATTTTTGTTCATCTCCGCTCTTTCAAGTAATGTACCAACTGATAGTCATACTTGGTTGATAGATAGCGGTGCTTCACGTCACATTATAGGCTACAGAGAGCATCTTACAAACTTAGTAGAGAAAGAGTCTAATTTATAGGTTATAATTGGAGATGATGCTAGTTATGCCATAAAGGGAGCTAGGGCCACTTCCTTCCAACTAGATTCGGCTATCCCTCTTCTATTGAGTGATGTATTGTTCGTACCAGGGATCAAAAGGAACCTTGTCTTCATTTCAGCCTTGGAGGACAAAGGGTACAAGGTTGCCTTCTCTGAAGGAAAGGTTCTTGCATGGCCCAAGAACTTTAGCATAAAAACAACTCGTGTGATTGGTATTCGTCAAGAGAGCCTATACAGATTGTTAATTCGACCAGTTCAGGCATTATTACACGGCTCTATCAGTCCGAGTGAGCTATGGCATAGGAGACTTCCTCACTTACATTACAGAGCCCTTCCCACTATGGAGGAGATGGTTACTGGTCTTCTGAAGCTCAGTTTAGAGCATGATGGCGTCTGCAGAGGATGCGCACTTGGTAAGAACGCCAAGAGTCCCATAGCAGCGACAGTAGATCCAAGGGGATCTTAGATCTTATTCATTCAAATTTGTGTGGGCCGATGTTTGTGGTGTCACTAAGTGGATTCTGGTACTATGTGACTTTCATTGATGATTATTCTTGGAAGACTTGGATTTACTTCTTGAAATCCAAGGAGTCTGAGGAAGTCCTTGATAGATTTCGAGAATTCAAGGCACAAGTAGAGAACATGACTGGGAAGAGAATTAAGGTTTTGAGATCAAATAATGGAGGAGTGTACACTTTTGGATAATTTCTGCATTGAGGCAGGGATCAAGAGGGAGTTATGTGTTCCGTACAACCCTCAGCAAAATGGAGTTGCCAAAAGAAAGAACAAATCTATAGTAGAGGTAGCTAAAGCTATGATCCATGATCAAAGTATGCAGAGTTTCCTATGGGCAGAAGCTTCTAGAACCGCAATAAATGTTCAAAACAAAAGTCCTCATCGGATATTGGGGAACATGATTCTAGAGGAGGCCTTCACAAGTGTGAAACCTGAGGTTAGTCACTTAAGAATATTTGGCTGTCCTATGTACATTCATGTGCCCAAAACTAGAACCTTCCTAGAACCTTCAGGCAGGAAGGGTATATTTGTGGGCTACAGTGAGTCTTCAAAGGCTTACAAAATATATATTCCAGCACAGAAACAGATTGAGATCAGCAGGGATGTCTCCTTCGAAGAAGAGGTAGCCTTTAGAAGATCTAAAGGATCTTACATGGAGATAGACAGTGAGGAGTAGGAGGCTCCATAGGATATGGATTCATCCCTTGATTATACTTTTGACATTCAGCGGGAGTCCAACGAACCAGCTGAGACTGTTGATCCAGTTGATCCTATAGAACCAACTGATGGGCCTAGAGATATTGCTGTAGGTCACAAGAGGCCCCTATGGGCTCGACAAACCATGCAGGAGGCAGAAAAATATGTAGCTCCTCGAGGCACTTTCAAGGAGAGCAAGAGACCTCAAAAGTTCCTAGGTTATGTGGCATTGATGAGTCACATCATTGATTCTGAGCCTTCCAGTTATGAGGGGGCATCTAACCAGCAGGTATGGAGAGATGCGATGACAAAAGAGTATCAGTCCATCATTAAAAATGATGTATGGGATGTTGTTCTGAGACCTGAAGGGAAGTCAATAGTGACTTCCAAATGGCTCTACAAAATCAAGCATGTAGCTGATGGCAGTATTGAGAAACACAAGGCGAGATTTGTGGCAAGAGGATTCTCTCAGAAGGAGGGAATAGATTATGAGGAGACATTTGCTCCTGTTGCTCGATACATTTCCGTCGGGACGATTCTTGCTATTGCCTCTGCTAAGGGCTGGAAGTTACATCAAATGGATGTAAAGATTGCATTTCTAAATGGTGTGATTGAGGAAGAAGTGTATATTGAGCAACTAGACGGTTTTGTGATTCATGGGAAGGAGTCTCATGTGTGTAGATTGAAGAAGGTTTTGTATGGTCTTAAACAAGCACCTCGTGCATGGTATGAAAGGATTGATAGATACTTGATGAGTTTGGGTTTCATCAAGAATGATGCAAATTCCAACCTTTATTTCAAGATAGTTGATAGTGAGGCCTTGATCTTGGTCCTTTATGTTGATGATTTATTTCTCACTAGAGCAGAGAAGCTCATTGTCCAATGTAAGAAAGAGTTAGCCACCGAGTTTGAGATGAAGGACCTTGGCCTTATGCATTACTTCCTAGGACTGGAAGTATGGCAGAGACTTGATGAGATCTTCCTAAGTCAAGGGGAATACACTATAGATATACTAAGAAGATTTGGGATGATGGACTTTAAGTCCATGGCTACACCTATGGAGATAAATTTGAACAAGTTGAGTGACTCAGCATCCGATTCAGATTTGGTAGATCCCACCATGTATAGACAATTGATCGGATCATTGATGTACCTGGTCAACACCAGACTAGACATTTGTTTTGCAGTGAGTGCTCTCAGCCAGTTCATGTGTGAGCCAAGACAAATACATCTGGTTGCAGCAAAGCATATATTGAGATACTTGCGTGGTACTGTGGGATATGGCTTGAGGTATGCTTCCAGTGGGGATCTGAGATTACAGGGCTATTTTGATTTTGATTGGGTTGGGAGTGTAGCTGATAGGAAGAGCACCTCCGGGTGTTGCTTCAGTTTGGGGTCTGCTATGATTTCTTGGTGTAGTAGGAAGCAGACCTCTGTGGCACTAAGCACAACAGAGGCTGAATATATTGCAGCATGTGTAGCAGCCCGTGAAGCAGTATGGCTTTGAAAGCTCCTTGCAGGATTGTTTGGTCAAATGTTAGAGCCGACATTGATTCACTGTGATAACCAAAGCTGTGTAAAGCTCTCAGTAAATCCTGTATTTCATGATAGGACGAAGCTTGTGGAGATCAAGTATCATTACATGAGAGATATGGTGCTGAGGAAAGCAATCTAGCTCAAGTATATTTTCTGACGATCAGACAACTGATATCCTCACCAAGCCTCTTTCCAAGGTAAAGTTTGTACACTTCCGAGACAAGCTTGGGGTGGTGGAGAATGTCGCCCTTGTTGAGAGGGAGTCACAACATCATTAAGATTTGTTGTAGCGTATATTTCTTTGAGACGGAGAAATATGAGGTGAAAGCCCTTGTAGCGTATATTTCTCTGAGACGGAGAAATGTGAGGTGAAAGCCCTTGTAGTGTATATTTCTCTAAGACAGAGAAATATGAGATGAAAGCCCTTGTATAGAACACATTTCTGAGACTGAGTTGTGCTTCCCACAATTGGGTGTAGCCATTGTGGACGTCATGTTGAGAGAATCCATGACAAAGCATGATACCCTTGAGTTGGACTCAAGGAAGACTTTGCTATACCTCCCTAGCTATAAGAGGGAGTGTTGATGTTTATAGCTTTGGGAGATATTACCCCAGTCGGCCAGAAGTCAATACAGAAAATAATAAACATTTATTCAATTTGCTGGGTCGGCTCAAGTGGAGTATGACACTTAGAATTGTATAAATAGGAGAGATACTCTCCTCATTCATCATCAATTCAATTCATTCATTCTTTTGTGATCAAGAAGAAGCTCAAGAAGGAGATTTATTTCTGCTCAGAAATTCGCACTACTTCAGTGCTGGGTTATTTCATTGTATTCTGCCTATCTAGGCTTGATTCTTAAGTGTTGTTTCTGCACTGTTGTATTTGATCTATTATTACTGAAGTCTTGCTGGTTTTTCTCCCTTGAGTAGAAGGGTTTTCCCAGAATAAAATACTGGGTCTCCTGTTCTGTGTTATTTTTCTGCTTATTTGCATATTTGATCTAAAAATAACAAAGCAATCACCCAAGCAAGGAGGGAAATAAATTTCAAGCAAAGAGAATGAGTGAGTAAAAATGAATTCTTTTCGTACTCTCTAACTTTTCCAAAAATCCATAAACCCTTTTGCCTCTTTCTTTCATTTCTCATTAACAAGTTATTTTACAAGTGGTTATTTTTAATTGATATTGTTCAGACAAAAGATATTTCTTCAAGTTAGAATTCAACCTTAGGAAAAATATTAATATTACTAACATTTCTAGATAGTTGCAATTTAAGTGATTCTTTTCCCAAAGAATAAACACACACAATATAATCAATTTGGCTAAGGCATGAAGCCCAAACAATGTTTAAATTTCAAATGCATAATAAAATATCACAATATTAAATGCATTGGACCGTTCCAAGATAACATATAAATATTTAACTGTAACATTTAATCATATAGGTAATCTGCAAACAGGCCTCAATAAGCAAATGTAGAATTTGAATAAATGCAAATGGAAACCAAGAGATAAAATAAACATGCGCAATGAAAACACACACATTACTTGTTCATTTGCAATACATGGATTCAAAATTGACATCAATTCGGATCTTGGTTTCACATGTATCATCAAAATACATCTCACAACTTGAATTGAGTGAGACATGAAAGATAACATATTTTCCCAAACTGAACCATCTTCAAATAACCACTGTTGGGGCTAAACTTGTGCCTGCACACTCAATAAAGCATTAGGATACTTGCTCCATACAAGATGGCCAAAGCACAATATAAACACCCAACATGATATAATATAAAGGAAATAATATCAATAAACTGCATCGACTGAGAATAATTCTAAGCCACATTGTCCAAAACATAAATGCAAATATTGGTAATCGATAATACATAGGTTGCTGAACTAGATAACATAATCAAATCATGTACATACGATGCAGTGAAAACAGTGTAACAAAACATTGAATTAGTCTGCACACACATGGTCACAACATATGCATCCCATGATACATAGCCGGACACCAAATGCCAATACAAAATATCATCAATAAAGTACATTGATGGCAACACAAAACATCACCAAAAGGTACAGTATCAAAATAAGGTATATACAAGTAGTCATACAAGGCACATATGCTTGGGGCATAACATTAAGGCCTTATCATCAGGATTCAAACCATCACCACAGTGGATGAAAGCACCACTCTTTCAAGTAGAACCTTGAAATGTTGGCACATCCTAAGGACCTTGATTTTGTTTGTTGTTCAATGCTTTGTCTCTAAAGTTTAAATCTGAAATCTTGTGAAAGGGACCAGGATCGCCAAATTGAAATATTGACTTTACTTGAACAAACAGTAGAGCTCTTGGGCCATCTATCAACACCATAAGAGGATTTTCACTTTCTTGGGGACCAATCAATACTTGCTCTAGAGATGGAGGGGTTCGCGGATGAGGAAAAATGAATGAAGGGACCAGCGGAACTAGTTGAATTACGCATGCTAGGGGGAGAGGGAAGGCAAACTATAAATGCTTATTGAAGATTGAATACTATGGTGCCCCAGCTGTCAAAAGATATGAAGGATAAAGAAAAAAATTCATCAATCTGAAAGGTAGCCCATCCTCAATCATACACTAAATTTCCAGCTTGCTTTTTCCTTGGCTAATATGCTGAAGAGAACCAGATCTTCCTATCCAAAAAACAAAAGATCAGGAAGGCACAACAAGTCTAGGAAATTCCCATCAGTTATTAGTATTTTGACAGTAGGAAAATACACTCATAAAACAGCAAAGGCACATGCTGTTCAAAACTAAACCATTGACCCAATAGAAACAGTTTCTGCGAAAAATGAATGGCAAAAGCATTTGAAAGAATGCTAACCTGAATAAAACATGGACATCTCCATATTCCAACCTGGCAAATCCCTTGAATTGAAAGTGGGAACTAGGGAGTAGATAATGCTAGCTTGCACATTTCTATAGTAACAAACACACAAGTCAATAAAAGGCTTAAAAGCATAAATGCTGAGTCAGGCCACATCAATCTTGGAAGCTAACGAATCAACAAGAGTGTCAGTTTGAAAGCCTCCAGTCTGTTCATTCTTGTGTAGAATCAGACAAGAATTTATAAAAAAATGGACTTGCTAAGTGCAAGTCAAAAACTATATTGGCTAAGAGAATAGTACCCATGAAAGGGAACTTGCTAAAAACATTAGTCAGTTGCATGAAGAAGGAAAGAAAAAACCACCAAGTGGGATGTCCATATCCTGCAAATTAAAGTGCAATTTCAAACTCCACAAGGGCTAAGATTAACACAGATAAAAGCAGACCATGTTGCAAATCTTCAGAGCATATGAACATGAAATCATGCCTGCTTTGGGAGTAAATTCATCGTGCTACCAGCTGCTTATAAGGAAAGCATCTTCCATTGGCATCGAATTCTCTTCTGCCACTACATTGATCATTGTCTGTATTCGCAGCTTAACTCATACAAATGAATAAGCCCTCATACAAGTAAGCCAGATTAAGGTCCCCACTTCTAAATTGTACCATGGACATCTTTATCTTTAAGTTTTTAACAAATTAACAACTAGTGTCTCTTATTTTTTATGTTTTCCTTCTCAATGTTCAGAAACCTGCTTAACTCTTAGAATCCTTGGATGCTATCTGAATCACCTGTAGTGCTTATCACCTGAAGCTGGACACCAAGGTTGGAAAGCCAATTGCCCACTCTGTTAGCTTCTCTGAAGCAATAAGTGAAAAGCTCCCAAGAAAAAGTTGTTCATTCAGACTACCTGCTACATGATAAAATAGAGACTCAATTTAAGGCATTTACTTCCCTCGGCCTCATTAAAAGAGTCCTTTTCCACAATTAGCTTGGGAATATAATTCTCAGCTTCAATTCTTAATCTCAATGTCGGACGCCCTTCTTCAGTGACTATTTTAAACTTTTTATTTTGTGTTCCTTGCATCAAATTTGTTTTCTTTCCCTATGGATCTCTAACTGGAACCAGCTCCAGGAATCCAATAATTGCCTTTAGAAGCACCTTCAAAGTTAAGCTTGACCTGCTTTAGGAGAGATCCATGTAACAGCACTTCTATGTTTCTTCATAGTCAAAGGCATACCAGCTACCTACTGATAGAGGATTCTTGAGGAAATTCATATCTCCACAAGTCAGGCCCCTGGCCATTTATGATTAATAAGCATCACTGCCCAACAAGGAAATTCCAGAACTCCCCATGATCCTATTCCTTTCCAAGTAGATTGCCCACTCAATCATTGAAGAAGCCATGTGCCAGATGCAAAATAAGACAGTGCATTAGTTCTCAATGGTCCAACCTAAAAGATGCAAATGTAATTCTTGAATCATGCGCATTAAAAATTGATTGGACTAAAAAATCTGTATGAGATATCCCAGGAAAAGTAACAATGTAGAAGATGGTCAGTTTCTTCCTTAAATCTAAAATACATTCTCAATTGAGAAGGACCATAAATATTATGCCTATTTAACAGGCACCTAGTAAAGATCTTCCCACGGGAGGCAAACCAAAGAAAAACCTTGGCTTTAGAAAAAGCCAAATTATTTAAATTCTTGATAAAGCATTGGTGTTTAAAAAGGAGGTGCAGAGAAACACTTTAGCAGGCAGTTGATATCCTGTTGAAACAGAGTAATCATCTGAAACCTTTGTGGTTCCAGGCTAAGGTGTCTTCCCCTTCCCTGCATTAGTCTCTTGGAGCTAAGCAGTTGAGTGAAATGAGATTCAGTAAATGAAGGGACATTCTCCACAGAAATAAGGTCCTTCCAAACACTCTCCTATAGTTTGTTTCATTTCAAAAGTGACCCAATAGTCCTTCAACTACTGTTTCCAATCTTGATATAAACTGCCCTGCATTTCTCCTCAGGCTGTCATGCCCAAACCCAGAGGGTATTCCACAATCCATGAATCCTACCAAAAATAAAATTTTCTTTCCATTCCCTATTTCCTAAAAATGCTCTTGTAATAACAAAATGTGGTTGTGAACATATTCTACATGGCCAGTAAGCAAAGTGGATTATTGGTTCTTGTGAATAATCTCTCTGGTTCCAAGCTATTGGATTTTTTTTTGGTAACAATTATAGTCCATGCCTGATTCCTTTCCTTCTATGTATGCCGAACAATCTTATTATTGATATTGATGTTGGTTAGCTGCCAATTCTTGATAACTACTCTCCTAAGAAGTTTAGAGGCATACTTTCTATCAAACGATTAGAGGGAAACTTCATTGAACCCTTGTGCACTGCCAAAGGAAGTCGTGCATGATGTCCACTATATCCTTTATCACCTTGGCTGGAGAATGCAAAATGGTAAATCAGTAAACAGGGATTGAATGAAAATCTGACTTAAAGAAAGTAAGTCTTTCAACATAAGAAAACCGTCAGCCCTTCCAACTTGCTAGTTGACCATGCATTCTGTCCAATATATTTTTCCAAAGACCTCTCTCTGCCCTTGTCATATCAAATTAATTTAATATTTAATTGCCCAGAATAACTTTATTTTTATTAATAAAGTGCAACTAATATTTTATTATTAAATTAAATGAGTTTTCAGGATGATATTTATTTAATTTTTATTAAGTGATTTAAGTCAGGTCCAAAAAGCAAAAGTAATATAAAGTCACTTTATCTGGGCCTAAAGGATTATTATTTTATTAAAAGGTGAATCTAAAATATAACTTCGGGAAAGTTTCATTGGAGGTTATAAAAATGGAGTTCATTTGGAGATTTGGGTCATTTTTAATTTCTCATTGTGGAGTTTGGATTGCGTGTTCAACTCAAACCCTTAGATGAAAGCCCTAAGGGTATTTGACTTCGGAGATGAAAGATTTCTTCTTAGTCAAATTGGAGGTGGACTCAGACAGATTCACAAGTGTGCATATCGATGAAGGATTAAAGAAGATTGTGCTAAAGAGTTACATCTTTTACTAGGGGTTTCTTGCCCTTTTTATTCCAGCTGCACCATTGTTAAGAAAGGCACCATATAGTGAAGAAAAATATTTGGAAGCATTTCTAAATTGAGTCACAGCTACTCCCAACCTGACCACAATCTTTCCTTGGGTTTCGTTGCGCCGTTTGAAGTGTAAATTTGGCTGGGAGCCGTACTTATTTATTTGTTGGTCGTATCATTTAGGGCTGTACATGTACCCGTTGGAGCCCTATTTAATTGCTGGTCAAATCATTTACGGTTGTACATGAAATAAACATTTAAGTACAAGTGACATTTACATATGGAAATTTACTTCTTTATACTTTAAGTTGTATTTCATGTGTATAGTTTCAGAATTTTTTGGTTTCAAATCTTTAGGAGTTGCAATGCAAATTCTTGTTTTGGAGAACCTTATAATTTTTCAGACTTAGTCAAATTTCAGTAAGTAGCAGACTCTTATCAACGTTTTGGAGGTGTTCCAAGGATAAACACTGTTGTTGAGGAATAAACTTATCATTTCCAGTGCTGTTCACATTGCTACATCATCTTGGCACCTATTGCAAGTGTATTAGGCATATTTGGAGGTTGGAAGACCAAGCATTCTAGATCAGTGTAATTCTAATTTGTATTGTTCATTTTAATTGTTTCCAGCTTTATTGAAGGTTGCAAATTGTTTGACAAAATGTCCCTCAATTATCTTTTAATATTGTGTTGTTTATGTGATTGGTTCATGATCTAATTTCATAGTCATAGCTGTTCTAAATCATAGCATTCAGAAATCCTGTGTGTTAAGTTATATGTAAAGTGTTTGACAAAATGCCAGCAAACCAAAAATAAATAAAAATTGCAAGTTTGGCTTCAAGATTTGTGTTAGGGACTTTATAGTAGTATTAGAGTTGGTTTTCTTGCTAGCGTGTGGTTATTAGTTGAGGATATCATAATCATACCTCTTCCGGTAAGTGACCAGCACATACATATTCTCAATTTTTAACAATAGAGATTTGTAATCAGCAATTCCAGCTTATTGTTCAGTGATTTCAGCTTCAGCAAAAAAATGGTTTTAATTTATCACTTGAACCATGGAAGATAGAGAAAGGACAGATTCTTTGCTTGCATCTCTTAGACAAAGTTAGGATGAACTAGAAAGAACATTTCAAAAAGTGTCTGGGGTAAGTTTAAATCAAGACAAGAGTTCTACAGCAAATAGTCAATCTATGATAAGGTCTGCTTCCTATCCTCATCAACCAAGATTCTTATTGGAAAAAGAGTTTGAATTAAAAGAAAAAGATTTGTGTAAAAGGCTTTATAATGCAAAACAGAAACTTGAACACCCACCTCAATCCAAGGATTACCTACTTTGCATTTTGGAAGTGGAAACTTTTTATCAATGGTAGATCAGTTAGACACTGCGGGGCTGCAATATGCTATGAAGCCATCAGTGACATCTTTAGTTAATCTAGAGCTTATGAGACACCTAGATAAGGAGGTGAGACTTACAGTCACTTCTTGTGTTAATGAAATTACAAGGATAATAGCACCTAAGAATCCATACAATGGTGCCATATGAAGGAGGTATTTTAGCTGATTGTGGAGAGTTTCCATGGTTTGGATGATACTAGACATCCTTCTTTTGCTAAGAGGGTAAGCATTCTAGAAACTGTTGCAAATGCTAGATCTTGTGTGATGATGATTGACCTTGAATGCGATGATCAAGTGTTGTAACAACAATTTAGACCATTATATCTTTGATTATAAATGAAGGTGATGATGAACCCTAGTCACTCTTATCAATATTATTGGCTAACATGTGGAAGGATGGTCAAGAATCTTTATCACTTGTGCAACTTTTAGTTGAAATGGTTGTTAAAAAGTGTGAAGAAAAATTGAAACCATATCTGACAGTTGAGAGATTAACTTCTAGTGATCCTCAGATTACAAGTTCTCCTAAAATGAGCAAGAAACAATTGAGGAGAGAACAATGTTGTTTCACATGTCAGGAAGTCTGGACTCCTAGCTACACATGTGGGAACAACAAAGAAGATGAATTAGTGACTTCCATCCTATGTTTATTCTAGCATAATGATGATGAGAACAAAGAAGAAATTGAGACAATAGAGCTAGAGGAAGAAGGAAAAACAACATTAGAAATCTCTGAAGTTATGACAGAACTTGAGAGGGAGCTCTATGTTGATCCAAAAGAAAGTGAAGCCTATTCAGAAATTGGAGAGATACATGATACCTTATTGTGTTATGAGCAAAATCTCTTTGCTGATTTGGATCAAAGGCCTAGAGAATTGCAAAAATTGAAGAATCAATTTTTGGTCACAAAAGAGAAAGTAGTACAAATTTTGACTAGAGTGGATGGCACACACAAACTCATCGAAGATCTCATTTGGAAAGCCAAAATTGAGGAAAGGCAAAAAGGCATTGGAGGAAAAGCCACTCTTGCAAATTTGCAAACAGTCAAAGTTACATTAGAAATAATGAAATCAAATTATTTGCAAGTGGTCATAGAGAGGGATCATGCTATCAAGTTTGTAGAAGAGGCCTTCAGTACATTCACAAAAAAGGAGAAAGAGGTCGATGAGCTCAACCTAGAGCTAAGTTTAGCTCACTTCTCACTCTTCAAAGCACAAAATCAGTCATCTATCTTAGCCACACCTAAGGAACAAAAAATTAACACTAGGACCATGGAAGTCAAACATATAACTGAAGGAATTGAAGAGCTTCAAAAGGATCATAATTTGGAGCCAAGCTTCTCTAGGAGGCATGAAGAAGAATGCAAAAGTGATGGAATACTACATAATGATTTTAGCATTCCTCATACCACAAAGATTCAACATGTTGATAGTCTATGGGAAGAACACCAAGAGTGCAATCTCTCAAGGTTAGAGCAATTTTCTCATGATACTCGTAACAATCATAGAGTATGGGATCTAGGTGAAATTTTCAGACTTGAGATAGTGCCTTGTGATATGGTTAAGGAACCATCAAAGATTGATATTGCCAAGCAAATGGAGAGAGTTTTCCATCATGATCAATTTTTTTGTTCATCCGAGGTTTTTCCTTTTAAGAAGGGATCATATCACGAAGAGAGCAAAGCCTTGTGGTCAAGCATGACAAGCTTCTTGTTGGTAATCCTCCAAGTAGACCACCTGATAAAGAATGCTTAAGTGAGATTGAAGATGAAGTTTCCACATGGAATGTGATGGTACATGGAGGTTTCGTTATTCCTAACTTTGTGAAGACACAACCACGGGATGACTCATGAAATGAAATCAAGGAATGCAATATGTTGGATCTAGCTAAGGTATGTTTTCATGACAGAGCTTGTTCTATGTTGCATCAACTTTGCATGGTGTTCGAACTTAGATATTTGAGTTTGCCAAGAATTAAGAAACACTATTACTATTGTGAATTAATAAGCTGTGTTGTGTATCCTCCTATCTATGAAGGAGATATTATGAATACTAGACTAGCACAACCTAAGCATGATGGAGCTGCTTCATTGTGGAGTATTTATGCAGAAGCTCATCAACTATGTATATTGGAGGTTTACGATGATAAAAAGATTGTTCTATGGAGGATTAGGGTACAAAATTTCAGATTTGGTGCAGCTGTCATCATTTCAATCAGCCATCATATGATTTTAGTTGGATACATATATATGGATTGGCAAGTATTTTCAGTCAAGGAATGGAACATTTTTCAGTTGGAGATTATAGGTAAAGAATTTTCAGTTTTCACTGGAGTGTTTTCAATCATTACAATGCTCACATTTCTTGTGCATATAAGAATAACTCATTATTGCAGCTGCTGTTCTAATGTCGCATTGCTGATTCTGATAAAATCAGCCAATGAGCTGCTAATTTCAGTTTCAAACAAATGCAAAAATATTTTTTGTATGTCATGGAATAATGTTGGTGAACAGTTTCAGTTGAAGGAAATTAAGTTTTCAGCTCACATACCTTTGGTTTGGATGGAGATCCAAATGAATAATGGCTGTCAAAATGTATTTTCAGTTCAAATTGATCTGTGCCATTTCTCGGAGAGAACAATTTACAACATTCTTGATAAAGATCAACCTGAGTTGATTTGTTTTGAGTATTGTGGTCACTTGATGGACGAGCTATTTTTCCAAATGCCCAGGATCATGATTGATAATAGAGTTGGAGGTGATATCTGCATAAATAAAGATGTGAGTGATATACAATTCTTCATTTTTTGCTCACCCGAAAGTAATTTGAGCAGGTTCCAAATGATGCGTAAGGATACAGCAAAAAAAGGATTTCATAGAGCACTTTGGTATGAGGTGTTCTATTGTACAAAGGAAGAATCCAAATTTAGCAGCTATCTCAACTTTGTTCATCAGGATAGTTATTGTGGTAGGCCACAGGAAATGAAAACAAAGTATTGGCACACAAAATTTCCAAATTGTATCAGAGTGATGAGTGAAAACATGATGGAGTGTTATTTAGGTTCATTTGAGATCCTAATACTGGCATATAGGTTCAGATTGCTTGAGGACAAACAATCTCTGGGAATGAAGGACTATCATGTCCCCTTTTTGAGTAATCAAATTAATTTTAATAATTTAAATTTAGTTGCCCAAAATAACTCTATTTTTTTTAATCAAGTGGAACTAATATTTTATTATTAAATTAAATGAGTTTTTAGGATGATATTTTGTTTAATTTTTATTGACTTAAATGAGGTCCAAAAAGCGAAAATGATATAAAGTCACTTTATGTGGGCCTAAAAGATTATTATTTTATTAAAAGGTGAATTTAAAATATAACTTCTAGAAAGTTTCATCAGAGGTTATAAAAAAAGGATTAAGGAGCTCATTTGGAGATCTAGGTCATTTTTAATTTCTCATTACGAAGGTTGGACTGCATGTTCAACTCAAACCCTTGGACGAAACCCCTGAGGGTGTTTGGCTTCGGAGATGAAAGATTTCTTTCTTGTCAAATTGAAGGTGGACTCGAACAGAGTTCACAAGTGTGAATATTAATGAAGGATTGAAGAAGATTGTATTGGAGAGTTACATCTTTTACTGAGGTTTTTGGCCCTTTTATTCTAGCTGCACCATTGTTAAGAACAGCGCCATATTTGAAGTTTGTAGTGAAGAAAAAGATTGGGAAGCATTCCTGAATTGAGTCTCAGCTACTCCTAACCTGACCGCAATCTTTCCTTGGGTTTTGTTGTGTTGTTTGAAGTGTAAATTTGGTTGGAAGCTGTAATTATCTGTTGGTCCTACCATTCAGGGCCGTACATGTACCTGTTGGAGCTGCACTTATTTGTTGGTCGTATCAATCAAGTCCGTACATGTACTCGTTGGATCCATACTTAATTGTTGGTTGTATCATTTAGGGCCGTACATGTACCCGTTGGACATGTACAGACGAAAATTTACTTCCTTATACTTTTAAGTTTAATCTGTGTATATAATTTCAGGATATTTGAGAATGGTTTCGGATCTCTAGGAGTTGCAATGCAAATTCTAGTTTTAGAGAATCTTATAATTTTTTAGACTTAGTCAAATTTCAGTAAGCAGTAGGTTCTTATGAGCTTCAATAGTGCCCAACTCTTATTTAGTGTTGACAAGTGTTTTGGAGGTGTTCCAAGGATAAACACTACTGATGAAGAATAAACTTGCCATTTCCAATGCCTATTCGCATTGCTACATCATATTGGCACCTAATGCAAGTGTGTTAGGCATCTTTGGAGGTTAGAAGACTAAGCATTCTACATCTTTGTAATTCTGATTTCTGGAACAGTAAATTGTATTGTTCATTTTAATTTGTTTCCAGCTCTATTGAAGTTTGCAAACTGTTTGACAAAATATCCCTCAATTATCTTTGAATACCGTGTTGTTTATGTGATTGGTTGTTGATCTAAATTCATAGTCATAGTTCTAAATCATGGCATTCAGAAATCCTGTGTTAAGTTATATTAATATGTGAAGTGTTTGACAAAATGCCAGCAAACCAAAATTCAGAAATACTGCAGGTTGGGCTTCAAGATTTGTGTTAGTGACTTACAGCCCTCCCTTTGAAAAGGTTAACCCCGAATTAAAGCTTTGGAAAAGCCCAGGAATCTTTCCAAGGCAATGTGTTTATTGTGGGTTACATTAAATAAAGCCTTTAATTTGTTCTTATGTATGTGTATGACCTGTCCCAAAACAGTCTTATGTTTTTCAGTACTCCTTGATTCTGCCAGCCATATTTTTCTTATATTATAAAATTGTCCCCTTTTATCTGGGGAGGGAGACAGAACCAACTATAATCGTATTAGGTTACCATTTTTTACTGCTGGTCTATTTGCACTGTAATCAAGTGCTTCTTTCACTTTTCCCACAATCTGGGTGCTAGGGGTACCTGATGAGTTCAAACCTGGGAATTTACTCACACTGGACCAGCATATTACTGCTGCACCCCAGGTCTGAAACAATTCTACCAGCTGTATTACCAGTTACAAATTTTTCTATTTAAGTAATAATTTTGCACATGTTAAATTCACATGCAGGCCAAAGCACCTGTAGAACAGCCCTCAACTAAAAATATATTTTTTCAAGTCTACTAGACTAGTAATATTAGATCAGAATTAGCAATTTCTTTAGCTTGGAAATATATTAGCTTGTTAGCAAGAACTTTTATCTTAATTTTCTCTATCATCACTTCCAATTCACACTGCTTTCCTACAACAAGAAAGGAAGAAAGATGGAACTGTTTTTGTTTAAATATTTTTTTGTTTGGAATCTTTGGATTTTACCTAGCTGTTCTTGCTACTAGAACATGCTGCTGCAAGTAGTATTTGTAAGTTTGTAAGCTGTTTAATAGTCATGCTTTAATGTTTGCAGTAATCTTTCAGACATTCTATTGAGGCAAGTTGGGTGTAATGGACAAGCAAACCTACTATCCAATCTTGGAACATCCTTGTTATCCAGGATATCAAAGAATCTTATTGGGGGAGGCTTGATACATTGCAAACATCTTGTCCTAAGAAGAGAAAATGCTTTCCCAGTCTTTTTCTAATTCTGTTTGTACACAAGTGGGCAGTGAAGCTACATATGCTCTTAGCATACCGCACAACCATGAGGTGACAACTGCAGAAGTGCATGATGCTGTACCCCTCAGTGAGTTGCAGACAACAATAGTGCAAAAGAAACAACCAAAGGGGAGAGTACGGTGGACTATTGAAGAAACGCTGACCCTCATCAATGCAAAACAAGTTGAAAAGAATCTTCCATCTCCTGGTGGCTTCATGAAACAGAGTAAATCAGCCATTGAGAAATGGAGGAACACCTCTGTGCAATGTTACTCAAATGGCCTCAATCGCACTGCCACTCAATGCAGGGACAGGTGGGATCATATTCAGCCAGATTACAAGAAAATTAGGCATTACGAACGCAGTATTCTATCTGAACAAGAGAGCTACTGGAACATGACGACAAAAGAGCGCATTGATAAGAAGTTACCAGCAAATTTTACACGGGAAATATTTGATGCAATGGAAAAACACTTTGGTCAGAATCGAACTGTCCATCCTGGGGACATGGTTATTGACACATCAGCTTCAGATTATGGAGCACTGGAAGAACATGATGCTGTTGCTGGAAGTATCCCATTGCAAAAGAATACAAAGCTGGAGACACCATTTGAGAATGGAGGATATGCTTCCATTGATACAGAGAATCATTTTGCTGGAAAAAAACGGAAAGCAGTTCCCACTAACACAGGCATTAGATCAACATTGACTGAAAACAACAGAAAGACCATTTCTTGCCTTAAGGTGGCTGAGCAGGGGCACATCAAACGCCATGAGAAATATTGTAGCATGGTGGAGCGACAAATGGAAATAGATGAGAAGTATTTGAAAGATCATACCATGAATGTACAAAGGATGATATATGTTGAGGAGCGGAAGGTTAAAGCACAACAAGAATTAATTACAGCTTTGAATAACATTGGTCAGGCAATGTTAAAAATCTGTGAGACCCTTGACAAAACAACTTGATTTTTCCCTGTTCGAAATATATCTGTGTTTTCATTTCATTTACTAATATATTTTTGTAGCTACGTTTACTTTCCCCATCTGAGAGGGAATGTTAACTAGGAAAGATTATAACTAGAATTTTCTTTCAAGCAGGGATTTCTATTCTATGTAAAACTTTTGTCTTTTAAACTGGCAGTTTTATTAGAAATTGTATATAATCTAGATAGAATTCAAGTTTGTCCTTCATTAAAATATTCCCTTGTTGAAGCTGTAGTCCATAGTACACAATCTGAATAAATTCAGATTCCCAGAAATTCAGATTTATTCATGTTATATATTATGCATACTGTACAGCAACGTTGATGCTGTTCTTGTCCTTTTGAGTAACGAGAGGAATATCTGTACAGAATTCTTGGTAAGAAGAATTGATCTAGCTTAAAACTGGCTGAGTATTTCTTATTAAAATTATTTCCAGTGTTTGTGAATTGTGAGTAATCAGCCATCTGATGTATGTTGGGTTAATATACAAGCAGGGAACATGTTTACTAAAAATCTGTATACATACACTAATAAATAAATGCTTGCTAGCAGAAATGATAGTTTTGCTTAAGATTAAGAAATCAAGGTATCCCAAAATATTGTACGTAGGCAAGAAATCCTAAAAGTATTTAAATAGATGAGAAACAGGTGCAATTTCTTATCAGTCCATCTAATTTGGTATGATCCTTAAAAATCATCACCACCAAAAAAAAATCATTGTAATTTGTAAATCAATTTTTAAAGCTTTTATGTGAAAATTCTTCAGAATTTTTTACATTGACATTTTGGATCACACCCCATGATCCATCTTTAAGATGACTTAGGCAAAATAGGTTGTGAAAATCACAATTGCTAGACACATCAATAGAATGCTCAAGATGCCAAGAAAGGAGGATAATCTCACTGTACGTAAAAGGAGGCTTAAAGGGATGAGCCATAATGGTATGAATTATTAAAAATTAAGAAATTATAAATTGAGTCTGGATTGCCAGCCAAAAGATTTATAACTAAATAGACAAAAGGAGGCTAAAAGGGATGAGCCATAATGGTATGAATTATTAAAAATTAAGAAATCATAATTTGAGTCTGGAGTGCCAGCCAAAAGATTTATAACTAAATAGACAAAAGAGAGAGGTTAAAGTGGAGGGAGAAGAAGTGATAATAAAGAAAAAGCAATAACCTAACTGCTTTGAGTTGTCTAGTTCTGCATTATTGTTTTTTCTTTATAACTTCTTCTCCCTCCACTTTAACGTCCTGCTTGCACTTTAACATCCTGCCTGCTTGTTTAATTAAGCATCTTTTAGCTAACACTCGAGTCTTAATTTATAATTTCTTAATTTTAACAATTCACATCATTATGGCTCAACCCCTTTAGCCTGTTTTTATGCATCTTGAGGCACCCTCCTTTCATGGCATCTTGAGCATTATATTGATGTATCTAGCATTTTCAACCTTCACAATCTAGTTTGCTCAAGTTGTCTTGAAGATTGATTATGGAATGTGATCACAAATGTTGATGTAAACATTTCTGTACAGTTTTCTCTAAAAGATTTAAATATTCACTAAGATGGACTGTGGAAACCTAATTTTCCTAAACTTAGAAAATGGTAACTGCTTGAAGTGCATTTGGCATTGAAACAAACACTACTATTACATTGGTTCAAATGTGAATTTAATTACAAGCTCCAATCTTTATATGGATTTGGCCTGTTGCATGTTGATGCTTAGGTAGATGGTGTGTCATTCTTCATCTAAACAAATGCTTTTAACCATAGTTGGTAGACTCGGGCTCGACAAAAGCTCGACAATTTAAAAAAATGCTTAAATTTCTTTAATAACATTTTATTTGCGAATTCAATGACAAAATGTATCCAATGAATACATAAATGAGTACAAAATGTTTTCTATTAAATTCGATTTATTTGAATACAAATTGAGTACAAAATCACATCATCATACAGAATCTTGATACAATAGTTAGCTGACAACTATTATGAATTTATGATGATTGCCTTTGACAGTGTCATGCCCTCACCATGATCAAATTACAACAGTTGTCATTGATGTCAAAAAGAGTTTTTCAATAAAGAGGACGAAGTTGCATTTTATGTCTAAATGAAGGCCGACCTCACTTTAAGAAGATTATAATAGATCAAAATTAAATACTTTATACTGGCCGACTAATGCCCAGAATGCCATTTTTGGGAGAATAACATAAATTTAATTATGTTCATTATATTGGCCAACCCCTCTAATGATTCGCCTCTTATGAAAATGTTTAATAAATGAGGCTGAATTTCTTGGCATGATTGTCACACTTGAAGGAATTAACATAAGACAAAATTAGGCCGACCTTCATGTTTTTAACACCCCAAGTCTAAGGCAGCGATCAAGCATATAAGAAAATTCATTTAACTTTAATGGCGGCGATTAAGGATAAATGGAATTAGTTTATTAACTAATCTTCATACTACTCTTAGTCTGGCTGACCATCTTTATCAAGGATAAGGATAAGGATATATATATATATTCGCCCAAGACGAGTTAAAATAGGATGTGAAGACAGCGATTATCTTCTATGAAAGCAGCAGCGTCCATTATTCAAAAAGCAGCGATAACTTCATGAAGGCAATATTAGTATTGAAAGAGGGCAGCGATCAAGTTTAAAGAGCAATTATTTAAGAGAAGTCATGATTCTTCAAAGAGTTATTATTTTCCAAAAAGGTGTATCTTTTCACTTAGCCATAAAGAAATAAATAGATGAAGGAATGGAACCTAAAAGGGAATCAATTGGAAATCTGGAAAAAGCAGCAGATTGGAAACAAAGGAATATTTTCTGAGTATTAAAGCAGATCAAATAGATCAGATCTGAATTGGCATTTCAAGAAAACAATAAATTGATTAAGAAAGTATTGAGTATGCATTTAATGTATAATATTTGGTAGGTTTATATATATAGATAATTTCATCATGATTAATATGTAATAAGGAGAGAGATGTTATGTCTAAATTGGTAAATAAGGAAATAGTGAATTTATTTATATTGTTATATTTTACATCCTTCTCTTTAAGCAATCATGTGTAGGGTGATAAGGAAACATGTTAGGGAAGGACGGTATAGGTTCTCTCAATGTTCTTGCCACTTAGGGCCAAGGGGGTATGAGCACGCCCTTAGGCATAATTGAGATGGATAATGTATGGGTTCTCACAATGTAAGAATGCTACCCTAAGTTGGATGAAATTGTCATGGTTTGATATTATCGCCACTTAGGGCCAAGGGGGGTATGAGCACGCCCTTGGGCTTACTTGTGATGAATAGTTTTTCTAGCGCCCTATCATATGTTTCTCTCCAATCCCTACCATGATTGGTTATTGGAAAAGAGTCTATAAATTGAATTCAAGTTTAAGTTGTTATTCATTATTTCATAAATGTTAATAGTTCATTTATTCTTAAGTTCAATATTTATTATATAATTTACTATGGAATATTATTTGTAGAACAATTTTATGTTGTGTAAGTGTCACTTAAAGCAAATTTAGGCATACTCCAAGTAGGGGACATTACAATTAGTATCAGAGTCTTAATCTTGCCAACCTGTGGGACAAGTTGACTTTAACCACCATTCAATTAGGATTAACTATTGAGCCCTCTTTCTAAGTAGGTCAATAGTGCATTTCTATATGTGTGTGTCTTTCGTATGTATGCTTTGTGTCTTATGTGTATACTTCATGTCTTGCGTGTATTTATGTGTATACTTCGTGTCTTACGTGTATTTATGTGCATGTTGTGTGTCTTATGTGTATGCTTCGTGTATTGCATGTATTTATGTGTATGCTTCATGTCTTACATAAATCTATATGTTTGCTTCATGCCTAATGTGTTTCAACAACACTAACAAATTAACTTATTTAAAATTAAATTGTTATTAGTCTCCAAATGCAACAATGAAGAGTTGTAACTATTGAAGTGGAAAGGTGTGACTCCCTCAAACTTGAGATATAAAAGGGAGAGCATTTCATTTGAGAAAGACATCCATCACATCATTGAAGAATTCAATTGAGAATAGAACCTTAAGTGATTTTGCAAGTGAGTTAAATTAGGTTTTCAAGAATAGTGATGATGTGAGAAAGGATGTGACCCCTAATGTGAAAAGTTATGACCCTTTAAATGTGAAAGACTATGACTCCCTCAACAATAAGATATAAAAGGGGGAATCCTTTCCTTGTAAAGAAACCATCAATAGGAAATAAATCTATCAATCAACTTGAAAGTAAAGTATTATTCTCAAAAGGCAGCCATGAAGGGTGGTGACTCATTTGTTGTGAAGGGTGGTGACTCCTTCATTTCAACTCATTGACATTTAGTAAGAAATCATCACTCATCTATCCACCAAGAAAGCAAACAATCAAAATATCAAAAAGTTTCCCAAGGAAGGAATAATCAATCATAACAAAACAACATAGCTACTAATAAATTTAACGATATAACTTGATGTTGCCATCACTAGTTGTCACATAAATTATAACTAAGATACAAAGAAAAATTAAGATTATCTTACTTTCAACTCCAAGATATAAGTGCACCAAGATATCATCTTGAACTAGGATGGTCAACCTCTTAAAAGCCAAACAATAACCTTAAAACCCACAAAAATATTCCAAACGATCTAAATATTTTTTCAAGAAAAAATGTCTTACCCATAACACCCCATTTGAAACATCATAGAGTGAATTATTATTAGCATGCCTAGTCATAATTAGAAATAATAATAAAAATCTTTCCAAATTTAACTTTGATATGCCAAAACAACATTGAGAGAGTGTCATGAAGACAACTCAATTCTTTAGGAACCTACAAATTTGGACTCTCATGAGATCACGAGAAATGTCAGAAATCTATCATAGGGTATATTCATCAAGCTTCATGAGGGAGAAACACAATTTTTCTAATGAAAAGGGTAAATTGTTCATTTTGAACAAGATTATAAAGCACAAAGCAAGTCCATACCACATGTGATTGAAACAATGGCGATGCATGGATCTACTTTGTAACCTACAAAATTGATCTTGTAGACCTTGTTGGTGGACCAAGTTCACTTCTATATTTAATATCTAGAGTAGATCATTTCATCTAAGGGTTTTATCTCCTAAGTCCTTTTCTTGATCAAAGTAACTCCATATTCATGATTAAAGATCAAGGACATCAATAATAGGCACCTTAGATAAATTTAATACAAATCAAGTTACACCCAAAGTTGCTACATAAGTTTATTTTAAGTTACATTATGGGAACATAACCCACAAAGCCCAGGATCATTTTCACCTCTTAAACTTTGGAAAAATTTGATGTTGTTTTGAACTATGTGGAATAAAACAACACTTTTTGAGACATGAAAATCATCCAGTGTTAAACATGGGAACCTATCAAATCTTTACAAGAGAAGTGACAACCTCCCATTGATATGGAAATTGGATATTAGTGTTCGTGGGTGATAACTTTTTGCTACGGATTCTAAATTTTTTGTACATCTAATAATTTGTACTTAAGGATTATCTAGGGTATATATACTTAGAAGGTTATAACATGTCATTAATGAGTCTATGACACGATGACATATGTTGAAAAATGTTTGAACTAGGTTAAGTGTTACAAACACCTATAAGCTATTTTAGATTACATCCTCATTAGAGTCAATCTTGCCTCAAACCTTGTTTGAATGATTAGGTGAAATAAAATATACTTTATTTAAGGGAAATTGTACTTACTCCTAGTTGATGGTGTAGGAGAAGAGGGTACAACCCATAGTAAAAGATCTTGTTATTCACAACACTCCCATAATCCATCATGACGAAGGATGCAACATTTTCTATCATTGTAGATTTCAGCAAGGGGTAATAAAGAAATTGTATCATTGCCTAGGATCCTTGAGGTAATGAGATGAGAGAAAACTTGTCTTAAATGGTAGGTCTTGTCAATTTCCAACTCTTGGTTTGTTGAGAGTTATTGGGAAATAGTAGTACATAAGAATAAATTGTTCTCATGCTTTAGAGGATAGTATTAACCTTGTTAGTAGTATACTAACAACCACTCTCCATGGACATCATTGTAGTATTAAGTCAGACATAACTAGCTACAAAATTTTCTATTCCTAAATACATCAAAGTATCACAACAAAAAGCTAATTATGTCACAAGGAGCAATACAAATCTATAAGGTTGATTTGGGATCTAGGTAACTTTAGGAGCATCCTAGATTGTGACAATCAATCTTGGGAAGGGCGGACTGTCATGCCCCCACCATGATCAAATTACAACAGTTGTCATTGATGTCAAAAGAGCTTTTCAATGAAGAGGATGAAGTTGCATTCTATGTCTAAATGAAGGCTGACCCTCTCATATGCTTAGCACCTCACTTTAAGAAGATTATAATAGATCAAAATTTAATACTTTATACTGGTTGACTAATGCCCAAAAATGCCATTTTTGGGAGAATAACATAAATTTAATTATGCTCATTTTATTGGCCAACCCCTCTAATGGTTGACTCTTATGAAAATTTTTAATAAACGAGGCTGAATTTCTTGGCATGATCATCACCCTTGAAGGAATTAACATAAGATAGAATCAAGCCGACCTTCATGTTTTAACACCCAAGTCTAAGGCAGCGATCAAACATATAAGAAAATTCATTTAACTTTAATGACAACGATTAAGGATAAATGGAATTAGTTTATTAACTAATCTTCATACCATTCTTATTTTGTCTGACCATCTTTATCAAGGACACACACACACACACACACACACATATGTAATCGCCCAAGGCAAGAGTTCAATAGGATGTGAAGACAACGATTCTTCTATGTAAGTAGTAGCGATCATTATTCAAAAAGTAATGATTACTTCGTGAAGGCAATATTAGTATTAAAAGAGGGCAGCAATAAAGTTTAAAGAGCAATTATTTAAGAGAAGTCATGACTCTTTGAAGAGTTATTATTTTCCAAAAAGGTGTATCTTTTCACTTAGCCATAAAGATATAAATAGATGAAGGAATGGAACCTAAAAGGGAATCAACTGGAAATCTGAAAAAATTAGGAGATTGGAAAGAAAGGAATATTTTATGAGTATTAAAGAAGATCAAATGGATGAGATCTAAACTGACATTCCAAGAAATTAGTAAATTGATTAAGAAAGTATTGAGTATGCATTTGATTAGATATGAATTTAATGTATAATATTTGGTAGGCATATAAATATATCTATAGCTAATTTCATAATGACTAATATGCAATAAGGAGAGATATCTCTAAATTGGTATATAAGGAAATAGTGAATTTATTTATATTGTTATATTCTACATCCTTCTCTTTAAGCAACCATGTGTAGGATGGCAAGGAAACATGTTAGGGAAGGACGGTATAAGTTCTCTCAATGTAAGTATGCCACCCTAAGTTGGATGGAATTGTCTTGGTTGGATGTTCCTACCACTTGGGGCCAGGGGGTATGAGCACACCCTTGGGTTTAATTGAGATGAATAATATATAGGTTCTCACAACATAAGAACACCACCCTAAGTTGGATGGAATTTTCTTGTTGGATGTTCTTGCCACTTGGGGCCAAGGGGGGTATGAACACATCCTTGGGCTTACTTGTGATGAATAGTTATTCTAGCACCCTATCACGAGTTTCTTTCCAATCCCTACCATGTTTGGTTATTGGAAAAGAGTCTATAGATTGGATTCAAGTTCAAGTTATTCATTATTTCATAAATGTTAATAGTTCATTTATTCTCAAGTTCAATATTTATTATATAGTTTACTATGGAATGTTATTTGTAGAACAATTTTATGTTGTGTAAGTGTCACTTAAGGAAAATTCAAATATATTCGAAGTAGGGGACATTACAAAAAATCATCATTATAATTCATAAATTGCATATTATAACATTTTACATCTTCCTCTTGCTTGGTCTAGTGAGAACTTGGGGAGAGGTTCTAATCCTTGCACTCTATTGCAATTCCTCACTCAATATTGTAGGTTGTGTTTGTGGCTCTAACTCAACCTCCATCTTGTTGCTAGATGGAAATGACTCCTATGCCTCATCCAATGACAATCTAGTAGCCCCTTTTTCTATACCCACATCCTCCATTGTCTACCTCTTAAAATCAAGAATCTTGTCTACAATAAACAATGGAGTTTCTTCATCTTGCCTTGTTTAATCACTATAAAGATCAATGACCTTTGATTTGTCCTCTACCTTTCTTGTGTGAAGTTGAAGGTTGTATTGTATTTTACAGTAATAATGACATTTTGAATCTTTGATACTAATAGTATGATACTTCATCATTGATCAATGATATTATGATAGTGATAAAGATAATTGTCTAAGTTGTTGATTATGGTCTCCACTTCCAAACTCCTCATTATAATCAATTTTTTTTATATGAAAAGAGATCCCAATAACTAGTGGGGGGTCTAGCATTGGGGTTGAGAGGCAATGCCCCCAATGGGGTCAAGGGGCAATGTCCCTTGTGGGGGTTTGAGGGTAATGCCCCTAATGGGGTCAAGGGGAAATGCTCCTTATGGGGGTCTAGGGGCAATGCCTCCAACTGGGTCAAGGGGAAAATCCTCTGCTACCAAACCCAAATTAAGGCCTTGGAAACCAATAAACCACACAAAACTTCATGTTGCACAACATTTTCACAATTTTATCTCTTAAGGGAGAAATTAGGTATTTGACATTTTTTTGTTTATAAAAATGTTTTTAAAAAATGATTTTTTTTTTGTTTGGGTAAGGACTCACTGAGTTAATGAAGTGGGACTCATCGAGTTTTTTGAAAAAACTTGCCAAAAACTCTACAAGTACCTACCAAAAACTTGGCAAAAAAACTCTGCAAGTTTTTGGGCAAGTACTCGTTGAGTCTGCCAACTATGCTTTTAACCACTTAGGAGCACATACCATCCATATCACCTACCCTTGGCATTGAAGAAAATAATTATGATTCATGTGGATTCCATTACTTTCTTCTAATAATCTACAGAGCTTCCATGTTACATTTGATGCTTAAGGAATGTCATTTCATTCTTCATTTAAGTGGTTGATTTTAGCTATCTTTGAGAACCTATAATCCTTACCACTTACCCATGTCGACCTCCAAATTTTCAAGGAAGCATTATTAAAATTTGATTTCTAATTTATTTCTTTTGTTGAAATTTAAACTTTGGCTGTTTTATTCATTGTGACTAGTGTTTGGAGTAAGAAATGGTCTACAAAAGTTAAATAGATCAAGTTGGAATTGCATTTATATCTTTGTGCATTATATTTTGGACATGTAAATCATGTTGGTGTGAATAAATGTCTTGTACGAACTAATTTACTTCACATGGTATCGAAGCCGACCATATATTTTTTGTGGCCACTTATAAGCGCATAGCACTTGGTTGGTGGTGCGGGAACCCACCACCACCACATTGCCACTGTCCCACCACCAAGGGTGGTGGTAGGTTTTTTATTTTGACCCTACAAGTTGGTTGGTTGTATCAACGATCGAGAGTCATTTTTTTAGCCCCAACACTTAAAATTTGCATCGATTTAGCCTTCATACGTCCTAATTTGCCCTCAAGTGCCCAAAATAGGGATTTTTTCAAATTTTAATAAATTTTACTCCATGTGAAAATTTTCAAACGAAATATTGCCAAAAATTTGGTGATCTCAATTTTCCAGCAATATAGGTGGTTTTCAAAAAATTTCTATTTGGTGGCATTTTTTTTATTGAAGTCAAATCTTCTATTTTGGTTCTCGAGCTCATAACTTTTTGCCATGATCTCTAATTTTCACGATTCTTGCTGCATTGGAAAGGTATTGAGGAGCTCTATCCAACCATCCATGCAATTTTTTTTGTTTTTGTCCCAAGTACTTTGTGATTTCAGTTTTTACCCGGTGGGTCTACTAGAGGATACTTAGATATTTTGATAGTTGGGAGGGTGTTTTTTCGATCATTATACTTCATTTCAATTGTATTTTATGTATTGATCTTAGATTTTATCATTTGAGAAGTGTATTATCATTGTAATCATGGGTTATACAACTCATACTTCTGTAATAGTTCTGACTAGGGATAATTATGAGTCATGGCAAAAAGGGATAATAACACATTGTAAATGGCTAAATTTTTTTCCCCATCTTTATGACTCATTCTTGAACCAGAAACAACATATAAGAAACATGTTTGGGGTAATAATAATGATCATATCATAGGATTGATTGGTTCTAGTTTCAGTGCAAGCATCTTCAGTGATACCTATCATAAGATATTTTCAAGAATCTCATGGCCATGCACAGTTTAGACCAAGATTTGGGAGATATTTGGAGATCCATAAAATCCCTCCATTCCAATAGATCCTGCTTCAGATTGCCTATTCCACTTGATGATGTTGACAACATACCCTATGATGATGAAACCTTAGAGGAGTACGAATATGATGCAAAACTTGAGCATCTTGATGATCCAAAGACTTCTCTTGCAACTCCTACTTCTCAAGTTGAGATCACACATTCATCTTCTATTGATGATTCATTGAGTACTTCTAGTGATTCATTGCAATAGGTATTTGATTGTCTTCCTGGTTGGGATTCCTATTTGACAAACATTGCTTCTTTGTGGAGTCTCACACTTCAGATTTGGAAGACCAATTTGAGGATCTATCTCTCCTATTTGATGATATTCATGGTTCAACTATTTTCACTTCATGTTTGTCTTTGGTGTTTGTACAAGATCAGTTTCCACTTTTTCTTGGTTTGTCATAGTTTGTTGTGATTGAGTATGTACTTGATTGGATTGTGACATTATCATCATCATCATAGAACTTGGCAACACATGAGTAGGTTTTAGAGACACAATCTTCATACATATGGATTCCACTTCCTACCAATTCCTATCTAGAATGGGAAGCATTCCTTCATTTGTACTTGGTGTATCTTCTTCCCAAGGGGAGAAACATTGTTCGTAGGCATTGGATTATGTTTTTTCTTTAGACATCAACCATATTTGTAGGAGATTACACATTGTGGGGGAGATATCTTGTCTCTTTTTCCCTCTTATGGGGGGGTCATTGATTGTATATACATGATGGATGTAGTCCTTGGGGGGTATCATTGAGTCCTCCATACATCATGTTTTGTTTTGTTTTCTCTCTTTTGGCGAGGAGTTTTGTCCCATTGGGTTTTCTCCTTTTCTCCATTTGTGAAATATTGATTGCACTAATTGCATTTGCATTGTAAATGGGCCCTAACATGGCCTAATAGTCAAGACTTATCTTCATCTTCATCTTCATCTTTGCATAGTTTGCATAATAATCTTCTCCCTAAATTGCACTTAAGGGGGGGTATTGGTGTGAATAAATGTCTTGTACCTAGCTAATTTACTCACTAGATAATTATGGGACATATTCACATGTTAAGTTTACTTAGGATATAATATTCTTTCTAGAATTCTTAGTTGGATTTTCTAGAACTTATCTTAAGATCTATCTTGTAATGCTTGAGTCCTAAGTTGTTAGGTTGTTAGTTGTCTTATGTTATAGGAGTAAGACACTTGTCATGATCTTGTCTAATCCTATCTCTCTACCTTGCCTTTATATGCAAGGTATCTCATGTATATTTTCATATTCAACCATTATTCAATAATATTCAATCTTGGATTGTTGAAGCAAACTTTCTTGCCATTTTCTCTCTTGTGGAAGATATTTTGGTCTAGCAACTGTTCTTGGGGGTGTTGAGGAGTCACCATTAACTCCCACAAATCAAAGTTAAAACATAGTGCCATACTAGTCGGAACATTTATTAGGATATTTTTTGCAACATGATCATAAACTGTAAATTTAACATAATTCTGGGATTTCCATATGTAAAGAAATTTTTTCCATGCAGGAGAAGCCTAGTATGGTAAGAGTATCCTATGGATCAGCATAAGCGAACAAAGTGGAAATATATGGAGTGTACTTGGGGAATTTTAGGTAACACACTTAACTATTGGATAACCTAGACAATTAGATGTATTATCTCCTGGCCTTTGACTTGTGCGCACTCCCAATCCTGATTGATGCTTGGCATATTCTTTTTTTTTCTTTCAAGTCCATGGGGAATCATAAACCAAGAAAAAGATATGTCTGAGCTTCTTGTTAAATTTTCTCCAAGCCGTTCAAAGATTTTAAGATTGAGACATAAATAAAGCTATCTGCCATTCAATCTTATTTTGAATGCTATATGTATGCTATCTGTTATGCAGTGAACATAATGATACATACACTTGTAAGTAATGATGACTAAATTTGCATTATAAATTAAATGCTATCAGAAATGAAACCCTGCAACCAAAATCTACCAGACATCAGGGTACTAAATTGCATACCATAGTTAATGCAATTTGTTGAGCATGATTACTAGCTTTTTGTGGGTGGTTACTGTTCAATTAGCAAAGAAGGGATGTGGATAGTCATGGAAACTTTATCAGTTTATTATGAGACATATAAGAGCATTTTTATTAAGCATAGGCACTACTTATACTTAAACCACATTACTTAGAAAGTAAGGCCTTCATCTAAGGTTATTTAAAAGTTGAAGGCACAAAAAAGGAATTTTGTTAATTGGTTCTCAAAAAACTTGGATAACTTAGCCACTCAAACTTGGGGCTTAAGTTCCATTTACTTCAAAATTACTTTTCCTTTACAAATGTAGGATATAACTTGAGATGCTTTTCTTTACTTGAGTAGGAGTAGGGGAGTAATGCTCTCTAAAGTTGCATTCTTGGTAGTTTTATTGTTCATTATTTTATGTATGACTCGGTCTGGAATAAAATATGATTTGGCTTCGCAAAGACTTTTGTATTGTATGTTATTACAAAGTGATGGGCAATGTAATGACTAACAATTTGTTTCTCATTTCATAGAAGTTGCTTTTTTGAAGGGATATGAATATTTTTGGCATAGATAGTGGAAAATTTGAAAAAGCTTGTTATGCTTGTTTTGTTGAATACACATCTATTTAATAACTAGAATTTTTCATGAGAGAAGTGATGCATTCTACCACACAACATTTGTTTCAGTACCAATTCTAGATGGAATACCAAGTTCATACTTTTTGTAAATTTTGAACTGGCTTAGGAACCAACGAATTTTAAATTTTAAGAACATTACATTGACTTTTACATTTCTCACGCTCTTAGTGAGCTGATCCAAAACACAACATTGGAAGCTTTTTGTCTAGGCAAAGCCTGGTCATGCTTTTATCAAGATAGTGCAAACAGTGATAGTTGATGTTGGAACTCTTTGTTCTCTGCATTGTTATATACATCTCTATAAACCACTTGGTGCTTTGAAATAGCATAATAGTTTCAGCAAAAGATTGAGGAAACTATATAGTAGGTTGCAACCATCATCACAGAGGTTACCTGGAATGAGATTAAGATAGAGATGATTGTATGCAAGAAGGATGAGTGCTAATGCATTGGTGATATACTTTAATTTTTGAATTTTTCCAGTCATTCTCTTTGTGCCCTTTGTTGTTAGATTATGTATGTAAATATATTTTTCATAATATTATATTTTTGTTAACCAGATTTCATTAATTGGCCAGTTTATCAGTTTTACCAATTTGCTGATGAATGGAGGTTGACCATAGCATATGGCATAGATTTTGATCTTAGGTATTATAATATTTGTTTAGATCTTCACTAGGAAATATGTTGTAAACACTTTTGTTTGATGATTTTTTGATGTAGTTTGGTGTCCAGTTGTTGAATAAAAATTGCGCAAGTTGTTTTTTCTTTCTTCTTTAAGTATATTTTTCTAGGTGTAGTGGTGATGTGATATTTTATAATGTCCCCATTTTTATGCCATACTGTTATGTGAGTGTTGGCCAACTTTCCGGGCTTTCCAAAGGTTTCCAGGTGAGTTGGGAGAGTTCCAACATTCTTGGAGAGCTCAATTTAAGATTTTCTTGGCATCTCATGGTGGTGTGGAGTTCAGTTGGCCTTTAGGTTTGCAGTGACACTCTTTGTAGTGTTTTGAGCCTTCTAGGTTGTTCTCCACGGTTCTTGGAGAAACTTTTTTTTAATAAGTGCTTGTTTTGGCACCCCACATCATTCTTCAACATTGGCTACTTCTTGGCATTATCAGTTTTGGTTTTTGGTGCCTTGGTGGTGCTTTCCGCAAAATGGTTTGGATTATTTAAATTATTACATTAAAGTTATAAAGTTAGTGTTATAATATTTATTTTAGTGTTTTAATTTAATAAAGTTATGTTATGTCCCCTCAAGTGGATGCTTAGGGGAAAGGGGACTTAGACATAAAAAAGTTGAAAAAAACAAAAAAAAAAGTGTTTTTGGGGGAAAAAAGCAAAAAAGTGCTTTTTCGAAAACAACGAAAAAACTATAAAAGGAAAATTGTGGCTCTTATTTGCATTATTGAATTTTGCACACATAATAGGATGTTGTTGGAGTGAACATTGAGCTCTTCCAAGAGTTGTTTGAAGACGAAAACGTTCATCAATATTCATTAGTTTTGATGGTGCAAGATCCATTCTAGTTGGTTGGGTGTTTTCATTCAGGAAACACATTGGATTTTAATGGAGTTTGAGTTTGTAGGTATTTTAGAGATGAAAATATATGAATTTTCTTGAGTGTTCACAGAGTTATGTCATATCTATAGCTATTGTTTAATCATTATCAGACCCTTATAATCCATTCTTGAGGGGTGGTAAGTTGCCTAGAGTGAGCTGGAAACATTGTTCTAAGTTTACATTGGCCATTGGGTGCATCTAGGAGTGGATTATTGAAGATTTCTGAGTTATTATCTTGTTGTCCAGACTACTGCAACGAAGTTTTAGACATGTACTAGTCATTTATTTTCTATTTCCTTGAGGTATATTTTCTATTTCAATGATAGGTGGTTAGTTCTTTGAAGTTGTGTTACATGTGGGGATGTTATATAAGTTTTCTTTCATAGCAATATTTGTAACAACACACACACACACACACACACACACACATATATATATATATATATCTTGAATTTGGGAGTTTTGAATGAGCTTACATTGTAACACTGGGTGGTAACTTACCACTAGTGAATTGCTCTTGATATTTTGTTTTTACTCACCCTATTGCATAAGTGGCTTATATTACTCACCCCATTGCATAAGTGGCCATTGTTACTCACCCACCGAATAAGTGGTTTTTTGGTACTCACTCACCACTGAAAAGTGGAAGAGTTGTTTTTTTTTTGTATTCACTCACCATTGAAAAGTGGAAGAGTTGCTTATTTTTTTGTATTAAATCACCACTGGAAAGTGGAAGAGTTGGATTTACATTACTTTTATTGTATAAGTTTTCCCACTGAAAAGTGGAAGTGCCAAGCTAACCCCCATTGGAAGAGTGGATATTACTTCCAGCTACTTTATTTCAAGTATAATTGTAATCCCATACATTATATGCTCTCACCTCGCCCAAACTAGGAACTTGGTGATCAGAAAGTGTAAAGGAAGTTTCTTCATATTTCATTTTTTTTTAAGCTAACAAGTTTACAAATAATAATTTAAGGGCACATATTACATATTTTTATATATGTTGGCGTTTCAATTCGCACCTCTGGTATGCAAATTAGAAACGGACAGCTATGCACAAATTAACTACTCTTCGAATTAGGAGGGGAAGCTCCCTCTTTGTTGATGTTGCTTAAAGAAAGTAAAATAATATTGATTTGCCAATATTTTTGTTCAATTAAGAGCACAAGGTTATAAAACTCTAGCGCTGTAGCTGAAATTTTCTCTTTCGAACTTCAACTACGACTAAGCCTACTCTAATGAAGTTTCTAACCACTCAAGTAAACAAAAAGCTTGAGAGTTAGAAATGAACAAGGAATGATTCTTTGACACAAATACTTAAACAAAATTTCTTCCAACGCACATCTACTATACTTTCAATGCATGCTGAAATAAAGATTATATAAGAAAAACACATATAACATAAATTTGAGAGTAGATCAAAGCAAATGAGGCATAAGATTTCCTTTTCTCAAATTTTGAGTAACAAAGATTACACTTCTGGGACAATAGGATTGTAGCACAATAGGCTTACAACTTAGTGATCAACTAGAACACATTGACACAAGTAACACACGAATTGAACAATATCTTGCAGCTAAAAGAGGCATACAAGCTTGCTCTTACACTAAGTGAACAATAGTGAATAACAATTAGAAGGCATTAGTAGGCTCAATGCTTTATTATCACAAGCACGGTTAAAGAAAAAAGGGCAAGGCTACCCTTATTTATACATAAGCAGAGGAGTAGGGAACCCTAAAATCTCCTTGCTTTTACAACTAAGACTTGCCAACACGCAAGCTTTATTTTTAAATCTAAAACAAGATAAACATCTAACAACCTATGAAATCCTAAAACAAAGGAAAGTGCCAACTATTTCATTTTGATTCTTTCTCTCTCAAGGAATGGATAAGCCTGGGACCAAAATAGAAAGAGAGCGTGAATTAATAATGGAAAGAAAGCTCGAAGAAAGCTTCTAGTTCACTGTTGCTTTAAATCTCAACCACATCTTTCAAAAAGCTGGAAACTGTATCTCTATCAGGAGCATCTATACAATCTATAGAAAAATAACGCTTTTCTAGGATATCTTCACCTTCTGTAATTGAACTTAGGAAATCTTTGACATCTTCAACTACTTTATCAAATCTTGCTAATTTCGACGGCTTTGCAACTGGAGTGATGACCTTTTATAAATATATCCACTTGCTTCAACATATCTTTTTTCACTTTATGTGTGACCATCTTCTGCCATTCCTCTATTTCTTCTGCAACTTTTATTCTTCTGACACTTTTGATTTTTCAATGGAAGAATATTGTAGGATGAAAATCTTGAATTTTGACTGTAAAATTGACTATGCTGAGACAAGTTTTACACAAAAGCTAAAATTAGCTTGCTGATTTTTCTTCTTCAAATGGGAAGATTTTTCAAAAATAATATGAGATATGGGTTTTGTAGAGAATATGATTGCAAGAAGACCCAAATTGTTCGTTCCTAAAAATCATTGATGGCTGGTCAAAAAAGAAAAAAACCCTAATTTTTTGAATTTTTCCTGAAAAAAGCCGAGAGCGGGGTTTTGTGTAGAATCATGTTTTGGATGAACCCAGTTGGTTAGATTTTGAAAATACTAAAGATTTCTTAGACATGCATGGAAAAAGAAGTTTCTTGAAAGTTGAAAAATTCTTCAAAATTGTAGAGAATTGAAAACAAAAATTGGAAAATATTGACCCCCTTCTTCTGAAAACTGATGCCCTGAAGAAATAAAGTGTGAAAAAGTGAGCCCCTTTGTGTGCTGATCAGGAAAATATGAAGAACTCTGAAAAAGCATCAGGATTTGGCCTTTGAATCTTGAAATGAATAAAATTATATGTCTCCTCCTCTGGACTCCAACCTACAAAAAGTGAATAATGAATGCAAAGGCCTTCTTAAATAGGTTTTGAGGATATAAAAATGCTTTATTCTCCAGCTTTAAATCTTTGAAGCTAATCCTAAGCCAGGTTTGTCGAATGTAGACAGTTTTTTGAATGATGAATGATGAAAAATTGAGAATTTTTCTAAGGCATTGAGCCTTGGGCGCCCTTCTTGACTAGAAGCACTTTTCCTTGAAAAATAGCCAAAATTTCACCATTTTCAACTTTTGCTTGATTTTTAACCTCAATTTGATCCTTGATTCCGGCCACTAGGTTGATCCCGTGAACTGGCTAAACAATCCATCACGAAGCCTAGCTGAATTGGAGAAGGTTATTTTGGAGAGGACGTTTGATAAAAACTTCATTTTGACCTCCAAAATCATGGGTGCCCTTGGCTACCAGGGGCGCCTTTACTAACAAGTCTTAGCCATTTTCATGTTCTTCAACTTTTATCATTGTTTTCTACTCTTTAGATGAATTTGCAACTTCGGGAGCTCAGGAGGTTTGGTGATCTGGTTGATTGCTCTGTTTCATAGCTTGATTGAATCTGAGATGAATGTTCTAGAGATGCCAAACCCTAAAAGCTAATTTTGAGCCTTCAAATGTTTGGGCGCCCCTAGCTACCTAGGGCACCCATGATCACCAGAGATAATTTTTTTTTCATTTTCCTTAACTTTTTATTGCTTATTGATTCTTCAAATGAATTCTTGTTTATGGATGATTAGGAGGTTCGATGAATTGACGATTGGACTCGTTGGATAGCTCAGAGAATTATGAGGGGGGTCTTTTGGAAGTGTTTTGCTCGAAAAAGTAGTTTTAGGACCTCAAAAGCTTGGGTGCCCCTCGCTACTTGGGGCGCCTTTACTACCCAGGCTTAGATTATTTTACCATGTTTTCAACTTTCTTTTGACTTTTTGAATTTTGCACAAATTTATCCCTCTGTTTAGTCTACCATATTTGATGACTAGTAATTCTGATAGGCTCACTAATGAATGCGTTGGAAAGCTGGTTCAATCTAAAAGAAATGTTCTTGGAGATGACTAACCCTAATTTCACCTTCTGGATGTTCAAATCCTTGGGCGCCCTTGGCTAGCTAGGGCACCCATCACTCCTAGACTTAGTCATTTTTAAGTATTTTTTAATCTTTAATTTTCACCTCATGTTGTGTTCTCTGTTCAATCTAGTTTTTCCAACAACTGATGATTATGATGATCAGGTTGGGGTATACATTGATTAGCTGGCAAAATTTAGGAGACAATAAGAATTTTTGCAAACCCTAATCATTACATCTAGTGGCTTAAAACCATAGGCATTCCTGGATAGCTAGGGCACACAAAGTTCTCAGACAAAATATTTTTGATGATTTTCCCCAATTTCCAGTTTGCTCTTTGATGTAGAATTCTTCATTCCATCTGAGATTCTGGTTGATTGGATGATTTGATGGTCCTGTTGATGGATCCACTGTGGAGGTGGGGGAATTCTGAGCAAGATACCTTAGGAGCACAAACCCCGACAACAACATTTGACAACTTGAAATGATGGGCGCCCTTGGCTAGCAGGGGCACCTTCACTCTCTAGAGATAGTTTTTTATTTCAGTTTTCCAACTTTTGCTTCATCCTTCACTTTTCGCTTCGTGCTTGGTATCCGGAGATTGAAAAATTCTAAGGCATGGAATCCCAGGCGCCTTGACTAGGTAGGGGCACCTGAACTCACCAGACTTAGTCAAAATTTTGTAATTTTCATGAATTCACAACTCCATTCCCCCATTCTCCATTATGCGTGCATGTTCATCATTCTTGATCCTCTGTGCAGTGCTTGAGACTTCGAATTTGACATCTGGCAGTTTGACCAACCTCCATTAATGACCTTGGAGCTCCTGAAAAAGCATAATTGACCCACCAGAGAAAACCTGATCTTTTGACGATTCTGACTAGACCAGCCTGATGAGGAAGTATTTTAAGCCAATCAAAATCAGTTTGAGCCCTGGAAGCCAAAAATTATATTTTTAGAAAATTTTGCCAACATCCATTTTAGAAGAAAGCCAAGAAAATTTCTATTTTTAGAAAGTCTCTAAAAATAGAAATTTTCCTAAAATTTAGGGCCAAAAAATTGAGATTTGAGTTTTGTAGACTAGGTCTCTCTAAGCGGGCCCAGATCGTCAGATTTTGAAAATTTCGAGTTTTTGACCCTCATGCAAGACACACAAATTCCCAATTTTGACCATTTTTTAAAATGCCTAAGTGTAGCAATTTTTTTAATTTGGGGTACAACATTTGGCTCTGTCTGGGGACCATGTAGGATACTTATGACATAGGAGAACCAAGGAATTTATGGACTTTAAGCATAGACCAGTGCCTTATCCATTGGGCTTCAGAGTCAACAACATTCCCTAATCACCTAAAACAAGACTTTTTCTTAAGTCACCTAGGACATGACTTCCTATAATCACCTAATAATTGTAACTTCCCTAAAATCACCTAAACAAGATGCCTAATCACCTGAAACATGACAAAATTGTCACGGAAAGGGGAAACACAACATAACAAACACATTATGGAAAGGGGAAACACATCATGAAAATAGAAAGAAAAAATACTCAATCCCCGAAGGATGTCATTTCTGCCTAAAAGGCTTTACTTCTCTTCTCATGGGTATCACACTAGATAAATATTTCGGGATGAAGATTCTTAGATCTTCATACATCTAGGTAGAGGCACCCCAACTATAGTCAGAATATGGTGCAAGGAAGGGAGAGAAGACCACTAAGGCATCAGTTTTGCTATCATTCATCTTCGAGATGTCTCTTTTGCCGGACTCTTCAAACCAATCGATCACATTCCAAACTCGGTTTCTATAATGTCGTATGTGATCTTTTCTAACTTGAAAATATCCTTTGATTAGCTCATCAATCAGCTCTACATCCCCTTTAACACATAAAAGCTTGATTCCCATGTCTTCGATATTTTTGAGACCTAACAAAAGTGCCTCTTTTTCAGCTTTAGTGAATTCCAATCGCAGGCAACGTGCAAATTGGTGCAACTATCCTTTAGGGGAGATGATTATTTCTCCCACTCTTGATCCTACAGTAGAACCACCCCCATCGAATTGTATTGTCCATAACTTTCTATCCTCTGTTAGTTTCTTTTCAGGACAAGCAATGTTTTGGTCTTTAGTTTCCATCTTTAACAATGTCACAGAATTACCAGGACCCGTTTCTTGATACAGAACTTGGGCTAGGGGGTTTGGGGATTTCACCACCATGAATCAAGATTTTGGTTCAGGTTCTATCTTGATTTTTCCCTTCTTTACATGAATGGCCGCGAATGATCAATCTAACTGCATTTCACCACCAAGATATTTGTAGAAGCTTCGTCTCAACAACATTCCATAACTGGCTAGAATGTTCCTCCACTAGGATGGTCATCTTTATCTTTTTCTCTAGGAAAGCTATCAACCTTACTTGAGCGTCCTTTAATTTTTTGACCAATCGCACTGACTTAGACTCAAGTGAATAACACTTGTCCTGTGTCTTAGTGCATGAAAGTCCTAATGCATTCATCACTTGTAGAGGCATGATGTTGTCCAAGCCTCCTGAATCAATAATATAGTTGCTTAGTTTGAATCCTCCTATATATAAAGATATATAGAAAGGTTTAGGCTTTTCTTTTGCTGGAACAAATGACTCGAGCAATGTAGGCTGATTTGAAGCTTCTTTCTTTACATTTATTAGATTTCCAACTGCTCAGGATGATCACTAAGATACTCCAATTGTGAAATCTTAACCTTGGTCTTCATCATGGAGTTTACAATGTCAAAATTTTCCAAGGATGGGTCTTGAGCAAATGCTTCCTTAACTTGTTCTTCAGCTCTTAGCCTCTCTTCTTCTTCCTTTTGTACTTTCAAGTGCAGAGCACATGTGAACACAGGTGTTGAAGGTCTTCTGTGATTTACTGTTTGAACATGTAAAATATTTAAACTATGATAATTAAATATATTAAAAGTATTTACATTTAAAATTATTAAAAAATAGATTAATAAGAACTAATAATAAATTTGCACAATAAACAAAATTTATGTGACAAAAACCATTACTAGTAAAAAACCCCACAAAATAGCATTTTTTTATTATAAGAACACTTACAAAATAGTCTATTAAAAAATAGATATAACCTGGGAATACTCCTCTTCAAACTTCTACAGGCCTCGTACAATTTCCTCCAAAATTCAACATATGTATTCTTTCATTCACATATATTGTGAGGAATCTTCCCTTAAATATAGGGAGAAAGGTTGGGAAACTACCCGAAAGGGTAGTTACCGTACCTTTTCAATAACAACCTTGTTCATAATTAAAAAATCAAGAACTATTTAATAGTTCATTAATTTATTAATTATTTACAAGAAATATAAATGATTTTAAGGCATTATAATAAGAACATTATATATTGTAAGGATTTTACCCCTAATAATATTATGTTCTAACACCCCCCTTAATATTAATAGGGGTTAAATCCTATCAATTTCCTTAAAAATAAAATATGAAGTACCCCAATGATGCAAGTCTTCTTGAAAAGGATAAATAGGGATAAAAATATATGCCAAAATGAAAACCATGTATTCTAGACTACATGAAGAACATTTTGTCATAATTTATAATCCAAGTGTTCTTAAGAGATGTTATATATGAGGTCTTATAAAGATTTTTATTGGAGCCCGGGTCTCCTCAAATCGGCCTCACCCAGGTTTATAATGCTCGTATGACTTAAACTAATGCTTTTATAAGTACAAGATTTATAGAGAGGAGAATTTTACAAGATGCCGATAGAACTTATTTTGAGGAACTATCCATTAGGAGGTGTCATTGTCATGTACACTCCCCCTCAATGGAAGCTCCTTGAGGCCAAGCATTGATATGAATTTGGAGAATTTTGCACTGCACAATGGCTTTATAAAAATGTTTGCAACTTGATCTTTAGTTTGACAATATTGAAGACAAATATCCCCATTTAATACTTTCTCATGTATGAAGTGAGCTTGAATTTCAATATGTTTGGATCTTCGATGATAGATAGGATTCTTAGCAAGTGCAATGCAACTTTTATTATCACATAGGAGAGTAGTATTAGGATGTTCTTCCATTTGAAGTTCTTGTAGAATTTGGTTAATCCAAATAGCTTCTTTAGCTTCTTCAAAGGCACTTCGATATTCAAATTTTGTAAAGGAGAGAGCTACAGTTGATTGTTTTTTAGAACTCCATGTGATTGCACTTGTTCCAAGTTTAAATACATATCCAGAAGTGGATTTTTTATCTATGGAATCCCCTACGAAATCAACATCACAATATCCATATATATGTGCATTTTTAGTATGAGTATATTAAAGACCAAAGTTAATGGCGCCCTTAATATATCTTAAAATACATTTTTTTCATTTTCCAATGTTGGACATAAGGTTCCTGCATGAATCAAGATGCAACACCTGTAAGGAAGCTATGGTAGCAGAACAAATTCCTACATTAATCTTGAGAGGAGAATAATGCAAAATTTTTACGGATCTTTAATAGTTACATAAACTTAAACAAGAATGAACATAAATATCATGCATACCACAACACAGTGATTTATGTGGGGAAAACCATTTCAGGAGAAAAACCCCACACTCCAAAATTCGTCCAATATATTATTCAGTAAATCACAAGGATTATAATATGCTTGCAAAGCAAGCTTCTCACAAGAGTATCACCACTCAAAGATCAAGAGACAACATGATTGCTAACAGACTCTCAGAATACAACACCGTCTCTCACTCTACCTCTCTCTATCACTCTCATACAACCGTAATGCAACACCCTCACAAAATAGAGCTACATTCTAGGGAAAGACATTCCAATAAAAATATCCAGTGTTAGATCTAAACCCTAATAATTAATGATCTAGACTTACAATAAATCAACTCCCACCAATGACACAATAGACCATCACTCCATTCACCACTTGTCATCACACATCACCAAACTCCATCGTTAGCCTATCGGGTCCCACCTTCTTCATCAATGGTCATCATGGCTGGGCCCCACTCGGAGTACATCATTCCTCCTTATCGCTCTATTGCTAAGTTGCTGAAAATCTGAACCTCAAAACCCCATGTCAAAGGTTACAAAGTTTTGAAAAACGTGACATGCCGACATAAAAGAGATCACTAAGTTGCTAAAAAGATGAACCTCATAATCTCTTGTCAGAGGTTACGAAGTTTTGAAAATCTGTGACTTTCTAACAACAAAGAGATCACTAAGTCAGGAGGTTATGAAACTTTAGAACCTTGCGACGTAGGTTAGGAAAACTTGGAACCCCGCGACTTAAATAACAAAACTATTTCTCCTATCAGCAATAGCTGTTATATAATTGCAAGGTTGAGACACAATTTCCCAACAAATATCCCACTTGTCAAACACCTTGCAAGAGCAGTGGGAGGGAGTAAACGTTGTCTCTTAATTTCTATGGGCCAAAAGGCCCAGCATCTCTGAACACCATCTGAACTTCTCCGTGCTCACTGGTTTAGTTAAAGAATCAACAACATTCATCATAGTATCTACCTTAACCAATTTCATATCATCTTCGACCATATCTCAAACAAAATGATATTGTACATTAATGTGCTTGGTCCTGGCATGAAATGTCGGGTTCTTGCTTAGACATATCGCACTCTGACTGTCACAATAAATTTTCACTACACCTTGTTTTATTCCAATATCTAAACACAATATCTTGAGCCAAATGGCTTCTTTACAAGCATGAGTAGTTTCCAAATACTCTACTTCAGCAGTGGACAAATAATCCACAACTCGTCGCTTGCTCATCCAATTGATTGCACCACCAAATAATGTAAATACATAAGCACCGGTGGATCATCTGCTATCAACATCACCTGCCCAATCTGAATCCACATAACCATGAATATCAAGGGAAATCTCGCTTTCACTCATATTACTATGATAACATAAGGAATAATCTGAGGCACCGTGCAAATAACTAAAGACTCTTTTAACTGCATCCCAATGAACTCTACCAAGATTGGACATATATCTCAAAAGAACTCCCACTGCTTGGGCAATGTCTAGTCTAGTACAAACCATAGCATACATCAAACTTCCAACTGTGCTCTGGAAAGGAACTCTGCTCATGTATTCCATCTCTGATGGGGCTGTTGGACAATCTGAAAATAGATAACTTTGTTCCAATTGAAATAGGAACACACAATGGTCTACAATCCTGCATGTTAAATCTCTGTAAAATTGAATTGGCATACTTACATTGGCCAAGCCATAGCTTTCTATTCACTCTATCTCTTTTAATTTCCATCCCAAGAATGTGTTTCACCACACAAAGTTATTTCATTTCAAATTTAGTAGCAAGTTGAGATTTCAGTTATGAAATCATAGCTTTTCCTTTGCCAATAAATAACATATCATCAACATATAATGCAATAAATAGGAAACAATCACCATTAGTTTTATAATAAACACAATGATCTGATTTAGAACGCTCACGTTCCAAACTCAACACATATGTATCAAATTTTTGGTACCACATCCTAAGACTTCTTTTTAAGCCATACAAAGATTTCTTTAATTTGCAAACCAATTTACTTTTACCTTTCACCATGTAGTGCTTTGATTGTGTCATATAAATATCCTCCTCCAAATCACCATGAAGGAAAGCAGTCAAGCAGTAGTAATAGAAAGTAAAAATCTAATGGATGCCATTTTTGCAATAGGAGAAAATATCTCACCATAATCAACACCCTCAACTTGAGAGGAACCCTTCACAACCAACCTTGCTTTGTACTTCTCAATACCTTCATCTAAACCAATATTTTTCTTGAACACAAATTTACAACCAATAGGCTTCCATCCTTCGAGAAATGGTACAAGATCCCATGTATCATTCTTTTTCAAAGATGCCATTTCTTCATCAATATAAATCTTCCAGGAATTTGCATCATTCATACCTAGTGCCTCTTCTACAAATCTGGGTTCATTCATGTTAGTATTCAAAGAAAAAATACATCTCCAATCATCAGGTGAATACCTTTTAGGTTGTTGTCTATGCCTTGTAGACCTACAAACAAGCCGAGTTGGAGGTTCTTCCTCCTCTTTTGAAGATTCGGAGCTAGATGAGCTCTCCTCAACTTCTTGCCTATCCTTGGGCCTCGATTTAACTTTCTCAGGTGTGGAATGAAATTGAATCACATCTTCCTGTTTACTTTGTTCTGGATGCACTATAATAGAAGAAGGCTTAGTTTCTCTAAAAATAACACTTCTACTATGTATTACCTTCTATGCAACAAGATCCAAAAGCTTGTATCCTTTCACACCATAGCTATATCCGATGAAGATACATTTCACAACCTTGTTCTCCAATTTTGTTCACTTCTCCTTTGTCCCATGTGCATATGCCTTGCAACCAAAAAATCTAAGATGTCTTAATGAAGGCTTGCGGCCCGACCATGCCTCTATAGGCATCTTATTAAAAAGAGCTGATGTAGGAGACCTGTTAATCATGTAACAAATAGTGGCAATAAATTCATCCAAAAACCTTTTTTCTAGGCCAACACCACTCAACATAATCCTAGCCTTCACCATTAGTGTCTCATTCATTCTTTCTGCAACTCCATTATGTTGTGGAGAATATTGAGTTGTCTTCTATCTATAAATACCACAATATTTATAGAATCTATCAAAATTATTAGAGAAAAAATCATTGCCATTATCAATCCTCAAACACTTTATTTTATTTCTAGTTAGCAACTCAACCATTGCTTTAAATTCTTTAAATCGACTAAAAACTTCAGATTTACTCTTTAGAAAATATACCCATGTCCTTCTACTATAATCATCAATAAATGAAACATAATATATGGATTTAACAATTGAAGGGACATCTATAGGACCAAACACATTAGAATGAATAAGATCCAATACACCACAAGATTTATGAGAAATCGAGTAAAATTGAACGCGGTTTTGTTTTCCATAAATACAATGCTCATAGAAATCGAATTCAAGACTACAATCAGACAAACCTTCAACAAGGTTTTTATTTTTCAATGTCCTTAGACCCTTTTCTCCAATGTGTTGAAGTCTCTAGTTCCATAACATAGTTTTCTCTATAGTTAACATAGTTTCAGAAGAAAGAGCAGCCTTGGGTACCCAAAATCCATGACCATCTATTGAAGGTGAAACCCTCACTTCTTCCACATACTTGCTTTTCATAGAAGTGCTATTGCACTCAACAGTGCATGCATCAAGCTTATACAATGTGCCATATATGACACCTCTAGCAATCACCATATCACCTCTAGCCATCTTGCATCCTGCATCAAAAAATACTACCTGCACACCCATATCTATTAGTTTTCTCACAGATAATAGATTTCGTGTTAAACCAGGGATATGCAACACACCATTAATCCTTTTTATTCTACCATCAGGAAACCTGATTTAAACTTTACCACAACCAACAATGTCTAACTGAGAATCATCACCCAAGTACACCTTACCTCCATCAAATTATTCATATTCAGAAAACCAATCTTTATTAAAGGTCATATGGAAAGGTGCACCTGAGTCAATTAACCATGCATCATTACCTACATGATTTTCCAAAGCTGTAATGAATACGTCACCATCTCCCTTCTTAGACTCAGAATCAGAATGAAATTTCTTCTTTTTCTTCTTCTTTTCTTCTTTGCAGTCCTTATGAACATGTCTAGGCTTACCGTAGTTTCAACAAATAACTTTGGACTTTCCAAGAGACTTAGATGTCCCCCTAGACTTGTATTTGTCATGCTTCTCATTCTTCTTGCCTTTTTTCTTAGGTCTTCCACGAACATTCAGGGCCTCCTTGGCACTGGTGGATACCTTCCTCTTCATCTCTTTAGAAAGGAAAGAACCCACCACATCTTCAGTCTTCAATATAACAAAAGTACTCCCAATAGCCATAACAAGAGAATCTCATGAATCAGGCAAAGAACAAAGCAATATTTAACATTTTTCTTCCTCATCCATTTTGATACCAACTGATACAAATTGAGCCACCAACATATTGAATGCTTTCCAGGTGTTCTGTAATCCATCCACCCTCTTCCATTCTCTAGGAATACAATTTCTTCCTCAAGAAAATCTTGTTCACTAAAGATTTGGCTTGATACATCTAACCAAGTTTCTTTCATAGTTTTTGTGTAGAGGTTTCTTCATGGACATTGATTAAAATGGATTCTGCCAGGCACAATCTGATTAGACCCTTGGCTTTATGGTCCATAACATCATATTGAGCAACCTAAGTAGGATCTATAGGCCTTGAAACATTATCATCAACAACAGCCCACATATCTCTATCTATCAATAGATCTTCCATCTTCAACTTCCACATTTCAAAATTATTTATAGAAAATTTATCCACCTCTATTCTCCTTGATGAATTGGCCATATGAAAATTCTTGCAAGAAGATCACAAAATGTCTTCTGCAGAAGATCCCACTCAAAACCGGATTAGTTCAAAAAACCCAACAACCCACAACTAAAACCAAAGGAGATCAAGCTCTGATACCACTTGTAAAGAAGCTAAGGTAGTGGAACAACTTCATAAACTAATCTTGAGAGGTGAATAATGCAAAAAAATTACGGATCTTTAACAATTACATAAACTTAAACAAGAATGAACATAAACTTCATGCATACCACGACATAGTGATTTACGTGGGGAAAACCCTTTCGAGAGAAAAACCCCACACTCCAAAAGTTTGCCAATATATTATTCAGTAAATCACAAGGATTACAATATACTTGCAAAGAGCTTTTCATAGGAGTATCACCACTCAAAGATTAAGAGACAACACGACTGCTAACATAATCTCTGAATACATCACCGTCTCTCACTCTACCAATCTTTGTTTCTCTCATACAACCATAATGCAATGCCCTCAAAAAATAGAGTTACATTCTAGGGCAAGATAGGCCAACAAAAATATCCATCGTTAGATCTAAACCCTAATAATTAACAATCTAGATCTACAATGTATCAACTCCCGTTGATGACACAATAGATCATCACTCTATTCACCACTTGTCATCACACATCACCAAGCTCCATCGTTAGTCTATTAGGTCCCACCTTCTTCATCAACGGTCATCATGGCTAGGTCCCACTCAGAGCGCTTCCTTCCTCCTTATCGCTCCATCGCTAAGTCACTAAAAATACGAACCTCAGAACCTTATGTTAGAGGTTATGAAGTACCAAAAACCCGTGACATGTTGACAACAAAGAGATCGCTAAGTTGCTAAAAACTCGGACCTCAGAACCTCTTGTTAGAGGTTACGAAGTTCTAAAAACCTGTGACTTTCTGTCAACAAAGAGATCGCTAAGTCAGGAGGTTATGAATCTTTAGAACCCCGTGACTTAGGTTAGGAAAACTTAGAACCCCATGACTTAAATTAAAAAATCATTTTTCCTATCAACAATAATTGTTATATAATTACAAGATTGAGACACAATTTCCCAAGAACACCAACTGATAGGTTGTCGTTAGGTCCTACTACTTTAGAAAAATTGAATGTCAATTAGTCGACCGGGCAGTGTCCAAGGCAGTTTGCAGAAGGAGAGTATTTGGATAACTCATTTTATATTTTTCTGTTTTTCTCTTAAACTACAGAAATCAAGTCTAATCTAAGGCCATTACCTTTCAACCAGAAAATAATATTTCTCTAAGAAAATCCAGAAATACTAAATTAAAATGCATAAGACAACTAATTTAGAAAGCATTACGACTAAACTAGAAAGCATAGAAACAAGCAAACTAAACAACTGATGTACTACATAAATAGAAAAGTAAAGAAATAGACAATTGAACATCTTTTAAACAGTAAAGGATTTTATCAACTATAAAAGATGAATTATACAAATTAAAAACAATGGTGCTCCAGAACTACAAACTCGACTCTTCAATAACTTGTTACTTCCTACTGAACAACAATTTACCTTAAATAAAGAAAATAACTTAACAGTAAAATACTTATCTATCTAGGCTAACTCCCCTTGAGTGGCCAGTTTGCGGGCTAATACTTTGTCTTTAAATCACATAAGCTATGGGTTCTCAAATCCTTTTATTACAAACAGTCATCACCATTTGAAATTCAACAGTTACCAATAGACAAAAATCAGATAACTCATTTTTAACAGTGCTTTGAAAAACCATGTAAACAACATAATGATACTTCCTCTGTCTTATTCATCACTTGTGAAAATACATTTTTATAGATAAATTTTTAACTAGATCCTAAATTTAAGATGGCATGGATAGCCATTGAAAAAGTCTTCCTCAACTTAAAAATAACTTTGATGTCTTTAAAGCTCATAAACATATGGAAGGCTCGAGAAGAGCCATAAAGTTTTAACAACAAAATTTTAAAGAGCAGAAACTAAATCTTCGGTGCATCATCCAAGCATCTAGGAGTGGGTTCACAGCATTACTCTTGAGGCACGTGTTGGATAAAATTTTGTAAGATTCGCATGATGACCTATTATTCCCTAAAAAAATGCTCAAGTCAACCCATTAAACCTGCTTTGGTAAATTTCCTCAATTGATCAAAAGAAAGAAAGAAAGCATAATTTTCTTAAAATAAGCAATTACTTCTCCTAAAGTTTAATAAATTGGCACAGGCTTAGGATTGTGTTAGCAAAAGTAAGCTTTCCATATTTTATTATGATGAGTTTATTTTTACCTCATCATTTTCTCCCCTACCTAATTTCTGGCAGGTCCTCCTGCTCCATAGTTAAACCCTTGAGTCCTATTCCATTCCTCATAAAGAGTATTGAGATCATGTGTCTCCCTAGTTGATGCATCAAAAGCTTTAGGGTTATGAATGAACCCTCTGTGAAACATCACACTCCCCCTCCATTCATTAAAAAGTCTGTCATTCTGATCTGTGGAAATATTGAAGGCCGTGGGTGGATTGATTAGCAAGGGAGGTTTGTATTTCATTCCTATCCATTTTGTCCTCAGAGTCTTCAGGATTTTAACTAAGGCATCTGCCCTTCTGAATGACCACCTGATATTTAGAGGGGAAATAACCTCTCTTTTCTTTAAGTAAGTTGGTAGAGGGGTGAATCTTTCTTTGCACGCATGCCATGCTTTTCCTATCAACTTCTATCCATTTTCCATGAAATTATCATAACACAGCTTGAGGCTATTGTCATAACCTTTCCTTCAGCTTATCATTAACTAGGAGAGACAAAAATGTAGCTTTGAACCCATCAAGCCTTGAATTTGGGGACCTTATTTGGAGACCCGTTGTTCTCTCTGCTTGTGCAAAATCTTTTGTCTTATCTTGCCAATGAATTTGATTCCTCATGGTGGAGAGGAATGCTCTTAGTTCTACCTCTCCAACAAACAAGTTGATAAAGAAATCTGTATGATTTTCTAATAACAAGTCATGCATTAAGAATTCACAAATTAAATCCTGGTCTTCAGAAGTGGATTCTACAAATATTTTAATAAACTTTTATCATTAGGCTCATAGGGCTAATCATTATAAATCCTAAACAATTTTCGTCTTAGCCACTGTTCATTCAAAAACATAGAGTAAACTCTTGATGGTCTTCTACAATTCAATAAACAGTCCACTAGTTGACATGCATCTTGCTTCCCTCTGTAGGCCTTGTGAAATGACTCCTTCAGGAGCACCAATTCCTTCTTTAGCTTGTAGTTTTCAGTTTGGACATTCCTAAGGAAGTAACACTTTTCCATCCATTTCATTAGTAGAGGTGGAATGCGGACTTGGAACCAATTAGTTACAATTGGCTCAGTCTAGATCTCCTTGGACTCCATTTGACGTTTTACATTGCATTCCTTCAAGTCCTGCTCTAGTTCAACTACCCTGTTGATGGAAGCATTCAACTCCTCAGTTTTTATTTTCTTGTCCTCCTCGAAAGCTGTGAGCATGAGCACAAAATTTTGTTTTATACTTTCCATCTCTGCATCTTTGTTTGCAATGTCAACACTATAGATTTTATGCTTTTGATTCTGTTCTTGCATCTGTTCTTGTAACTTATGGATTATTGAGTCTTTTTCTTGCAATTGAAGCTTCAAGCCCTTTATTTCTTGATCTCTTTTATTTATTATTGCAATTTGCACATCCGATTCTTCTTCTTGCAATTCTATAAATTCATTACTTTTAGACAATTGTCTTTGTAAATCATCAATTTCTACTTTACACTTTTCCAATTCAACAATGGCACTACTTGTTTCAACTGTTTCAAGAATTTTATTCACAATGGGTGACAAATTTTCTGGCACACCGCCATTCCCCTCAGGTTCTCTTCCCTGTATTTCATCATTGAAGATTTCCTCCACATGTACAAAGTGGAAAGGAAACTCTTCTCTTGAATCTTTTTTATTTAGGGGTACCTCCTCTTCAGTGGCAAAATCTAAAATTTCTATGGGCTTAGGTGGCCACTTAGGCTTTTTATTTTGTGAACTTCCCTCCTTACCCTGTATTGGGATTTCGGAGAATTTAGAGGCCAACCTCTTACTTCTTCTGAGTGGAGGCAATTCTTGGAAAATGACGGGTGTTCTATTTTCCCCTTTTTCTTCTTTTTGGGTTTGCTTGTGCTAGAATAAATAATATCAACCTAAACTGGCAGGTCGGGGGTTTTGAATTAATCCCCGAAGAAGGTTGGAAAATCCTCACTAGGAGTAGTGGGATTAAGAGCTTCTAGAGCTGGAGAGCCCTTAGGGGAAATTGCTTCGGATGGAGGAATAGCCTGGTGGGACGGTTCCCCTGATTCTACAATTCTTGCAATTGCAGGCATCTCCATTTTCTTTAAAAACTTCTCCCATTTTCCTTCAGGTTTCTTACGGAAGTGGTATTTGCATATTAGCTTAATTAATCTGTGATGTTTTAGAGGCCCAGTCCTTGTTTTATACCTTTCTATGGAAGTGTTCAAGGAATCATACAAGAATTCAGGCATGTTAACCCTAAGAGCTAGGTCCTCCTTCCCATGACATAAATGGGTCAACATATGGAAGGCGGGTCCTACAACTACAACTAGCTGACCCTCACAAGTAAAATACTCTATAATCCATGCAACAGTAGTGCCCCAGGGTTCTAATATGGAGGTTCTCTGGAACCCTTTATTTTTCCCCTGGTACTTATTACTAGCATTGGGTGTGGGTCTCCCTTTCTAATGAATAATTCAAACAACTTCTGGTACGTAATTTGAGAGGTTTCATTTATTTTTATACCTGTATTCTCTAAACCATATAAGCGGGAAATAATTTTCGAAGTCACCTTGAAACGCTTCCCCTGAAGTACCACCTCGCCATTAGTGTAGTTCTCAGCAAAAGAGCTGACCAACTTTTCGTTATAGCCCTCAAATTTTCTGATGAAGTTTAACCATTCTGCTTCTTCGAACAACCTGGAGATATTGCCCAATCCCAATAATTTTTCTGTTGAATCCGGCTCTGCCTTTCTTTTACCACCCCCCATTTCCTTATTTCACACTCTACAAAATATTTTTGAGTCTGGCACAAAGCTTTCACGTTGGTTTTTGAAAATATTGCCTCTGAAATCTCTTATTTATCTTATTTGCAGCTTACTCTTCAATAATTTCCAATCTGCATGGAGGCATGCGAAAGGCTTTGCCATACAAGTAGTTGATTGCCGAGTGGCACAAATTGCTGAATTGGGAGTGAAGTTCGTGCCAATTAATTATTATTTATTCGAAAATAACTACCTACTTAAAGCAAAAATTAATACTTACTTGCGTTCTGTGATCGTTCGAAGATCTTATACCTTACAGATTTGACAGGATGACGTGAAGGTATTGGTTGAGGTGACGGTGGAGTTATTATGATATGGTGCAGAATTCTATGGGGGACGGAGCTATCAATGAGGAGTATGGAATTGGGTGGCTTAATTATGACTAAAGCAAAAATAGAAAGACAAATGTATGAGATATTCTGGCAGAAGAATCGTGAAAATTTAAAATTTTGGAAAAGGTGGTGGAAAACAAGCGAACAAGTTCCAGAGCACGTAATTTGGTCAACGCGCTCAAAACGAGTGCTTAAGTTCCGGAGCATCGGTGTGTGGTGCGACCAAAATGAAGAATGAAATGGAGGTTTCAGAGCATCGCTAAAAGATGCAGCCGGAGTAGCAATGGAATGAAAGGTTCTGAAGCATCGCTGAAAGATGCAACCGTAGCAGCAATAGAATGAAAGGTTCCAGAGCATCGCTGAAAGATGCAGTTGGAGCAGCAATGGAATGAAGGGTTCTAGAGCATCGCTGAAAGATGCAATCGGAGCAGCAACATAATGAAAGGTTCTAGAGCATCGCTAAAAGATACAACTAGAGCAACAACGAAGTGAAAGGTTTCAGAGCATTGCTGAAAGATGCAGTTAGATCAACAATAGAATGAAAGGTGGAGTGACACGGAAAATAATTTTTGAACTTGATGAGCTTTAAACCTTAGTGTAGAACACCTCTTCAACATGATGAGCTTTATACCGGTTTCGGAGCATCGGGCTTGAAAACATCAAGTTCCGAAGCATCGGTACCGGCATCATAACGTTCCAAAGCATCTTTGGAGGGTGCTCCGAAAGTTATTTTTTGCTTTTTGAGAAGTCCTACAAAAATGGAAAAAGATTTAATGAAGGAAAATATCTCAGCATACATGTCTGTTTATTGCATATTTTTTATTTTTTATTTTTTATTTTTGAATAGCATAACATTGTTACCAGATAGACTCTGCCATGGTAGAGTCAACACATTGGACCTCACCCTACATTTCAACCATCCTTGTAAAGTCTTCCCTGTTGACTGGCTTATGGTAGACACGTAAGCGATGACCATTTACCAACAGAGTTCGCGTGTCACCATCGATTGGTTTCAACCGAACAGTTCTGTTCGAAAAGACTTGATCAACTTCATAAGGTCCCAGCCAGTGAGTCCTGAGCTTCCCCTTTTGATCCTTGTATCTCGAATCAAATAACAAGGCACAGTCCCCATTATGAAACTCCTTTTCCTTAATATGTTTATCGTGCCACATTTTTTGTTGATGTTGAATTAGTTTAGTTTGATGGATGACATCTAGATGAAGCTCATCCAATTCACTTAGTTTTAGAACTCATTCAACTTGGGATCGTTTTAAATCTAGACCTAGTTCCATAATCGTTCGTAGAGTCTGTAGTTCAAACTCAATGGGAAGAAGAGGCTTCTTCCCAAAAACGAGCTCGTAGGGGCTGAACCCAATCGTAGATTTCCAAGTTGTGTTGTATGCCCATACGGCTTCAAGGAGTTTTTTGGCCTAGTCTTTTCTTCCAGAAGAAACTATTTTTGTTAGAATATTTTCTAGTTCTCTATTAGTTACTTCTACCTGGTCGTTCACTTGAGGGTGGTAAGGGGATGACTTCCTATGGCTCACTTGAAAATGATTGGTAAATTCCAGGAGCACTCGGGACATGAATTGGGGTCCCTAATCAATTACAATGGTTCGAGGGGCTCCGAATTTAAGAAAGATTTTATTATAAAGAAAGTCTACAACTTGCTCTTCCCTAGCTATTCTTAAGGCTTGAACTTTAGCCCATTTTGTCAGGTAGTCAATGCAAACCAGTATATACTCTTTCCCTTGAGAGGAAGGATCTATGGGTTCGATAAAATCTAAACCCCATTTTTTGAATGGTTCAAGGACTACTTGTGGTAGCAATGACATTTCTGAAGAAGTAGTTGGTCTTCCTACCCTCTGACATTCATCACAATGATGGATATAGTTTTTAATGTATTTGTGCATTGAGGGACAATAGTATTCGACGCCTAGGACTTTGTGGGAAGTTCTCTTTGCAGAGTAATGTCCTCCCGAAGGGTCATCGTGACAGGCCCTTAGAATGCTATAGGTTTCATCCGCTCTTACACATCTCCTCAAAATCATGTCAGGACCACAATGAAATAACATTCCGTGAATCCACTTGAATGGGGCACTTTCCCTTATTAGACGCTTCTTTTGCTTAGACGTGAATCCAGGAGGTACTTCCGAAGTAGCTAAATAGTTAGCGATATCTACAAACCAAGGTGATTTTATAGAAACTGCAAACATATTTTATTTGGGAAATCATCTTGTACAGGGGTACTGTCACCTTCTTCATGTTTGATTCATGATAGAAAATTGGCTACCACATTATATTTCCCTGGTTTATCAAGAATCGTGGCATTAAACTCCTGAAGGAGCAATAGCCATCTCATAATTCGACCATTAACCATGGGTTTGTTCATTAGGTACTTCACAATTGAGTGGTTCATATAAACTATGACCTTATACCCTGTAATATAATGACATAATTTCTTAATAGTGTGAACAACAGCCAGGAATTCCTTTTCTGTTGTATAATTCTTTTCTGCAGGAGTAAGATTTTTGCTGATGAAATATATAGCATACTTTCCCCCATTCTCATCTTCTTGTCCCAGAACTGCACCGATAGCATCATCAAAAGCATCAACATAGATATAAAAGGGAATACTCCAATTTGGCCCTCTCAAAATGGGAGCAGAGACAAGCTTTTCTTTGATTGCTTCAAATGATTGTTGACACTCAGATGTCCAGAAAAACTCCACTTCTTTCTGTAAAAGAGAGAACATAGGAGCTGCAATTTTACTAAAGTCTTCTATGAACCTTCTATAGTAACCAGCATGTCCAAGAAAAATTCTTACATATATCTGAGTTTGAGGGATTGTCAACTGTTGGATGACTTCAATCATCTTAGGGTCGACCTTTATTCCCTCTGAGGAAATATGATGACCCAAGAATATTCTTTGGTCCACCATTATTAAGCATTTCTCATGGCTAAGGGATAGTCTATTTTCCTCACAAACTTGCAGAACTCGATCTAGGTTCTGAAGAGCTTCGTTGTATGTTGACCCATAGACTGTAAAATCATCCATGTAGACCTCGACATAGTCATTAACAAGATTAGAAAATATGGCAAGAACGGCTCTCTGAAAGGTCGTTGGAGCGTTGCATAGTCCAAAAGGAAGCACTCTATATGCAAATGTGCCCCAAGGGCAGGTGAATGTGGTTTTATCCTAGTCTTCTAGAGCAACCTGTATCTAATTATAACCACTAAATCCATCGAGAAAGGAGAAATACTTCCTCCTAGCCAAGTTGTCCAGGACCTAATCAATGAATAGTAAGGAAAAATAATCTCTATAAGTGGCTTTATTGAGTTTTCGATAATCTACACAGATTCTCTACTTCCCATTTTTCTTTGGGACTACCACCATAGGTGATACCCACTTACTATCAGAGATTGGATAAATAAATTTAGCACAAAGGAGTTTCTCAATCTCAATTTTGACCAAATCCTTTACTGCAGGATTGAGTCTCCTTTGCGGCTGGCAAACAGGCCTTATACTGATGTCAGTGTAAATGTGATGAGTACAAACACTTGGGTGAATTCCTCTCATGTCTATATAATCCCAAGCAAAAGCTTTAGACCTTTGTACCAACACATTAAACAACTTATCCTCCTGAGTTTCTTTCAACCAGCTATTGATATTCAAGGTTTTTCCTGGTAATAGCATTATCGATTTTGTTCCAGGATGAACCGAGGTCATAGTATACATAGGTCGCAACAACGTATTAAGAGGACAACTATGAGGTACTAGTTGGTGAAACCTTGTGATATCCTCATAGAAATGACTTGTTCTGGGAATCATATTTTCTAAGGGACAAGGCATTCCCATTGTAGCATAGCTATGCTCCATCCCACTTATATCAATTGGTTGCCCAAAAATTCTTGGGGCATCCATCACTTCTTCCTCATTCGGGGTTGTAGCGAGGCGTGCTATTTCATTTACTAACTATTCCTCCAGTTCTTCGCCGTGTTGTTTAATTACTACCATGGCTAGGGAGGCTAAATTGTCTGAACCATTTGATTCCTCAGGTTCATCAACCCATACCTTTTTATGCTCAGTAGGTTTAGCAGGGGGATATAAGAACAAACGTTTACTATCTTGACCATGCGAAATGGTCATTCCCCCTTCCCTACAATCAATCTTAGCAGCAACTGTGGCCAGCCAAGGTCTTCCAAGAATTATATGATAGCTATCCTTAGGTGTAAGTGACTGAATTACCTAGAAGTCAACTAGGTAATCCCATCCATCCACTTTGACAAGGACATTTTTAATGACGCCCTTTGGGATGGCTATAGACTGATTTCCCATTTGTAAGATTGTGGTTCTAGGACGTAAATCAATTCAACCTAATTTTTCCATTACATCCATAGTCATCACGTTAATAGTTGCTCCTAGATCCACTAGTGCATTTGATATTGCTACCTCGTTGATTGTAACGGTTATAAGTGGACTCCCAAGATCATCGTATTTCAGAGCAATAGTCTTTTCAGATAGAAAATCAGCTAAATAACCATCAATATGAATGGTATTTATCATTTTTGGCTTCCTCCCTGGTGTTTTGATACATAGTTGCTTGATTAACTGGTTTAATTTAGGAATTTCCTTTATTGCTTGCAATAAAGGATCTTCAATTTACAACTGCTTAATCTCTCGAATTAACGCAGTTTCTGTAGCCAAAGATACTTCCGGAGTATCTTCCAGAGTTATGGACTTCAAACATTCTGGGTATGGTGCCATCCTCTTCTCCCTTGGAACAGGATCCTCCTTATGTTGACTTAAGGACTGACCTTCCTCCCCCTGAGACAAGTCAGCAACCCCTGTCACTAAAAAAAGGCTCTTTGTCTTTAGGAGTGGTATCCTAATTAGACGACATGTATTTTATTGGAATTTTAGGCTCAGTTTCCTCCACTATTTCTTCAATGGTCGGAGGTTGAAGAGTTCAAGCAGAATGCAATTGCACACTTCTAAAGTGTATCGCATTAAGCCCTGTAACATTTTCATGTTCAATAGAATAGACTAGTGTATTTTGGCAATTATTCTTAGGATTGGGAAGCGATTGCGCTGGAAGCTGAGGTTGGTTTACCTGCTCATTTTGAGGAGAGTTTTGAGCTAGAGGTAACAGATTCTATTGTTGATTCCTCCTAGGTTCAGTATAAAACTAATTTTGTGCCCGATTCCATTGGGGGGCAGCATGTTGTTGATACCACTGTTGTTGGGGTTGATTTGACCATTGCTGATTTCCCCAAGTGTGGTTTATCCACTCAAGGGATCCCCAATAAGGAGTTCCCCAATTAGGTTGAGGTGGAGGCGATTGATTCCAAGATGGAGTCCATTGATTATGAGCCCAGTTATTTCATGGTCTCCATGTAGGATTAGAATTCTGTCCATAAGGGAAATTTCCTCCTTGATGTTGGTTTAAGGCATTTATCTCTTCTTCAACTTGAATGGTTTTTTTCTTAGTATTCTTGATATCCATCAAAATTTCACACTGATTGGTAGGATGGTTTTGCTCACACAGTTGAAAAACATTGACTTTATCCAAAGGACACTCATGCAATAGGTGTTTATTCTGACACCTTGGACAATAAATTGACAAGGTCTCCAAGTTGTGAGTTTTAGCTTGCATACCATCTAATGTGGTATTCAATTGCACGAGAATGTTCATTTTCAAATTTGCTATTTCTTCACGGAGCTTACCTATCTCGTTAGACCCTTTAAAAAGATTAGTTTTATGGATTCCTCCCCGAGTACGGGATAAATTCTAACATAACTCACATATTTCTTCAAGAGTTAATTGAGATACATCACCTTTTCCCATTAAATCAAGATTTCTCCAAGTGCCATCATCAAGACCTTTAAGAAATATTGTTTTGAGAATCTCTACACTAATGGTTGTTTCTCCACATCTTTTGGAGAGGAAGAGGAATCTATCGAGATAATCCTCCAAAATTTCATCCTCATTTTGTCTCAGTTTAAACAACTCCTCCTTACGATCACTTACCCAACAGTAACTCTGGTATTTTTGCAAGAAGACAGTCTCCATTTCCTCCCAGGATGTTATTCTACCCGAACCCAATCCCATAAACCAGCACATTGTTGAGTTCTTCAAAGTCGACGAAAAGAGCTTCAACTTTTGGTTGTCGTTCTTATAATTGTAAGTTTGACACATGACTTTGAATTCAAAGAGGAATTGGTCAGGGTCCTCCGAGGACAAGCCACAAAAGGTTGGAAGGAAAGCTGGAGAAATGTTCTTCATGACAATATCATCATCAACATCCAACATAATAGGATAGGTAAATGTTCTAGGAGGCTGAGGTTCATTGTGGTTAGGTTTAACTCTATGATCTCCCATGATGTTCAGAAGAGTATGTTCCTCAAAAACAATTTCCTCTATAATTGGTTGTTCTTCCAGTTGCTCGCCAGGTAAATAATGGAAAGCCTTGGGTGGAGTAGGCTCAAATAATTCTTCAGAAGTGTGGTCGTCTGAGCCTTGGGCTTCCCTATGTATGATTGGTACATATTTTGGGTGGGTCTTTGGTATAAAACATCCATGAGGGCCTCTTTTTTGGACCATGCAAAAAAGGAAGCTAGCTGAGAAATTTTTGGCATAAAAGTTTGTATTCAAACCGTCTCCTAATAACACTTAAGCACAAAGGATTTTGAGGTCCCCGAAAATGGTGCCAAAAAGAGATAGGTTGTCGTTAGGTCCTACTACTTTAGAATAATTGAATGTCAATTGGTTGACCGGGCAGTGTCCAAGGCAGTTTGCAGAATGAGAGTATTTGGATAACTCATTTTATATTTTTTTGTTTTTCTCTTAAACTACGGAAATCAAGTCTAATCTAAGGCCATTACCTTTCAACCGAAAAATAATCTTACTCTAAGAAAATCCAGAAATACTAAATTAAAAAGCATAAGATAAATAATTTAGAAAGCATTATGACTAAACTAGAAAGCATAGAAACAAGCAAACTAAACAACTAATGTACTATATAAACAGAAAAGTAAAGAAATAGACAATTAAACATCTTTTAAACAGTAAAGGATTTTATCAACTACAGAAGATGACTTCTATGAATTAAAAAAAATGGTGCTCCAGAACTACATATTCGACTCTTCAACAACTTGTTACTTCCTACTGAACAACAATTTACCTTAAATAAAGAAAATAACTTAACAATAAAATACTTATCTATCTAGGCTAACTCCCCTCAAGTGGCCAGCTCGCGGGCTAATACTTTGTCTTTAAATCACATAAGCTATGGGTTCTCAAATCCTTTTATTACAAACAGTCATCACCATTCGGAATTCAACAGTTACCAATAGACAGAAATCAGATAACTCATTTTTAACACTGCTTTGAAAAACCATGTGAACAACATAACGATACTTCCTTTGTCTTATTCATCACTTGTGAAAATACATTTTTATAGATAAATTTTTAACTAAATCCTAAATTTAAGATGGCATGGATAGCCATTGAAAAAGTCTTCCTCAACTTAAAACTAACTTTGATGTCTTTAAAGCTCATAAACATATGGAAGGCTCGAGAAGAGCCATAAAGTTTTAACAACAAAATTTTAAAGAGCAAAAACTAAATCTTCAATGCATCATCCAGGCATCTAGGAGTGGGTTCGCAACATTACTCTTGAGGCACGTGTTGGATAAACTTTTGTAACAGCCACATGATGACCTGTTATTCCCTACAAAAACGCTCAAGTCAACCCATTAAACCTGCTTTGGTAAATTTCCTCAATTGATCAAAAGAAAGAAAGAAAGCATAATTTTCCTTAAAATAAGCAATTACTTCTCCTAAATTTTAATAAATTGGCACAGGCTTAGGATTGGGTTAGAAAAAGTAAGCTTTCCAGATTTTATTATGATGAGGTTATTTTTACCTCATCACCAACTGCATAAGAAATATCAGGACGAGAGATAGTTAGATAAATTAAACTCCCAATTAATTGTTGATAAAGTGTGGAATCAAATTTTTCACAAGGGGGATGAGATTCAAGTTTAATACCAGTTTCAATAGGGGTAATGGATGGTTCAAACATATTAATTTTGAAATTAAGTTTTGGTCATATTTTGCTTGAGATAAAATAATTGAATGGTGATCTTGAAAAATAGGCATTCCTAAGAAATGATGAAGAAGACCTAAATCAGTCATTTCAAAGGTAAGATTTTATTTTTTCTTATATTTGAGTATTAAGGATGAAAGACTGATTTTTATGAGTAAATCATCTACATATACTATAATGATAACTACATGATTATTTTCAAATTTAAAAAATAAATCATTATCAGATTTACAATTTGAGAAACCTAGGTTGAGAAAGAAGTTTTTTAATTTGGCATACCATGCTCGAGGGGCCTGTTTAAGTCCATAAAGAGATTTTTTGAGTTTACATATAAAGTTTTCTTTATTTTTTTAATAAATCCCTGAGGTTGATGCATATAGATTTCTTCTTGTAAATCTCCATTTAGAAAGGAATTTTTAACATCCATTTGATGGATTTCCCAACTATTTTAGGCAGCAAGTGCAAGAATTAAATGAATAGTTCTAATTTTTGCCACAGGTGCAAATGTTTCATCATAGTCTATGCCTTGTCATTGAGAAAAACCCTTGGCCACTAATCTAGCTTTATATTTACCAATGTTTCCTTGAGGATCATATTTAATTTTATAAATCCAACGACAATTAATAATGTTACAATTACTTGCATAACCACCCCATTTTTACTTTGGTCAAAATGGGTCCCCCTTGTTTCTTGTCTTTGGTGTTTTTGTTTAGGACTTAGGAGTTATTCTTTTCTCCTAAGCCATTTGTCTTTTCTTTTGTTTTGGTGGAACTGGAACCAGAATGAAACCTGAACATGGAACTTGCATAGGTTCCATGTCCTGATTCCGTCCTGACTCTACTTCAGTTTTGTTTCCTTGTTCTTTTTCATTTCTTGTTGCTTTGTTTGGAATTTGGACAAGCTCAATCTTGGTTCCAAACCCCCTTTGTTTTTTTCTTTGCCTTTGGCGGAACCGGAACTGAAAATGAAACTAAACTTGTAACTTTGATAAATTCCTAGTTTTTTTCCCATTCTAATCCTACCCTCGCCTTTTGTGTTTTCGCTTGTCTGTTTTGTTTGGGTTCGGTTCCTTTGGTTCTGATTCCTTTCCTTCATTTCGCTTCTCATTTTGGCGTTTCTTTGTCTTTGTTAGAATCGGAACTGGAACCGGAACCAAATCGGGAACTTGTCAAAATTTCCCTGATCGGTTCTGATCCCGATCCCACCCTTGCTCTTTTTCTCCACTTTACTTCAATTGCACAATGGTTGTTTATTTGGTCCTGTCGTGATCCCACGCTCAACCAACCACATTAATGGCATTAATTTCAGGCCCTCCACATGCGTGAAATCAAATTATTAACCTTAATTAAGGTTAATTTGCTCATTTTTATTATTGTCTAAACTGTAATAGCGAACTAGAGCCAAAATAGAGAAGGACGAGCATGATTTTGATCGGAAGCAAATATTTGATTTTGGATTGGATCAAATTTCATCATGTTGGTAGCGTTTGAGGTAGGTAAAATTTTCCTTGCTTTGTTTCGCTTTTCATTTTTCATTTTGTTTGCTGCCTTGTGTTCTTTGCGCGTTCGTGAGATTTCTCGTGGATCTTCGCTTGTCTTTGTGGTGTTACTTTTGTTCTTTTTTTTGTTTTTCTTTCTCTTTGTTTTTTTATTTTCTCTTGTGTCTTTTCTATTTCGTTTTACTCGCTGTGGTCATTTTTTTGTTTAGTCGCGTTCGTACCATTGTGCCCTAGCTTTGTTAGGGTGTCATTTTTGAGAGGATTTGGGGGTTCTTATAGGGTCTCCGATCTGTTGAGTGACTCTCCCAAATCTTTTTCATGTGTCAACTCAATTATTTTCGCATGGGGTTTTGATGCCCTAATTCTCTAAGTCGAGTGGTTAAGTAAGTCAGGGTTTGTACACCATTTTAATTTAAAATCATGCCCTAGTTGATGGTTTCTCCTCAGTCATATGAAGGATTGATTTATATGGTTATTTTAAGCCTCCTCGGCTCGTCATGTGACCTTTTTAAAAATCATTAGGAGTGCTTAGATAAGGTGACATCATGCTTGATGATAAAGGGCAGAGTCGGATTTAGGAATGGATTTAATCCATAAACCTATATTTGAAATGCTCTGGATCCGGTTCCGAACCCGCTCCCGATGGAATTTCAGCTATCAAGCATCCTTTATTGTGGCGGAAGCAAAACTGGAATGGAGGCAGGATTTGGAACTTCCTAATGTATCAAGTCCAATTTTTGATCCAGTCTTGATCCCGATAACCATTCCAACTCCAGTCCCGATCTTGACATGTAGCTCGTTCCAGTCTCGGTTTCGATGATGATCCCAACCCCGACTCGCGAATACTTAGAGCTTTCCAATGATGTTCTTGTCTTGGTCCCGCCTCCGGTGAATGGTAAATTTTGTTAAGTATGTAGAGACTACATGAAGAAGGACAGAGTAACAAGGAATGTAAGTTCTCTAATATTGATTCTCCTACTTTTTATATAAATCTAATCTTGGGTTGTCTTGCAGGAAGTGAGTGATGTCAGGAGCCTCTACAGGAGTGTCAAAAATGGAAGGGAAGACTACAAAAAGTTCAAAAAAAACAAAGCCTAAGAGGATCAAAGTGGAGAAAATTTCATACACCTTGAGGTACAAACATCAGAGTTCCACTGTCACTGCAAGCAAATTGGATTCAGAGTTGACTGATGCCACATACACCAATCTAGGCCCATTCAACTATGAGGAGTTGTTTGATGATACCTTCTCTAAACATGTGTCTGGGCGAACTGAGAGAATTGTTCAGTTAGGATTGGTATAGGTCACCATCTTCCCACTTTCAGTCCAGTGCCCAGAACTTATCATTGCAGTGACATGAGCTTATAACCTGACAACCAGGCAATGTGTTGATCTTCAAGGAAATGTGATCATTGAATTGTCTCCAAAAATGATGAAGTTAATGTTTAATGCACCTACCCCTTAGAATCCTAGGCTATTGAATGAGGCAGAGGAATTGCAATTGTTTAGCAAGCACAAGGAAGTCAATAGAGCTCATATGAAAAAAAGGTGGTTAAAGATAAAAAAATAAGTCCTTAATCAAGGTATCAGATCAACCTAAAAGGGAAGATTTCCAAAAATACATAGGTGATTTAATCATGATGTTGTCTAGGGTATTTGGGAAGAGGGATTCCTCATGCTTCAAAGAATATGTTTCCATTTATTGAAACAATTCTGGCTGAGAAACAACAATTTGATTGGACAATGATTTTGTTAGACTACCTGCACAATCAAATGCAAAGGGTAAGAGAAACAAAGAATTTTTTTATGACTTCTTATGTCATATATGTTGCAGCAAGGATGTGTATCTTCCCCAAATTGAATGTTGTAGGAATTATGGGGGAAGCTCCTGGATAGAAGAGATCCTAGGAACATTATGATCAACTCACCCTACATACATCAGAGTTGCACTAGAGAAGGTTTAATTATGTCTTCCTCTATGTCATCATTAATAGGCTAACTAGAGATGTTGGATATAGATTAAGTAGGGATTCCATGGCCATTATTGCAAAGTGGGGACATTGGTATATCCAATACCCCAAGTTCTCTTATTTCAGATTGGTAGGATTTGATGGGCACCCTCACCTACTTCCAAGGTGTTGTAGTGATAGGATTGTTCTTATGGAGTTTGTGTACCAAGCCTTGGCAGTTAATAGTAAATTTGCTATCAAACATAAAATGGGATGTCACAAGTTTCCCATGAAGTTAGAAGAATACTGTTGTGCTCATACTATGGCTGCAAAAGCAGTATGTGATGAATTGAGTCACTTAATTTTGAGATTGTATACCTCTAGGAAGCATTTTGACCCAAAGAATAAGATGAATAAGTTGCTTCCCACTGTGTTTTAGAAGCATTTCAATTTGCTAGAAGATTTTTTTGGTGGGATTTGTAGGATGAGTATGATGTGAGAAGGAGGAATTATGAAAGACTTCCTATTCCTTGGATGATTGAATTTGGAATAAAGGAAGATATTCCCGACACATTTTTAGATGATAGTGTGACCTTGGATCCAGAATATGAGACTGAAAATATTGGGACCAAGGACTTAGCCCCCATCAATTGGGAGGAAGAAGAATTCATTGATATTAAGCAGATTTCTAGGACTGTATTGGATAGAAGTATCCAATGGGTGGTCATGAGAATAAAAGAACCCAAAGCTCAAGGTTCAAAAAAGAGGAAAGCGGGGGCCACTAAAGGATATCGAAGGCTTAAGAGAAGGGAAACCTCTATAGAGCAACTCGAATATCTTCCTCCTATCTCTGGAGGAGATGCTATTCCAGAAATACCAGCTCAAGAGGTCCATGAATCACAAGGCATGGATGATACAACTGTTGGAGAAGGTTCCTCTTCTCAACCTACCCTTACTCAAGAGCCAAGCAAAGAAATACCTACAAGAAGCCTTCATGAACAAGCAAAAACACTGAAGGGAAAAGAGCTTGAGGTTGAAATTCAAGACATAGACATAGATTCAGAAGAAACACATTCTGATGATGAGATTGTTAAATATGTGTCTGCTCAAAATGTTGAAGAAGAACGTGTTCTCACCCCGGAGGATCAATGGAAGATGTTTGAAGATGCTAAAAAAGAAGCTAAAGAATTAGCAAAACAACAAGAAGCAGAAGCCAAGGCCAAAGCTGATATGCTTGCTAAGCAACAAGAATTGGAAGCTTTAGCAAAGGCTGAAGAATTGGAAAGGCAACAAAAGGAGAAGGAGGATCTACTACTACAACAAAGGGAAGTTGAGAAAAGGGCTAAGAGAGAGACAAGTTAGTCTTGCTTCAAAAGATTGATGAGCTAGAGGAAGAGAAGGCTCAACAGAGGAGAGAAAAGGAAGCTCTTGAAGCTAAATTTAAAGTAGTTGAAGAGGCTCAGAGGAAGAAAGAAGAAGAAGAATTGGAGCTAAAAAGGATAGAGGTAGAGGAACAAGCCAAAATTGATCAAGAAGCTTCTAAAATATGGGCCAAGGTAGGGGAATTAGAGAAACAAAGAGATCAACTGCTAGAGGAGAGGAGATTAGAAGAAGAATGATTGGCCAAAGTTGAACAAGAAGGAAAAGCAAAGGTTGAACCTGACAAATTGGATAAGGAGAAAGAAGAGAAGGAGAAACAACAAGAGGTTGACTCTCAACCCAAGGCAACACTTTGGAAACCTCTTTCCCCCACCACAACTTCTTCCAATCAGGTAATAACTCCCCCTGTTGCCCCAACATGGATGAAACTTAATCTGGAGAAGAAGCTGATAGTACAACCACAACCCCTTAATTGGGATGATGTTAGAAAGGAGATTGAAAAGGAAAGACCAAAGAAAAGGGCTAGATTGCTCCATTATACTAGATTAACGGATTCTTGGGAAATTGTTGCTGAATGTGTTATCCCTATGGTTGACAAGGAGAAGCAAGATATGAAAATAGGTGATTACCAATTGGGCACTGTCAATTTAGGGAGGCCTACCAGAAACCAACAAATGAACTTGATTGATATTGTGGCTTCTTCTACCAAGTCAAGAATGATCCAGGACAAGCAAAATAAAGATGAGCTTAAGTCACAGGTTGATCAATTGCATAAGTTCTTGAAGGACTTATCTTCCCCTACCTCTTCACAGTCTGCTGCTCCTAAAACACCCATTTTGCTAAGTAAGAAAGATGCAGATAACTTGGTGGAAATGAGGAATAAAGTGGGAATGATGGATAGATGGATTAACAGACTGAACCAAGAAGTGGAGGAGTTTCTTGTGGAAAGTTGCAGGGCTCATGAAGGAGCATTAGAATTGATTAATGCCATGGTCACACATGTTGAAACTCTTGGTAAACAAGAGGAAGAGTATTCAGAGCATGCAAGGAGGCTGAAGGACATCAATAAGTTACCCAAGCAGACCTTGTTAGAATAATCCATCTTGGAAGAGGACAATGCATATTTTTTGGGAAAAAACCATTAGCATCATCAGGTTTAGGTCCTTGTTCATTTTTACTAACAGGAATGAAGTGCAATAGGCAGGGAAAGATCTTAATGAATAGGCTGAAGAGTTAGGAGCAAGTATTGCCATACTTTTTGATGAAGACATCCCTATGGAAGATGGCCTCATCCTTGATAAACTCAAGGAAAAATGGAGTAGCAGATTTGAAGGGGTGATGCAAAAGGGGGACGCTGGCGATGATCTCTTAATGGATAGGCTAATGGATGCTAAAGAAGAGGTCAAAGCTGCCAGAAGGGAACTCATCAAGGTTAAGGACATGAGAGAATTTGCCTCTACTAAGTTAAGAAGAATAAAATTTGAAGATAGCTGGGTAGATGGTTCATATATAGATATGATTCAACAAGTAATCACAAATTATGATGAGTATATGGAGGAGCAGCAAAAATAGAGTTAAAGTTACCACACACATGTTCTTGTGATAGATCAACATCAAGGAGGCACGCTTAACTGGACAGTTTCCCTCTCCTATTTTCCTAGATTGTGACATCAGTTCAAACTAGATATCTCAACAAGTTCTCCTTTTCCTTCTTGGATGTAGGTTTTGACAAGGAGTCTTCAATCAACAACTGAAGATCAAAATGGGCACTCTTCTTACATTGTTCCAATCGCTCCATAATTTGTGGATCTAGATTTTGATGAGAGAAATTAGTGCTAAAATGTTAATATATAGAATTTCTCTCCATTTTGTAAAGGTCGGCTCATTGAAGCAAGATTAGCCACCTAAGAGGAGACTTAAGAGATAGTTTATAGTTTTTAAGAGTTTTTACAGTTTATGCAAATACACTTGGATACATTTTCTTTACAAATTTTCAATACAAGTTATGTTATTTTTGGAATATTGTTGAATGATAATGTTGATGAACCATAGAAATTTGTATGCCAATGAATGTTGTGGATAAGTGTTTCTTACTTGATGCAAATTAGTAGAAGATTTTGAATTTAAAGCTATTTCATTAAATTATCTCTAAATGGGATTCTTTTATGTTTGTTAATTTGTGAATTAATGATGAGCTAGTAATGTGTTATTGTCTGATTGTTGAGGTTTGATGGTTGTACATTTTGAATTAGCACTATGAATGAATATAATGGTGCTGAATAGTCTGTGGATTGTATCATTTTATAGTTTCTTAGTTACTTGAAAGGCTCATTGTGAAATTTATATGTCTAAATTGAAAGGAGTTTACATTTATGATTTGTTGTTCTATGCTTTGATCCATCTTTTTCTATTTATTTTACACCCCCCAAATGTTAGATTAGTTCACATCATGCAGTTTGTGTCCTTTTTACCAATGGACCCCTTCAATATTATGGTTGCATGGACTACTGAATGAAACAACATAGTTGAGAACCAACTACAGAGACCTTGGAAGATAGGTGGTTTTAGATCAGTTATCTTTTAAAGGAGAAATAGAGTAGAAATATTATGTTTAACGTTGTTGTGCTGTTTTGACCATCAATAGGTGGTGGAAAAATTTCCCATGTTTTATTTTTAATTAATGCATTGTATTCTATTTGCATGGCATTTTTCCAATTTTTGTTTTCATTTGCTTCTTCAAAGGTTTGAGGTTCAATTTCATATAAAGTCATTAGGGAAAAATATGTATGTTGACTTCTAGTCATCTTAGGAAGAGAAGGTTCTACATTTGCATCTTTAACTAAGGATTGAACCCACTTCAGTATTTTAGAGGGTGGATTAGGGTAAGTGTCAGAGGATAATTGATAATTTTCTTCATCTATTGAAGTTTTAACAATATTGCTAATAGAATTAAAGAATGGAGTTTCAAAAAAATGAACATTTCGACTTATAATAATATCTCTCTTTGAGGGATCATAAAGTCTAAATCCTTTTGTATTTATCCCATACCCAACAAAAATACATTGAGTATATGTTGAATCAAGTTTTTGTCTTTTTTTTTCGAGGATAAAGACAGAGGCAGGAGTCCCAAATATTCGAAGATGAGAGATATCAGGTTTTTGATTTGACCACTTGTCTAAGGGAGTTGGAAGATGTAAGGCTTTTGTAGGAACTCTATTTAATATATATATAGTTGTATTCATAGCTTCAACCCACAAGAATTTAGGAGTGTTAGAAGAGTGTATCATAGATCTAACCATTTCTAAGATGGTTCTATTTTTTTTTTCAGCTACCCCATTTTGTTGGGGAGAATATGGACATGTAAGTTGTCTTTGTATCCCACATATTATACAAAATTTACCAAAATCTTAATGTATTAAGTACCATTATTTGTTCTTAGAATTTTAATTTAATGATTAGATTGATTTTCAACTAGGGTTTTAAATTCTTTAAACTTAGAGAGAACTTCATTTTTGCTTTTAAGATAATATCCCCAAACCATTCTAGAATGATCATCAATAAATGTAAGAGCATATAGAGATCCATTGAGAGAAGGGACTTGAAATGGACCCATTAAATCACTATGGATTAATTGTAAGATATTGAAAGAAGATAAATTATGGCTTTTGTTAAAGGGTAATGTATGTTGTTTACCTAGAAGACACCCTTTACAAGTTTCTAATTTGTTTTTAATTTTTGGTAATCTAATTACTAGATTATAATGAGACATTTCATTTAAAACTCCTAATATTTCGGTGTCCTAATCTTTCATGTCATAATTGTGTTTCATTTTTTATTTGAGTAGATAAATACTTTTCATTTGAAGTATTATTAAAAATAAAGAGGCCATTTTTCTAGTACCTTCTACAATAATATTTTTATTTTGATCTTTAATGTACCATTTATCTTTTATAAAAGAATATTTAAAATTATCTTCAGTAAGTTGAGAACATGATAGCAAGATTTTCCTTAATTTTGGAACATATAATGCATCTCCAACAGTTTCGTTCAAAATTCTAAAATTACCTATTCCTTCAACTTTTATTATTGAATTATCTCCTAAATATATTTTTTCACTACAAGGATTAATATCTGTTAAAATATCATGCATTTATGTCATATGTTTAGATGCTCCACTGTCAAGGATCCATTCATCACCAATTGAAGTAGATAAGGCAATATAAAGAGCAACATTGTTATTTTGGTTTTGATTTGAGTTTAATTTATAATTTGTATTTTTATGAAATTTATTTTTATAAAAAAGATAATTATTTTTTGTGTGACCTTTTCTACCACAATTTGAACATTTTGGAAAATTGGCTTTGTTAATTTTGTAAGAGTTTTTAGAATGGTTAAATGATTTGGAGAGGTTTTGATTATTGTTATTATTATTTTTATGTTTCATATATGGTTTGTTATTTTTTGTTGACTTAATAAAGCTTCTGATGCTTTCTCTTTAGAGTCAAAGTTTGTCATTACATGTTCTTCTTGAATAAGAAGAGCAAAGAGTGTTGATAGATCATGAAGATCATCTTCATTTTGATACTTAAAATTCAAAATAGAAATAGAATTCCTAAACTTTTCATGGATGTTTATTTGAATTATAAAATATAAAATTTTATCTTTAATAAGATCACATTTACACCCATCCAATTGAGATTTGATATTTTTTATTTTGGCAAGATAATTAATTACTTTTTCATCCCCTTTCATTGGAGTTGTAAATAATTCTAACATTAGTTTTATTATTTTTGAAAGCCTAGATCCTTCATGCATAGATTCTAATAAATTCCAAGCTTCAGAAGATGATTCCATGTTTCCAATATGCAAAAGAAATTCATCTCCAATACTTAATAAAATTGACAATGCTTCTTGTGATCTATTTCTGAAAGAATTTATAAGATCATGGTTAATGTTTCTACTTGTAGGTTGTTTTTCCTTACCATCAACGATGTCCCATAAATTTCTAGCCATAAATTTTTCTTTTATCCCGATCTTCCATACAGAGTAATTATTCCCACATAACATGTGCGCTTTATCAATGGTGAAGAAATGCATGGTGATGGAGTTTTTATTGAATAAAAAAATATATTTGTACATTTTAAAAATATAAACAAATAAATAAACAAGGAAGAGAATACAAAGTTACCCCTTCTTTTTTATCTTTTGGAATAATAATCCTAACATTTATCACATATTAAAAAAATAACATAAATCATTAAAAAATTTAAACATTCTAAAAAATTATATATATATAATATCATATATATGTATTATGATAAAATGAATATATATATAAAATAATATCATACATATGTATAACTTAAGTGTTATTTTATAAGAGGAGAAAATAAAATATTATATCCCTTATAATTAAAAGATTAAAAAAATATATTCTACGTATAAAATGAAAATGATATTTAACTTTTAGTAAAAGGAAATAACTTTATTGTGAAAAAAGAACAAAGTTAAAAATAATAACTAGCTTATCTATCTTAATATATTAATCTATATATTATAAGTCGAGAGATATAATTTTCAAGGTGTATTTTTTTTTTCTTTTTTGAATTTAAAAAATACGCCTCAAAAATGATATATCTCAGCGTATAATATATATATTAATATATTAAGACAGATAAGCTAGTAGCATCCCCAGTGTTGTATGTAAAATATTTCTTTAGCATGTGTTTGAAAAAAATATTTTTATTCTTTGCAAATATTGAATGAGATATTTCACATTAAATAAAAAAAAAAAAATTCATGCTATATCAATAGAGTTTAATAGAAGAATGATATCCAATAATGTATGCATTACATAAACTTATTGTGCTTCCAAAAATTTGAGTCTTTCTTCCTGAGCTCTCCTTTTGCTGAGTTGCTTCCCTGTTTTCATTTTCCATAGCGATCGTATGAAAATGGTGGTGAGGTTCTAAGTCCATCCAAGGATTTAACACGTGAAATAGCAACAAATGCTAATCTTGTTCTTTATCTCGGTCCTATATCAATTGTTTCCTTTGAAAGAGCCAATCCTTGTGATTTGTGGATTGTTAGTGCCCAAGCTAATTGTAATGGCAATTGACATGTGCGCCACCTTTGTATTGGTGCAATTGGAACTATATTTGGAGATGCATCTTCAAATGGCATTCCCGAGTAACTATCAAATTGAACCATAACATATGTTGGTGGATCTGGTGGGGCACTTCCAGGTTTGTATATGATATTTCGAATGTATCCCAAGGCTCCATTTACAAGGCCTGCTTCTATCCATAGATTAGAGGTTAACATGACTTGCATCCTTTGCAATTAATATTAGTTATTTCTCTTACTTCTTGTGGAAAATTGATGGTATGTCCTTTATATTTATACTGACCTACAGTTGCATGTGTGACTTGAATTATTTGATTTACACGTGCTATCAAAATTTCCTCAATTTGTGTTAATTTTGCAAGTTCTAATGGTTGTGGACCAAGATTCATATTATTTAATGTCAAAAATCAATGTTCATGTTTCTCTTTTCGACATCTATTGCAAATTGGACCTTCAGGAACTCGTACAACCTTCATTGTAGGGTAACTTTCTTGACAAATGTAACACATGCTTGGTGTTGCAAGTTTATCTAGACCATGCCGAAATATAATTTGTAAATCTTTCAAATCAATTTGCACATTTCTATTGTTATTGCATGTACCTAGATCTCTTTCATTTTGTAATACCCCTCCGTTTTGCTCTGTTGTGCGAACAATGTTGTTTCCCCTTTTATGCTTTAGTATTTTGTTGTACTTTGGCTATGTACTTGGTTTCGATTAATCACTATTTTATCATGATGCATCTTGATGTGATGATACTTTATGTTGATGATTATTATGACATGCTTTTAATTAACATAAGTGGATATTCAAAATTATGATGTTTTATGCTTTTGATTGTGGTGCTATGTAGATGCATCAGTTAGTACTACTGTATTGGTGAAGAGGACGGTATCGCATCACTCACTTGCTAGCGCCCTGCGATTCCGTGATTTCCTCTTCATGGTGTGCCTTATTTCTGACATATTATTGCATGTGGATATATTCTTTGTTCGTAGGTTGACAAGTACAGGACATCGACTCCACCTCGTTTCATAGGTTTGAGCGTGTCCATTTCCCAATGACACTCGATTGGGAGATAGTAGTTAGGTTTTCGTGCCAAGTCATCACCTTGGTCATAGTGTGTCGTCAGTCTTAGTGTGGTCCAATTGCTTTAATATTGTTCAATTTGCCTTGTTTCAATTATAATTGCAAGTTAGAAAAATGTTAAAATAAATGTTTTTGTAGTTAAGTTAGTGAGTAAATTTATCTGGTTATATGTTAGAAATGTGATTTAATTTAGTAATTAATTTAATTTAATTAATAAATAATTTAATCTTGTAGTAGATTTATTTTATTAATTAATTATATTAGTTGTGTTGAAATGAATTAAATTATGCATTTTGGAAACTTATGGATATTTGGTTTGGAATTGAAAATAAAAGAAAATGTTTAAAAGTCAATTTAGAAATTTGAATTAAAAAAAAATTGAAAAAAATGAGATATTTGCTATTCTATTTTGGAGAATTGATGAGGGTGGTTTTATGAATTTTTTTGAGAGAATTTCCTTATTATTGAATTTTCTTCACAAGTTTGCATCATGAAGTTTTAGAGAAGGATTGAAATAGAAAGAGGAAGAAATTTTTCAACTTTGTGGGTTTTGGATTAAAGTTTAAAGAATCCGTGGAGTTGAAGTGGGAATCAAGGCACCATCAGGATCTTCTCTCAACTTCAAAAAAAACAAGTTCACATCTTTGTATTTAGTTTCTTTTTGAGATTCAATGGTATATGTGTTGATGGAAAATCAATTGTAATCTGTTGTTTGTGTGCAAAACATAACCATTGAATTCTTGCTTTCAAATTTGGAGAACACCTCTCTCTTTAAGAAAATACTGCTTCAAAATTTAAATGAAATCTTGTGTGCAAATTATTGTTTCAATTTTGTTCTTCAATCTGTTTGAAATTTCAATCTTGGGTGAATGGAAAATATATGTGTTTATATATATATATATATATATATATATATATATATATATATATATATATATATATATATATATATATATATATCGTGTATATATATATAATGTATACATATCATGTATATATTTTTATAGTTTTGTAGGGTTATGCTTGCAAAATCTTTATAAAAAATTTACCGGTTCAAATTTTTTTAATGGATTGGTTTTTGGGTTTTTAGTTTTTTCCATTCAAAAAAACTTATAAAATAAAAAAAATTCTTGGGGGCTGGGGGCTCACCCCACAACCGCCCCCATGGGAAGCAACGTGGGGAAGCTGCGCCTAGCACCCCTCTGCCCGTGGACTGGCGCAAGCGAGACCACCATTAATGGTGGTCGGCTGTGCAAGGCACAGCCGCGTCACCATTAGTGGTGGTCGGCGGTGCAACAACCGCCGCCTATCCAACCTCCGGCGGCCTCCGTAAAACTCACGCCGCCATTGGGAAATCCATGGTCGATGCTTCCTCCTCCACATCCTTACGCACGCGTCCTGAGGCCACGTGATTCAACCCTAAAGGTTGGCACGCGGACCAAGGCACGTGCCTTGTGTTTTTAAAATAAAATAAATAAAATAAAATCATAATATTTATTTATATTTTATTATTACAATTTTATAATGTTAAAATACATTTAATAGTTTTAATATTATGATTTTATAATATTAAAAGATATTTAATAATCTTAGTATTATAATGTTATAATATTAACATATTAAAATGGGTATTTACCAATAGGAAATTTAATATAATATTTGATATTATATTATATTGATTTAAATGGGAATGTGTAGATATTTTGTTTACGAGTATATGTTTTTTTTAATGGCTTTGTTGAGGGCACAAATTAGATTTATTCGAGGAAATAAAAACAGGCATGATGGTTTTAATTAAATCAATATTTTCATTTAGAACATTATTTTAAAGGAGAGTAGTTTTAATTTTTAAAGATTACGTTTTCTCAAATCAAGGGAATTATTTTAAATTGATTATATTGAATAAGGAAACAATATTTTATTTAAACAATGAATTTTGATTTATTTGATAAACTGATTAATTTATCATGTATTTAAATGCTAATAGTGAAATAAAATGATTGGTATTAAATTCTCCCTTATTGAAATGGTGTATTTAATTCAGTCTATCTAATGCAATACTTTACTGAATGTTAATAAGGAAATGGATTTAGTGAATCCAAAGTAGATTTAATTCTTGCCTTGATTTTGATTTGTTCGTGTTATCATTTGGGAAATGTGGGTCTTAGCATTTGACAAGTCTTCTAGTTGGGTTTTCAAGTTTGTAGGTTGGTGTACTGTGTTAGTCAACCTTTGGATTGCCTCGGGTAGTGCGTTTAGTTGTAGCTAGTTTGTTACCTGGTTATCACGGACGAGAATGTGTTGACTATATGTCATGGATAGGAATGTGATATCCTTATGTCGCACTTATGTACCCTTGGGTTGTGGAGTTGTTCCACGTGTCATCTTAGAGGAGTGGCTTGTACTGAGGGCCAGCACACAAAGTGGTGCCAGGATAACTCATTGCAAGTTAGTTAATCCAGTTATAACTTAATTAACTGATTAGAGTATCACATAGTATCAAACACTTAATAAGATAATTATACCTCGCTCAGGAACGCAAGGGCTTGTTAAGACTTGGGTTGAGACGAGAAGGCCTGGAATGGAAAGATCATTATCTTGTCTCTATGAAAGATAATTGATTCTGCATTGGATTACATGAGGGGCCAGAAGTCGTTAGAGGTTACCAAGATAACCCGAGTTGGGGGCCGGGGACTAGGAAGACTCACCAGGATAACCTATGTAACATTGTGATGACACTTATCCTAAGTCAACAGTATGTTCACATCAGTGATGCAGTTGATTATGTAATTTCTGGAAGCATTGTAACCTTTGTGTTAGTGATGTCATTGTATTTATTTCAGTTCGGTTGTGTTAGCCTATGTCTAGAGGTAGACGTTCTTGGCTAGAAATCCTTGTTACTATCTCATAGCACGGGGGGTGGATCTTTGGGTTCCACTTGGTTGGGTGGAACGTGCACCTTACTCCGTTGGCTTTTGCTTCTTGATCGTGTGGACGAGACTTCTAGTTGGAGAGCTCGTATGATGCAGTTTCATTTCATGCCTTGTTTTTCAGTTGATCTTGTGATGTGCTACCCCTCATTTGTTATCGAGGTGGAATTTGTAATTGTAATCTTATTCTTTGGACTTGCCTCATTCGGGGAATGAGAGTTGTAACCATATTGTTTAATTATGAATCATGAAATTGAAAGTTTGTCTTATGCTTCTTGTAAATTATTTTAATTGGAATGTATGTGTAATTTCTTAATTACATAACTGGCATGGTTTAAATTCATGTTTTTTTTGTTGAAGTTCTATATAACCTTCGTCTCGTAACCTTAGAGGTTGTTGGATTTTGTTAGTGAACTTGTGTATTAATTGTACTTTAAAAAAAAAAATTATCTGTTTAAATAGTTGTTTGCAGCTTCCTCTAGGGTTGCGTGGCGGGTCGTTACACATGGTATCAGAGCCCTAGGTTTAAACACTGGGTACTCTAGGATTATGATGAACCCATTAAGCTTTTAGTTGTTTAGGTTTTTGAGTTTTGTATCTAGCCTAATACCTTGATTTGTTTGTGCTAGAATATGGCTCCCAGACGTAGAAGAGGTAGAGGGCATGGTCATGGCCGTATAGGCGATCGTGGAGAGAGTCAACATGACTCTCCTCCTCTAGTTCCTCTTATCCCAGATTAGGAGGGACATCAGGCATCTCAAAATGCACCAGGGGTCGGTGATCATTAGCAGGATCCAGCAGTGATTGAGGCTGCACGTAGAGCACTTGAGGAGGCTTTGGCTCTCCTTGGTCCAAGGTAGGTTCAGGTTCAGGTTAATCCAGTTGTGAGGGAAGTTCCACCCTAGTATGAGTCACACATGAGGGACCTACTCAGGGCACATACTCCATTATATGATGGATCAGGTACTGGTTTAGAGGCTGAGACTTGGCTGATAGACCTGGATAGGTGTTTTTCCATGCATCCATATGGCAGTAACACCAAAGCTTGTTATGCTATCATGTAGCTGAGAGGATTCACATCCACATGGTGGAGGCTAGAGGAGTAGAAGATCCATATTAACATTCACTCAATATTTTGGGAGATCTTTCTAGAGCGGTTCAGAGCTCGATTCTTATATGAGCATTGGCGTCAGCGTCGAGGCGACGAGTTTCATGCCTTCTGCCAGATGGCCTTATCTATTAAGCAATATGAGCGACGCTTTAATGAGCTCAAACAGTATGCAAGGATTGGTGATGATGAGAGTATGTTGGTGCACCATTTTTTCAGGGGCTTAAATGCTCATCTCAGCGGTGGTGTGAGGGTTTTCGAACCCAAAACCATGGAGGTGGTAGTAGAGAAAGCACGCCTTGTTGAGGAGAATTTGGCCATGGCACTAGGAGGTCACATGAGTGTACTAATTGGTAGTAGTTTAGTGGCAGGATATAGTGCTAGAGGAGGGAAGCCTCAGGGAGGTGTACCTCCTAGGTCTCAGCAGGGGCCATCTCAGGGTGGTCACCAGCAGCAACAACAAGTATCGCAAGGGAAACGTAAAGGTTTCCAGCAGAGGCAGGGGGATAGAAAATGGAGGCGTGAGAAACGCTTCAGCTTTGATCAGTCAGCTCAAAGTTCACAGTCTACTTTCAGAGGTAGTGCGCAATAGTCTAGCGCACCATCTAGGAGTAGAGGTTATGGCAGAGGTACAGGGTGTTTTTCTTGTGGCCAACAGGGTCACATAGCTAGAATGTGTCCCAATAGGGGCACATCTGGGTTTTCTCAGGGACCAGTGGCATCTAAGCCGATAGTTGGTGATGCAAGCAGAGGGCATCGGGTTTTTGCAATGGTTGATAACCGCCAGACAGAGCATCAGGGCACTGTCATCGAGTCATATGGTATGTTGATGGGTAACCTAGTTACAATCTTATTTGATTCAGGGGTGCTAGACTCCTTCATTTTGACATCATTCATGTCACGATGTAGACTGGGTGCGGTAAGGCAAGTCGATAGGTGGCAGGTAGAGCTAGCTTTGGGTACGAAAGTCGCATCGCATTCCCTTGTGCCAGAGTGTAGATTGGAGATTGGACCTCTCCAGACTACATTAGACCTCTGAGTTATTCCTTTGGGTTCTTATGACATCGTCATAGGGATGGATTGGTTAGAGGCACATAGTGTGGTCATGGATTGTCAACGCACGTCGATTCGATGCATTGAGGCATCTGGTAGTGAGGTAGAGATAGTGGGAGTCCAGAGGCTAATTTCTTTGAGGGTCATCTCAGCTATGCAGTTGAGAAGGTGTGTGCGTCAGGGTTGCCAGTTGTTTGCTATCACAGTGGATGAATTGGATCTAGGAGGTGGAGAAGAGAAAGTATCTCTTGATAGTCACCTCATTCTTCAAGAGTATTCCGATGTCTTCCTAGATGAGATTCCAGGGATGCCACCTCAGAGGTACATAGACTTCAAGATTGACCTTATACCTGGATCAGAACCCATTTCTCGAGCTCCCTATCATATGACCACCCAGGAGATGAAAGAGCTTTGTTTATAGCTTGAGGAGTTGTTAGAGAAGGGCTTCATTCACCCTTGTGTTTCACCATGGGGAGCACCAGTCATCTTCATGAAGAAGAAGGATGGTTCACTTCAGTTATGTATTGATTACCGATAGTTGAACAAAGTGACCATCAGGAACCGATATCCGCTTCCTAGGATCGATGATCTATTTGATCAAATCAAGGGTGTCACCATCTTTTCAAAGATTGATCTTAAGTCAATATATCATCAACTTTGGATCTTTGACTTAGATATCCATAAGGCAGCATTTCAAACGTGGTATGGCCACTACGAGTTCACAGTAGTACCATTCGAGTTGACAAATGCACCCTTTGTGTTCATGAGTCTGATGAATGGTGTATTTCATACATACCTAGACAGGTTTGTCCTTGTGTTCCTTGATGACATTCTGATATATTCCAGGACAATGGTAGAGCATGAGGAACATTTATGGCATGTATTGTAGTGCTTATGGGATAATCAGTTGTTTGCTAACCTGTCAAAGTGTGAGTTCTTCAAGTCTGAGGTACAGTACCTTGGGCATGTCATCTTAGGGAAAGGTTTCAGTGGATCCTACAAAGATCCAAGCGATCTCAGATTGGTCTATGCCCATGAATGTGGCAGAGATACGTAGTTTTATGAGGCTAGTGGGATATTACAGACGCTTTGTGCAAGGTTTTTCGAGGATAGGTTATCCTATCACCACCCCTCAAAGGAAAGGGAAGAGGTTTGAGTGGTCAAAGAAGTGTGAGGCAGCGTTTTAGAATCTTAAGGAGATGCTAACTAGTGCACCGATACTAGCTATACCCAATCTGATTGGGGAATTTGTAGTTTGTACAAATGCGTCCTTGGAGGGTCTTAGTGTAGTGCTAATGCAGGAGGGTTGAGTCATTGCATATGAGTCACAAAAACTCAAGGATCATGAGTTGAAATACCCGACCCATGATCTTGAGTTAGCAGTAGTTGTGCATGCATTGACAAGATGGAGGCACTTCCTTCTTGGCCATAGGTTTGAGCTGCATAGTGATCACAGGAGTCTCCAGTATATCTTCACGCAACCCAACCTTAATGCTAGGCAGAGGCGTTGGATGGAGTTTCTCTATGAGTATGACTTTGAGGTGAAGTACATCTAGGGGAAGGAGAATGTCGTAGTGGATGCACTTAGTAGATGGAGGCATGGGATATCAGAGTATACTCTAGTTGTAGATTTGCGGAGTCGGATTCTTTTTGCCCTTCCAGCAGATAGTTGGTACTAGGAGATCAGGATAGTGATAGAGGCAAGTAGACCTCTTAAGAGCAAACATTCAGGATATTCTCTAGATTCAAATGAGTTATTGAGACACACGGGATGCATATACGTTCCTTCTTCAGATGGTCTTCGCACCTTGGTCATGACTGAGGCACATCGTGCACCCTATTCAACCCATCCTAGGGTGAAGAAGATGCATGCAGATTTGCGTCAATTGTACTTTTGGCCAGGGATGAAGTGAGATATCGCGGATTATGCAACATGATGTCTAGAGTGTCATTGAGTTAAGGCTGAACACCAGCATCCAACAGGGCTCCTGCAACCGCATTTAGTACCAGAGTGGAAGTGGGATATAATCTCATTGGATTTCATTGTTAGTTTACCCAACTCTTCGAGATGACATGATGCGATAATGGTGACAGTTGATAGGTTGATGAAGGTGGCACACTTCTCACCTATGCACTCATCCTATACCGCATCGTCTGTAGCCAGAGTGTTCATGGAGGACATAGTGAGGTTACATGGCATTCCGCGTTGGATTATTTCTGACAGGGATCCAGTGTTTACCTCAGCTCTTTGGATGACATCATTATAGCATGCGATGGGGACATAGTTGAACTTCAGTTCAACTTATCACCTAGAGACAAATGGACAAACCGAGAGGATCAATCAGATCCTTGAGGATATGTTACATATGTATGTGATGGACCAGCAGACATGATGGGAGGATTATCTCTATTTGGTAGAGTTTTCCTATAATAATAGTTTTCAAAGTTCCATTGGTATGCCTCCATTCCAATAATTGTATGGGAGACCATGTTGTACTCCCTTGAGCTGGGATCGACTGGAGGATAGGATAGTGTTGGGTCCTGAGATGTTGCAGGATATGGAGTAGCAGGTGGATAGGAGCAGAGAGCACTTGGTGCCAGCGCAGGATAGGTAGAAAAAATATGCGGATGCGCATAGAGTGGATCGTCAGTTTGCTGTAGGCGATAGAGTCTTCTTGCAGGTGTGTCCACGAAAGAATCCCATCTATTATGAGAAGGGCTCTAAGTTGGTGCCTCATTTTGTCGGACCTTTCGAGATACTCGAGAAGATTGGTCCAGTTGCTTATCGTCTTGATTTACTGCCTAGTCTCTCGCGCATTCACGATGTGTTTCATGTTTCAGTTCTTTGGCCATACCATCCAGACATTTCTCATGTCCTTGATTGGAATGCATTGCAGGTAGAGGATGGGAAGCTAGCTTTGGAGCCCATGGCCGTCATGGAGCGCAGAACGCTCGCTCTTCGAGGGTAAGATATTGATCAGGTTAGGATCTAGTGGGATCCTAGGGATGACACATCATCGACTTGGGAAGATTCAACTAGGATGAGGGAGCTTTATCCCTATTTGTTCATAGGCTTCTAGGAGTAAGCCTGACCCTAGGGAGGGAGGATGTAATACCCCTCCGTTTTGCTCTGTTGTGCGAACAATGTTGTTTCCCCTTTTATGCTTTAGTATTTTGTTGTACTTTGGCTATGTACCTGGTTTCGATTAATCACTATTTTATCGTGATGCATCTTGACGTGATGATACTTTATGTTGATGATTATTATGACATGCTTTTAATTAACATAAGTGGATATTCAAAATTATGATGTTTTATGCTTTTGATTGTGGTGCTATGTAGATGCGTCAGTTAGTACTACTGTATTGGTGAAGAGGACGGTATCGCATCACTCGCTTGCTAGCACCTTGTGATTATGTGATTTCCTCTTCACGGTGTACCTTATTTATGACATATTATTGCATGTGGATATACTCTTTGTTCGCAGGTTGATAGGTACAGGACATTGACTCCACCTGATTTCACAGGTTTGAGCGTGTCCATTGCCCAACAACATTCAATTGGGAGATAGTAGTTAGGTTTTCCGTGCCAAGTCATCACCCTAGTCATAGTGTGTCGTCAGTCTTAGTGTGGTCTAGTTGCTTTAATATTGTTCAATTTGCCTTGTTTCGGTTATAATTATAAGTTAGAAAAATGTTAAAATAAATATTTTTGTAGTTAAGTTAGTGAGTAAATTTATCTGGTTATATGTTAGAAATGTGATTTAATTTAGTAATTAATTTAATTTAATTAATAAATAATTTAATCTTGTAGTAGATTTATTTTATTAATTAATTAAATTAGTTGTGTTGAAATGAATTAAATTATGCATTTTGGAAACTTATGGATATTTGGTTTGGAATTGAAAATAAAAGAAAATGTTTAAAAGTCAATTTAGAAAATTTGAATTCAAAAAAAACTGGAAAAAAATGAGATATTTGCTATTCTGTTTTGGAGAATTGATGAGGGTGGTTGTAGGAATTTTTTTGAGAGAATATCCTTATTATTGAATTTTCTTCACAAGTTTGTATCATGAAGTTTTGGAGAAGGATTGAAATAGAAAGAGGAAGAAATTTTTCAACTTCGTGGGTTTTGGATTAAAGCTTAAGGAATCTGTGGAGTTGAAGTGGGAATCAAGGCACCATCAGGATCTTCTCTCAACTTCAAAAAAAATAGGTTCACATCTTTGTATTTAGTTTCTTTTTGAGATTCAATGGTATATGTGTTGATGGAAAATCAGTTGTAATCTATTGTTTGTGTGCAAAACAAAACCATTGAATTCTTGCTTTCAAATTTGGAGAACACCTCTCTCTTTAAGAAAAGATTGCTTCAAAATTTAAACAAAATCTTGTGTGCAAATTATTGTTTCAATTTTGTTCTTCAATCTGTTTGAAATTTCAATCTTGGGTGAATGGAAAATGTATGTGTTTATATATATATATATATATATATATACATCTATATATATACATATACTTGTATGTATATTTTTTATAATTTTCCTTTCGTAGGGTTATGCTGGCAAAATTTTATAAAAAAATTTGCCAGGTTCGAATTTTTTTTAATGGACTGGTTTTTCTGGGGTTTTTTAGTTTTTTTTCATTCAAAAAAACTTATAAAAAATTAAAAAATAAAATAAAATAAAAATTTCTTGGGGGCTGGGGGCTCACCCCACAGCCGCCCCCATGGGAAGCGGCATGGGGGAGCCGCACCCAACGCCCCTCTGCCCGCGCACTGGCGCAACTGCGACCACCATTAATGGTGGTCGGTTGTGCAATGCACAATCGCGCCACCATTAGTGGTGGCCGGCGGTGCAATTGCCGCCGCCTATCCAACCTCCGACAGCCTCCGCAAAACCCACGGACAGCGCTTCCTCCTCCGCATCCTTACGCACGTGCCCCAAGGTTGCACGTTTGAACCCTAAAGGTTGGCACGCGGACCGAGGTACGTGCCTTGTGTTTTTAAAATAAAATAAATAAATAAAATAAAAATAAAATTATAATATTTATTTATATTTTAATATTATAATTTTATAATGTTAAAATACATTTAATATTTTTAATATTATGATTTTATAATATTTAAAGATATTTAATAATCTTAGTATTATAATGTTATAATATTAACATATTAAAATGGGTATTTACCAATAGGAAATTTAATATAATATTTGATATTATATTGTATTGATTTAAATGGGAATGTGTAGATATTTTGTTTATGAGTATATGTTTTTTTTTAATGGCTTTGTTGAGGGCACGAATTAGATTTATTCGATGAAATAAAAACAGGCATAATGGTTTTAATTAAATCAATATTTTCTTTTAGAACATTATTTTAAAGGAGAGTAGTTTTGATTTTTAAATATTACGTTTTCTCAAATCAAGGGAATTATTTTAAATTGATTATATTGAATAAGGAAACAATATTTTATTTAAACAATGAATTTTGATTTATTTGATAAACTGGTTAATTTATCATGTATTTAAATGCTAATAGTGAAATAAAATGATTGGTATTAAATTCTCCCTTAATGAAATGGCATATTTAATTCAGTCTATCTAATGCAATACTTTATTGAATGTTAATGAGGAAATGGATTTAGTGAATCCAAAGTAGATTTAATTCTTGCCTTGATTTTGATTTGTTCATGTTATCATTTGGGAAATGTGGGTCTTAGCATTTGACAAGTCTTCCAGTTGGATTTTCAAGTTTGTAGGTTGTCGTATTGTGTTAGTCAACCTTTGGATTGCCTCGGGTAGTGCGTTTAGCTGTATCCAGTTTGTTACCCAGTTATCATGAATGGGAATGTGTTGACTATATGTCATGGATAGGAATGTGATATCCTTATGTCACACTTATATACCCTTGGATTGTGGAGTTGTTTCACGTGTCATCTTAGAGGAGTGGCTTGTAACGAGGGCCTACACACAAAGTGGTGCCAGGATAACTCATTGCAAGTTATTTAATCCAGTTATAACTTAATTAACTAATTAGAGTATCACGTAGTATCAAACACTTAATAAGATAATTATGCCTTGCTCAGGAACGCAAGGGCTTGTTAAGACTTGGGTTGAGACGAGAAGGCCTAGAATGGCGAGATCATTATCTTGTCTCTATGAAAGATAATTGATTCCGCATTGGATTACATGAGGGGCCAGAAGTCGTAAAAGGTTAGCAGGATAACCCGAGTTGGGGGCCAGGGCCTAGGAAGACTCACCAAGATAACCTATGTAACATTGTGATGACACTTCTCCTAAGTCAACAGTATGTTCGCATCAGTGATGCAATTGATTATGTAATTTCTGGAAGCATTGTAACCTTTGTGTTAGTGATGTCATTGTATTTATTTCAGTTCGGTTGTGTTAGCCTATGTTTAGAGGTAGAGAAAATAATACATATTTATTGATAAATCTTATTTATTTATAATTAATAATTAATAATTTAATCTTCTTAATAAAAAAATATGTCTTTAAAAAATAATTGAAAAATAAATTGCATGCAAACTCTTTTGTAAAAAATATTAATTTGATAATAAAATAGAACTAAAATTTTATTTATGACTTACATATTAGAATTTACTTTTTTACCTTTAAAAAAATTTAAAAAATATACAAAAGTGAAATTTATTTTATTTATTTAGAAAATTTGTAAATGATAAACGTAAAAATTAAAGTAAGAAATATACAAATCATAGAACATAAAATGATAGAAAGTAAAAAATATATTTCTCGATGTGAAATATACAAATCATAAAAAAAAATTATTAATTGGTTGCACCTTCTCACAATTCGTAAAATATTTTTCTCAAATAATTATTGCACTTTCTCACAATTCGTAAAATTTATTAATTGTCGCCTTCTTGAATTCATATTTTTTTGGTAAATATGTAATTATTTTTTTCCTTTCTTCTTCCTCTCTCTATTTATATAAGTATTTTTGGGTGGCATCGATTCATTTTTATTTAATTTATATTTGTCGGCTATTTATTGTTTCATATTTTCATATACATGCCGACATTTGATATTTTTAATATGTCATGAGTTTTTCTTGTTAACACGCTCACATTCCGCTCCATGCTACCACTGTAGGTTATGTCTCTCAACATAACTAGCTTATCTATCTTAATACATTAATCTATATATTATACGCCGAGAGATATTATTTTCGAGGCGTATTTTTTTTTCTTTTTTTCTTTTTTGAATTTAAAAAATACACCTCAAAAATGATATCTCTCGGCATATAATATATAGATTTATATATTAAGATAGATAAGTTAGTAGCATCCGCAGTGTTGTATGTAAAATATTTCTTTAGCATGTGTTTGAATTTTTTTTTTATTCTTTGCAAATATTGAATGAAATATTTCACATTAAATAAATAAAAAAATCTTCATGCTATATCAATAGAGTTTAATAGAAGAATGATATCCAATAATGTATGCATTACATAAACTTATTGTGCTTCCAAAAATTTGAGTCTTTCTTCCTGAGCTCTCCTTTTGTTGAGTTGCTTCCTTGTTTTCATTTTTTCATAGCGATCGTATGGAAATGGTGGTGAGATTCTGAGTCCATCCAAGGATTTAACATGTGAAATAACAACAAATGTTAATCGTTCTTTCTCTCGGTCCTATATCAATTGTTGCCTTTGAAAGAGTCAATCCTTGTGAATTGTGGATTGTTAGTGCCCAAGCTAATCATAATGGCAATTGACGTGTGCGCCCCCTTTGTATTGGTGCAATTGGAACTATATTTGGAGATGCATCTTCAAATGGCATTCCCGAGTAATTATCAAATTGAACCATAACATATGTTGGTGGATCTGGTGGGGCACTTCCAAGTTTGTATATGATATTTCGAATGTATCTTAAGGCTCCATTTACAAGGCTTGCTTCTATCCATAGATTAGAGGTTAGCATGACTTGCATCTTTGCAATTAATATTAGCTATTTCTCTTACTTCTTGTGGAAAACTTATGGTATGTCCTTTATATTGATATTGACCTCCAGTTGCATGTGTGACTTGAAGTATTGGATTTACACGCGCTATCAAAATTTCCTCAATTTGTGTTAAGTTTGCAAGTTCTAATGGTTGTGGACTAGGATTCATATTATTTAATGTCGAAAATCGATGTTCATGTTTCTCTTGTTGACATCTATTGAAAATTGGGCCTTCAGGAACTCATATAACCTTCATTGCAGGGTTACTTTCTTGACAAATGTAACACATGCTTGGTGCTGCAAGTTTATCTAAACCATGTCAAAATATAATTTGTAAATCTTTCAAATCAATTTGCACATTTCTATTGTTATTGCATGTACCTAGATCTCTTTCATTTTGTCTTCTTTGTAGTCTTCTTCATCTTCTCAATTGAGAGTTTAACTCCTGTTGTGAACTATTATTTTCTTCATGATTTTCAGTTTCAAAATTTATTGCATCTTGAACTCTATTATCTGGTGTTTGTAACACATGATCTATTGTAATTGAATTCATTCCTTCAAATTTACCCTTTGTATTCTCATGAGATTCATAATTCCTTTCAACTAATTCACGATTGCCTACTTGTATTTGTTGTCTTTCTATCTCATTAAATTGGTCTAAATGCTCATTTGTTTGTAATATTCTTAATATATATTTCTCCTCTTCATATGTTTGTACATGATGTATTCTCATCTCATCTGCATGTTGTCTCATTTATGCTTCAATCTCTTCAACTGTCATATCTGCCCTACGTTCAACACGTCTTTCTCTATCATTTTGGTTTCGATGATTTGTTGCTTCTTCTCTTTGTACATTATTCATTTGTTCACATTGTTGTCTCATGTAATTTCAAGCATATTCTCTTCGATGTTCTCTTCGTTGTTCTTCATTTTCAAAATTTAATCTTGGGCGAGGCATCCTAAATAATTATTTAAAAATTAAATTAAAAATTAAAAAAATACTATAAATATGAGAAATTTTACTATACACCAATTTCATAAAAAAAAATATATCACAAAATTAATACATATTTATTTATAAATCTTATTTATTTATAATTAATAATTAATAATTTAATCTTCTTAATAAAAAAATATGTCTTTAAAAGATAATTGAAAAATAAATTACATGCAAACTCTTTTGTAACAAATATTAATTTGATTATAAAATAGAACTAAAATTTTATTTATGACTTACATATTAGAATTTACTTTTATAGCTTTAAAAAAATTTAAAAAATATACAAAAGTAAAATTTATTTTATCTATTTAGAAAATTTGTAAATGATAAAACGTAAAAATTGAAGTAAGAAATATACAAATCATAGAACATAAAATGATAGAAAGTAAAAAATATATTTCTCGATGTGAATTATACAAATCATAAAAAAAAATTATTAATTGGTTGCACCTTCCCACAATTTGTAAAATATTTTTCTCAAATAATTATTGCACTTTCTCACAATTTGTAAAATTTATTAATTGCCATCTTCTTGAATTCGTATTTTTTTGGTGAATGTGTAATTATTTTTTCCTTTCTTCTTCCTTTCTCTATTTATATAAATATTTTTGGGTGGCACAGATTCATTTTTATTTAATTTATATTCTTTGTGCTACCATGTAGGTTATGTCTCTCGACGTAATAAAAATTTAAATTTAGTGAAAAGGTAAACAATAAGGGAAAACAATATTTCACTTTATAATGATTTCCAAGTTATTAACTTTTTTAACTATTTTTTTAAAAAACAAAAATTATCATATTTTTATTTTTCATGCAGAAATTTACCAATATTATTTTATCATGGTTATATCATTTCCTTTTTCTCCCTTTCTTGCAATAATATTATATCTTTTTTGCAATAATCTCCTAATATTAAATTACGACAATTTATATATTTTCTTGCAACAATCTATAAATATTAATTATCATAGTTTAAATTGGCTTTGATACCATGTTTGAACATGTAAAATATTTAAACTATGATAACTAAATATATTAAAATTATTTGCATTTAAAATTATTAAAAAATAGATTAATAAGAACTAATAATAAATTTGCACATCACACATAATTTACGCGGGGAAAACTATTACTGGTAAAAAACCCCACAAAAATAGCATCTTTTTATTATAAGAACACTTACAAAATATTCTATTAAAAAATAGACATAACTTGGGAATGCTCCTCTTCAAACTTTACAGGCCTTGTGCAATTTTCTCCAAAATGTAATATATGTGTTCTTTCATTCACACAAATGGCAAGGAATCTTCCCTTAAATATAGGGAGAAAGGTTGGAAAACTACCGGAAAGGCTAGTTACCTACCTTTTCAATAACAACCTTGTTCATAATTAATAAATTAAGAACTATTTAATATTTTATTAATTTATTAATTATTTACAAGAAATATAAATGCTTTTAAGGAATTGTAATAAGAACATTATATATTGTAAGGGTTTTACCCCTAATAATATTTTGTTCTGCAAGAGAGTAGTGGCGGAGGTCTTCTTTTTCTTCAATAATGGGTTCAAAGTATCCCATAGCAGAGTCACCATCGAAGTTTTCCGTCTATGGTAAGACAACATTTGAACTTGATGTAGGAACAAAACTAGAACTGGGTGTAGCGTCAACATATCCCATGATCTGATTCATTCTTATATTTTCAGGACATGTAGAGTCGGTATGCTCATCAGTGTCATGTATAGAACAAAATACCGTATTTTGTGCAACTTCAATCGTTGGTCTTGGTGGAGGTGTTGGCAATTGTGGCTAAAATTTATTTCTCTTTGGTTGGTATGGTTGTTGAGCTAGAGATCTGATAGAATCTATTTTCATCTAGCCGAAAGTAATCATATTATCCTCCAACTCGATGATGTGTTCTTGTGCATTTGTTAATTTTGTATGTCTTGTCATCTTGAGGAAGAAGGTTATCTCTGATGGGAGCGAATTTATGAAACAACTCATCAGAATCTTTGATGATGGATTAAGTGTAGAAGAAATTTATGTAACAAGATGATTAAATCTTGCTACAAACTCCCTCATGGGCTTATTTTGCTCCATATTTGAATTTGAAATTTGGGAAAACAACAGACAACTGTCTTCAGTGGGCTTGAATCTTGCCAAAAATTTATCGCTCATAGTTGCCCATCTTGTAATAATGCCTGGTTGTAGGTGATTGAACCAGTCAACAACATTTCCCACAAGAGTTTCCAAAAAGAGATGCACTGCAATGTCTTCATGTTCCACACGCAAGATGGAGTAGGCCGTTGAGAAGGCAAAAATATTATCATCGGGGTGTTGAGTTCCATCACTACGAAATCATAGAAAGTGCTTCCTTGACCCTCTAAGTAATTTATGATGTTATCGGAAAGCCAAAGGTCCAATGTTGTTACCCCAAGGTAATGGGGGTGGACATCTTAGATTCATGCCATCATTATTGTTGTTATCACCCATTGCTTCTGATTAGATCATGCAATAGGATGCCAGATGGTCATTCCCATGTCATAAAGCATAAGCTTTCTTGAAGTTTTATGCCTCGTGCCCCACAGTGGGCGCCAAAAAATTATTGGCATTTCAATTTGCACCTCTGGTATGGGAATTAGAAACAAATAGCTATGCACAAATTAACTGCTCTCCAAATTAGGAGGGGAAGCTCCCTCTTTGATATTGCTTAAAGAAAGTAAAATAAAACTAATTTTCCAATCTTTTTGTTCAGCTTAGAGCACAATTTTATAAAACTCTAGCGCCATAGATGAAATTTTCTCTTTTGAACTTCAACTATGACTAAGCCTACTCTAATGACATTTCTAACCACTCAAGTAAACATAGAGCTTGAGAGTAAGAAAATAACAAGGAATGATTCTTTGACACAAATACTTAAACAAACTTTCTTCCAATGCACATCTACTATACTTTCAATGCATGCTGAAATAAAGATTATATAAGCAAAACACATATAACAAAAATTTGAGAGAGTAGATCAAAGCAAATGAGGCATAAGATTTATTTTTCTCAAATTTCGAGTAACAAAGATTACACTTCTAGGACAACAAGATTGTGGAAAAATAGGCTTACAACTTAGCAATCAACTAGAACACATTGACACAAGTAACACATGAACTAAACAATATCTTGTAGCTAAAAGAGGCATACAAGCTTGCTCTTACACTAAGTGATCAATACTGAATAACAATTAGAAGGCACTAGTAGGCTCAACATTTTTTTATCACAAGCATGGTTCAATAAAAATAGGCAAGGCTGCCCTTATTTATACACAAGCAGAGGAGTAGGGAACCCTAAAATGTCCTTAATTTTACAACTAAGAATTTCCAACATGAAAGCTTTATTTTTAAATCTAGAACAAGATAAGCATCTAACAACCTATGAAAGCCTTAAAAAGGGAAAGTGCCCACTATTTCATTTTGATTCTTTCTCTCTCAAGGAATGAATAAGCCTAGGACCAGAATAGAAAGAAAGTGTGATTTAAGAATGGAAAGAAATCTCAGAGAAAGCTTCTAGTTCACTGTTTCTTTAAATCTCAACCGCATCTACCAAAAAGCTGGAAACTGTATCTCTATCAGGAGCATCAATACTATCTATAGCAAAATTCCACTTTTCTAGGATCTCTTCACCTTTTGTAATTGAACTTAAGAAATCTTTGACATCTTCAATTGCTTTATAAAATCTTGCTAATTTCAATGGCTCTGCAACTAGAGTGATGACCTTTTATAAACATATCCTCTTGCTTCAACATATCTTTTTTTACTTTATGTGTGACCATCTTCTTCCATTCCTCTGTTTCTTTTGTAGCTTTTATACTTCTGACACTTCTCCTAATTTTTCAAAGGAAGAATATTGTAGGATGAAAATCTTGAATCTTGACTGTAAAATCGACTATGCTCAGACAAGTTTTGCACAAAAGCTAAAAATAGCTTGCTGATTTTTCTTCTTCAAATGGGAAGATTTTTCAAAAATAATATGAGATATGGGTTTTGTAGAGAATCTCGTTGCAAGAAGACCCAAATCGTTCGTTTATGAAAATTGTTGATGGTTGGTCAAAAAAGTAGAAACCCTAATTTTTTGATAAAAGATGAGAGCTAGGTTTTGTGCAGAATCACGTTTTGGATGAACCCAATTGGTTAGATTTTGAAAATAGTGAAGATTTCTTGGACATGCGTGGAAAAAGAAGTTTCTTGAAAGTTAAAAAACTCTTCAAAATTATAGAGAATTGAAAACCAAGCTAACCCAGATTGTTTAAATTGGAAAATATTGACCCCCTTCTTCTAAAAATTGATGCCCTAAAGAAATAAAGTGTGAAAAAGTGAGCCCCTTTGTGTGTTGATTTGGAAAAATATGAAGAACTCTGAAAAAGTACTAGGTTTTGACCTTCGAATCTTGAAATGAATAAAATTATGTCTCCTCTAGACTCCAACCTACAAAAAGTGAATAATGAATGCAAAGGCCTTCTTAAATAGGTTTTTAGGATATAAAAATGCTTTATTCTCCAGTTTTAAATCTTTGAAGCTAATCCTAAGCCAGGTTCATCGAATGTAGACACTTTTTTGAATGATGAATGATGAAAATTTGAGAATTTTTCTAAGGCATTGAGCCAGCTTGGGTGCCCTTCTTGACTAGAAGCACTTTTCCTTGACAGACTTAGCCAAAATTTCACCATTTTTAACATTTGCTTAATTTTTAACCTCAATTTGATCCTTGATTCTGGCCACCAGGTTGATCCCATGAACTGGATGAACGATCCATTGTGAAGCCTGGTTGAATTGGAGAAGATTGTTCTAGAGACAACATTTGATAAAAACTTCATTTTGACCTCCAAAATAATGGGCACCCCTAGCTACCAGGGGCGCCTTTACTAGCAAGTGTTAGCCATTTTCATGTTCTTCAAATTTTCACTATTTTCTACCCTTCAAATGAGTCTGCAACTCGAGGATTTCAAGAGGTCTGGTGATCTGGTTGTTTGTTCCATTGCGTAGCTTGACTGAATTTGAGATGATTGTTCTGGAGATGCCAAACCCTAAAAAGTGATTCTAATCCTTCAAATGTTTGGGTGCCCCTAGCTACCTAGGGCACCCATGATCACTAGAGAATTATTTTTTCATTTTCCTCAACTTTTCACTACTTACTAATTCTTCAGATGAATTTTCGTTTCTGGATGATCAGGAGGTTTGATGAACTGACGACTGGACTCGTTGGATAGCTTGAAGAATTATGAGGGGGGTCTTCTGGAAGTGTTTTCCCCGGAAAAGCGGTTTTAGGCCCTCAAAAGCTTGGGTGCCCCTGGCTACTTGGGGCACCTTTACTACCCAGAATTAGATTATTTTATTGTGTTTTCAACTTTCTTTTGACTTTTTCAATTTTACACAAGTTTATTCCTCTGTTTAGTCTACCATATCTAATGATTGATAATTCTAATAGGCTCACTCATGAATGTGTTGGAAAGATGGTTTAGTTCAAAAGAAAGGATCTTAGAGATGACTAACCCTAATTTTACCTTCTAGATGTTCAAATCCTTAGGCACCCTTAGCTAGCCGGGGTGCCCATCACTCCTAGACTTAGTTATTTTAAAGCATTTTTTAATCTTCAATTTTCACCTCATGTTGTGTCCTCTGTTCAATCTGGTTTTGCTGGCAACTGACAAGTCTAATGATCAGGTTGGGGTATACACTGGATAACTGGAAAAATTCCAAAGATAATGAGAATATTTTCAAACCCTAATCACTACATCTAGTGGCTCAAAACCCCAGGTGCCCCTAGCTAGTTGGGGTGCCTAGAGCTCCTAGACAAAATATTTTTGATGATTATCCCCAATTTCCAATTTTCTCTTTGACAAAGACTTCTTCGTTCAATTTGAGATTTCAATTGATTGACTAATCTGATGGTCCTATTGCTAGATTCACTGTGGAAGTAGAGGAATTTTGAGCAAGATACCTTAGGAGCACAAACCCCAACAACAACATTTGACAACTTGAAATGATGGGCACCCCTAGCTAGCAGGGGCCCCTTTACTCTCCAAAGATATTTTTTATTTCATTTTTCCAACTTTTTCTTCATCCTTCACTTTCCACTTCGTGCTCAGAAGATGGAGACTGAAAAATTCTAAGGCATGGAATCACAGGTGCCTTAACTAGGCAAGGGCACCTAAACTCACCAGACTTAGTCAAAATTTTGTAATTTTCATGAATTCACAACTTCGTTCCTCCATTCTCTGCTCTACATGCATTTTCATCATTCTTCATCCTCTATGCAATACTTGAGACTTCGAATCTGATCCCTGGTAGTTTGACCAACCTCCATTAATGACCTTGGAGCTCCTAAAAAAGCTTTTGAAAAAGTAGAATTGACCCACTAGAGAAAAAATGATCTTTTGACAATTCTGACTAGACCAGCCTGATGAGGAAGAATTTTAAGCCAATCAAAATCAATTTGAGCCTTGAAAGTCAAAATTTCTATTTCTAGAAAAAAAATTCAACATCCATTTCAAAAGAAACCCAAAAAAGTTATTTTTTTAGAAAGTTTCTAAAAATAGAAATTTTCCTAAAATTTAGGGCAAAAAAATTGAGATCTAGGTTTTGTAGACTAGGTTGCTCTGAGTGGACCCAGATCACCAGATTTTGAAAATTTCAAGTTTTTGATGCTCATGAAAGACATGAAAATTCTTGATTTTGACCATTTTTCGAAATGCCTAAGTGTAGGAATTTTTTTAATTTGGGGTACAACAATATACTTACCATATTATTAACCCTTTCCTTGCATGGCCTTTTACCAATAATATTATCTTGCAACCTAAGGTATTTGTAAACTACAAGTGTCAGGGATGATCTCATGACCAATGAAGGCTTGAAAGTATCGGTCACACAACTATACACAATACAAACTCTAATTATAATTAATAATGTCCCAATAGTTTGGCATTAATACAATATGGTATATACATATTTCCAAAGAATGAACAAGTGATACACTTCAATGAGGATGATGTGGGATCCCATCATCAATTTCAAAGTGTAGTGAGGTGCCCAAGACCAATGTCGCCAAAATGATTGTTGAGGGCATAGTATATATGGGTGTCAACTTTCATTGGTTTGCCAATTTAGCTTGAGGATGATGTTGGGAAAGGTGAAGGCTTACTTAACCTTTTGAGTGCATGACTTTATATGCATGTGAGTGTAGTTAATGGCCAAATCTTGCAAGTCATGATGGGAGGTGGTACACTTTAGGTGGCTAAATCCATGGTTGTGCCTATCACTAATTTGGTGTTTGGTTGAAGGTTTCATGATATGCGCTGCTATGAAGCGGTGATCTTGGCCCTTTGTTTGTCTTCGTAATTTCTATGGTGGGAAGGTTAGTTTGTTCTTAGGGATGGTAACATTTTTTTTTCTGCATTGAGTAGCCTTTAAGATGCCATGGTCATCGACAAATACTACAATTGTGTATATTTTTGTATTAGTACCATATAACCTTTAACAAATCCCCTTTCCCTCTCCAAAAATAAAACATTAAATCCAATACCAAAGAAACATGCACACAAAACATTTATTCATAAAACTCAAATAATGCATAATCACCTATATAAGCATGCATTACTATTAATATGAATAGATAAATCCTATTCATATTCCATGCCTAAAACTTACCATTTTCTCACATTTATATGCAAATACTTTTTAGTGGCACCTCAACCACCTTACAACCCAATGTCAATTTAGGACTAAATATAAAGATTATATATATTAACATATGTTTTCAGTATCTTATTACTTAAAATAAATAATTTCTCTAAACTTCTGGGGGATTTTGCTTTTGTGAAATGGCTCTAACTTGATCTTCAACTTTGCAACATGAGTTCTAGTAATTGACATTTCTTGGTATCATATTTTTGGTCCAACAAACTGTGTTTTGATTGTCCCAATACAATTTTGTTGTTGATTGTTGATTCAATTCCAAAGCTTTAATAATTTTTCTTAGCTAATGTATGTTTAGTTTCCTTACCATTATTTTTATGTTGCTTTCTTGTTGGTATTGGTATACTTTATTATTTCTGATTTGCCCAAGAAATAGTTGTTGATAGAATTTGATTAAATTAAAATGATGTAGACTTCCATTCAACTACACATCTTGCTCTTTCTAAGTATATATCAATTACATTGGAACTTTGTAACTTGGTTTACTCTTAAGTTAAAATTCATTGTGCTCGTATTTAAAAATATTTTTTTGACACCGATGGTTGATAGATAATTGTATAATTAGTGTTTAGTCTTACGACATTTAAATGGGTCAAACACGTACAATTGAGTATGAAAAGTCAAGTGGGTTTGTTTTTGAATCACCATTGCTAACTACACTTAAATGACATTTGTTGTGCTCTTTTTACAATATTCTACCTTTAACATCTAAAGTGTGTCTAGTATGTATTTTATATTGCATATTTAGTTCTACATTATAATGAAACACACTTATACTAAGAAGGGGGGAGGCGAAAGAGGGGTGAATCAGTATAGATCAAAACTTTATGTTTTACAACTTAAATAATCAAACTAGTATTACTTCAAAACTTAATCATCCATAGAAATATTATACATGCAAGATCTAACAATTATGCACACACATAAGAGACACAATTTTACATGGAAACCTTTACAAAATAAAACCATGAAAAAATATTGCTTGTATACATCTTCTTACAAAATTATTAGGCACCAAGCCATTGTAGACTCCAATCCCCACCACTGAGCATGAATTCAACAAGAGACATCAATGTATTCCAATAATAGGCTACAACCTCTTGATCTCCTCAAATAGGAGGCCCCAACCTCCACAAGAACACTATAATAATTTATTTTCAACTTATTAGATCTTCCCTCTCAACTACTCACTAATATGCCATACATCCACTCATAAATTTTCAATATAGTCTTCAATAATTCTTGTCATAAAGATGCCATGATCTTGCTCTTATTTTTTCTTTTCTTCTCAAAAAATTGCTGCTATAAATATGCTCACATATGTCTCACAAATATTCTCAAATAACTTTTTATTTATGCTCTTCATATGAATAATATTACTTGAATTTATTTCCTTTGAATCCTCTCACAACCTTTTATTTATGCATGCCTTCATGCCTCTTCGCCCAATAGGGGTGACTCTCCAAAGGGGATCGACCCAACATTATTTAATAATAATATAATTTATTTTATTTTTAACTTCATTTGCCAATGTGTGCACACCACTCTAGGGGGCGATCCCACTTTGGAAGGCCCTCAAAATTTGTATTTAATTTTAATTACATAACCCCAAGTTTGGGGTGGCACCAAGAGAGGGTCATCCCAAGTTTGATATTATTTTTTATTTTATTTAACACCCCTTTAGTAGGACGCTAGGCATGGGTTGTCCTTTAACATCAATGAAAACACTATTTCCAACAATCTCCCCCTTTGTCATTGATGACAATCATGTAAAAAGATAATCTTAAAATGCAACAAGACCATACTTCTCTCCCTGACTAAAATTCTCCCCTTAATTGAGATGCTCCCCTTTTCTCTACTTCTCTCCCTTTGATATTAATGGAAAAGGTATCACAGTGTTGAAAGATAATGCAATGAGTATCTCCCCCTGAACATATGCATCTTTTGACAAACTTAGTGACTGGATGAGAGTGATATCACTCTCAATTTTTTCCTTAGGTACTCAAAAGTATCTTTTAGTAGTGGCTTCGTGAAAATGTCTGCAATCTATTCCCTTCGTAGCAACATATTCCAATTTCACTTGTTGATCAACCACTTACTTTCTTAGGAAATGATATTTGATTTGAATGTGCTTCAATGCATGATGGGGTTCTTTGATATGTTAATTGCACTTGTATTATCACAAAATATGGAAATGGGGTGCTCATACTCAACTTTGATGTCTTTCAAGGTTTGATTCATTCAAAGGACTTAAGTGTAATAAGAAGTTGCTACAATATATTTTGCCTCTACTGTGGACAAAGAAATTTATTCTTGTTTCTTAACCATGATACAAGATTGTGGACAAGAAAGAACACACCTCAACCTGTGTTTTTTATATAATCAATATTTCCAACCCAATCTGCATCTGTGTATGTTGTGAGATTGAAATATTTACCTCTTGAGTACCACAACCCAAAATCCATAGTGCCCTTTAGATACTTGAACACTTTTTTCATTGCTTGCACATATGTTTTCTTTGGTGTTGCCTGAAACTGTGCCACCAAACCAATTGCTTGCATAATGTCAAGTCTTGTTGCTATCACATATAACAAACTTAAAACCATGGATCTATATATAGTTTGGTTCACCTTAGGAGATTTATCATCCTTGCTCAATTTGCATCTTGTAACCATGGGAGTACTCACTGGATTGCAGTCCTCCATCCTAAATTTATTCAACATTTATTTAATATACTTGGTTTGTGAAATGAATATCCCCTTATCTGAATTGGCATTTCAAACTCTCTGTGCATGTTCATTGCAAACTCCCAACACATCTTATCATTTCTACCTCCAAAAATAATTCCATCCACATAAACTACTACAATCAACTAATGATCACCTTCTGTTTTAATGCATAGATTGTTGTCAATAATACCCTTTTTGAAACATTGTTGCTTTTTATACTCATACAATCTTGAGTAACAATCCCTACAAGCTTGTTTCAGCCCGTAAAATGCCTTCTTTAGCCTACATACATCGTCCTCGTTCTTTGATAGAAGAAACCATTCTTTATTTTCAATATACAATTTTTCCTCCACGTTTCCATTAAGAAAAGTTGACTTGACATCCATTTGATAGACTTTGAGATTCTTGAAACATGGGAATGCTAAAAACATCCTTATAGCCTCCATATGAGCAATAGGAGCAAAGGTTTCTTTGAAATCAATTCCTTCGACTTGAGCATATTCCTTGCATACTATTTTTTCCTTGTTCCTCACAACTTGGCCATCCTCATTCAACTTGTTCCCGAATACCCACTTAGTGCCAATCACATTTTTATCCTTAGGTCTTGGGACAAGTTCCCAAGTTTCATTCTTCTCAATTTGATCCAACTCTTCTTCCTTAGCCTTTATCCAATTCTTGTCTTCACTTGCTTCTATAAAATTATTTGCTTCCATTTTTTAGAGTAAGCACAATTTTGCATGTTCAAATGAATTGACTACTCTCCTCATTTGAATTTTTGTATCTTTCTCACCAATGATCATATTTTCTAGATGATTCTTTTGAACAAATCTAGATGGAGCCTTGGGTGGTGGTCTTGATGGAGTTTTTGGATTTCTTTGTTCAACTTCTCCATTTTCAACTTCTTCCTCTATATCTTTGATACTATCTTCTTGATGATAAACTTCTTATACTATTTCCTTTTGATGCTTTTCTTCATCAACCCTCATATTTGTAATTTCAACAATTTTGTGCAATCTTTTGTTATAACATCTACAAGATTTTATTTTCGTAGAATATCTAAGGAAGATACCCTCATCACATTTGGAATCAAAATTTTCTAAGTCTTCTTCATCTCACTTAATATAGAATTTTCTTTGGAACACTTCAAAATACTTCACTGGCATAGGCCTTCCCTTCAAAATTTCGTATGGTATTTTTTTTATATTCATGATTGTAAACAAATAATTACAATTTAACATGTAGGGTTCAAAATAGTGGTAAAGGGATCCCCTAATAATGACTGGCCATGTAGGCCGAATACATCATACAATCTATTTCATCCTTCTTGTTACATTAATGTTAAGCAAAAATGGGGTATTGATATTGTTTCTTGCTCTTATAAGATTGCAGTTTACTATGAGATCACCCACACTATGCCAAAAATTGGTTCTTTGCTGATCCATCCTTTAGTCCACCTTTTCTTTGGTACCATCCTTGGGTGGGTTTCTGTTGTTCCTGGACTCTTTCTTGATTAGCTTCTTCAAATCAGGGTTTAGATACAACCACTGATTTGCACACACCACCTCCTCCTTGGTGATTTCTAATTTCCCTTTCTCCATTAGCCTCTGGTACTTTTCTTTGGAGATCTCCACCGAAAAAGATACCTACATGAAAACATTGTATAAGGTGAGCCTTTTGTTAGACTCAGTAAGCACCCTCCTAATGCCATGGTACTTCTCATAATTCTTAGCTTTCCAGAGAATCCATAGGATTTTAGTTGTTAACAATAACCAATACATATTATTTCCCTTTCCTAAACCTATAATTCTTCCAAGTATAATTTTTTTTACTTTTTTCTTTTGCATTCCCATAACCTGCAAGATCAATTAGAAATAGGTTCCATATTTCCTTAGCAAAGTAACAATAAAAAAATAGATGAGAGATGCTTTTCGTTTGCTTAAATTTTTTTCAAATACTGGTACTACCTTTAGGATAAAAGCTAGGAAATTTTGTAGTAGCAACATCCATTTAAAGCTTGATTTCTTGGGTTCCAAAACACCATGCCAGATCTTCGAGAAGACCCTATTCCAATCATCCTGGTTAAGATTAAAATTCCAATGATAATTTAGTTGTTTCGCAAGATTAGGGGGGGGCACCACAAGCTTATAGATTTTTTAGCTTTAATTTTAATTAGTTTTTCATTAGTTACCCACTCAAATTCCTAATTTTTAATATGGTTATCTTTTTTGTAGTTTTCCATTCTTTCCCTTATTTGTTTTATTCTTTAATATGTTCTTTTTTGAGTTGAGCAAATATTAAATTTTACGTAGAGCTCATCCCAGTTCATCAACTTGTCATTGCAGATTATATCCTGGAAGGTGGAGATACCCTTCTTGTTCCATTCCTTAGTAGAACACCCTTGGAGGAGTGTGAGGGGTTTGTTATTATGGTAGATGTTCCACCAAATAGATCTCAAGGGGAGGGTATTGTCTAGATCTTTATCCATAGGGTACTGATTCATAATGGCCTCTTTGCTCATTTCCCAGGTCTTCCATAGGATCTTGAAAATATTGGACCCTGTAGGTGATATGGGGAATTTTCCAAACATAAGGTCACACATGGGTAAACTCTTCCAAGCCTTGGCTTTTTTGGGGACTACATTCTTTATATTGTTTTTGACCAAAAAATTTCATGGTTCATTACCTTTTAGACATCTATAGATCCACTTCACTACAAGGGCTATCCCTTGTTTCTTTAGGTCTTTAAGACCTAAGCCCCCTTTTTGCTTCTCAATGCAGCAAGTATACCACTTGACTACATGCCTCTTTATTTCCTTTTCCATCTGACCAAAGGAACTATCTTATACTCTTTTTGATTTCCTCCACTTCATAGCTATTAAATAGCCAAACTGAGGCATAATAAATAGTATATGATACCAAAACCTTTTGGAAAATCTAAGCTCTCCCAGCTATGGAGAGATACTGTTTGTTCTAGGCTTCAAGATTCTTGATTATTTTATCTTTCATCCATTCCTACATCTCCTTTAGGTTGGGGTCAATTGTGAAAGGGATCCCCAAATACCTCACCATTTTATTAGGTCCTCCCCACTGGAACCCATGTTCTTTGAGCCACTCAAGCTGGTTGTCGTTCCAAGATAAGAGAGTTGATTTATCTTTTGATATTTTTTCCCCAATAGCATGGTTAAAGAGCTCCATTTTGGTCTTAGGTTCAAGAGTTTTCCTTGTTGATGTTATAGCAGCGAGAGATATCTTTCTCTCAAAAGTTAAATAATAAATAATTAATAAAGGAAGTCGGCCTTAATTAAAAATTATATTTTATATTTTTATTTATTAAAAGAAGTTGACCCAAATAAAGAGACACCTTGTTTTGTACATATACAAGGTGAAGTTGATTCATCAAAATCATTATTCAATAACTTCAAGTTCGCACCTCACTAGCAGATCTTCATTTGGTAGTAGTAGATCAAACTAATCAAGGAGGATCATATTCATTTGTATCTTTGCATAAAGGAGTGATGCTATTATTCATTGTAATAATTCAGCCTTGAGTAAGGCTAGACTTGTAAGCAGATTTATGCTCTTATTCATTAAATATATTGGAGATATATTTTGTTGGGTTTTTCTCTCTTGAGTAGGAGGGTTTTCCCAAGGTAAAAGTGTTGTGTTTATTAATCATGTGTTGCATTTTCTACTTTATGTTAAATCTGATCCTAAAACTAACATGGTATTAGAGCAAGGTTCTGGAATATCCTGATTAGATTTGACAAGGAAATTTGGGTTTTGTGAATACAATTCAATATTAAGCTCGAGAAGAGTCAGAGGCATCAATTTAGATTAAGGGAAGACTTCATGGTAGTTGAATATTATGAAGGAGAACAATAAACTTTTGTATCAGAAAATTGCAACAAGCAAGCTTCACAGGACCCAGGCAGGAGTTGCATCTAAGGAGGAGGGAAATATTTATGTTTTCTGAGTCGTTTCAATTCGGTGAAGGCATTTGAATTAAGGAGCTCAGGCATAGAGAAGTTTGGGAAATCGACACACATTTATGATTAAGGAAATTTATCCCAAAAACCTTGTTGATTGCAAGCACTCGCGCTTATGTTAGAAAACTTAATAGCATTTGTGTTACATCTTGAGCTATAGGAACATGTTTCTTTTGAAGCAGCTAATTTACAGTCAGGACTTATGCAAACATAGAACCATCAGACACTGGTAATTGTGGTAAAGGTTCTTATTGGGTTGTGGTTGAAGAAATAAACACCTATATTCAAGTAGCTGATGAAATAGAAGAAATATATCTATTTCTCCAGGGGGAGGGGAAGTATCACTCGGGAGAAGATCTTGGTTGGGTAACTAGTAAATGTAACTATCTGAGCATACACACACCACCTTAGATTGAATGAACAGAGTTAGTTTGTGTGGACTATAGGTAAGTCATCAATAGCTTGTATGTTTATATTAGGAGTCTTGTTTACTTCTGCATGCTTTTGCAGGTGATGTTTATCTATTTGAAATTTTGAGACCTTCCTTGTTTTATTGTGTTGATTGTGCTTGGGTGGAGTCTTTGAGCTTTATGAATGGTTACCTTTACGTCATTTCATATGAATGTAATTATAACATATATATGTATACACGTAAACAAGGACCTGTGTATGAGAGCATTAGCAAATGCACATGCATGTGAATAGAAATACTCACAAGGGTACATACACAAGGAAATGACCATAAGTATATATATATATATGCATGTGTGTGTCGACACTATTACAATTCTTTTGTGTATATAAATGGGAATACATATATATACACGTAAGCGTAATTCTTATATAGAGGTGTGTATATATATTTATATACATATATAATATGTATTATGCATATATATATTTATAAATAATTGTCATATATTTTTATAGAACAAATGTTTTGAAACTTAAAGATATTTATATACCAAAAGTATTAAAGTTCTTTTCTGTATATATAAGGAAATACATATAAATATATATATACATGTATATATACACAAATGATAATGCTTATATAGAGGTGTGTATATATATTATGTATTATACTTAAAGATTATATGCTTTAAAGGTGTTTATCCTTAGCAAACTTGGAGACTAATTTATATGTCTAGTTGGGGCCAAACCATTACATATACATGAGCCGTAAATATATATGCATGTTGAGGCCGAATAAAATGTAATTGGCTTGAGTAAATGCCAAACTCTATGCCAAGAATTTCACATCATATAGAGTATATTGGCCAACACATTGAAAAGACTAAGTCAACACTATGTATAATTAGCATTCAAGGCGTCGAATGTTGCTAAAGAGCATGAATTGAATGCCAATGTGGAGTAAGTAAAGACTCGGTCAAACATATAGATGAACGCCTTAAACCATGTAGGAAGAAGAAGCGCATGAATATAGAAGGTAATGCGCAAAAAACTAGTGGTTGTTATAAAATATTGAATGCAAGCTTAAAAGGTATCAAATACAATGTTTGGAGAAAGGAGTTGCATGTTGAATGCAAAGTGCAAGCATTTTGAACCAACGCATTAAACCATTGAAGATTTAGTCAATACAATTGTGTAGAATTCAGGAAAGACCAAGTCAAATGAGTAATATGCTAAATAGTGGTTGTCTTGATAGCCAATGCATATAAGACTTATTCAAAGCTTAAGATTCTACGAAGTTGGAAATCAAATTATTTTGAATTTAATAAAAGAGTTGATTTGATGAAGACATCAATTCACATATTTAGACTTTGGCATAAATGTGCCAAAATAGTTAATATGATGAAATTCAGAATTTGAAACAAACACGACTCTGAGGAAAATCGAGCATCACCTATTAGTGAACATGCAGGGATAATCCATGAAATGCATCTAAATCTTTGACCAGGTTGAATCTGAAGCTGGAATTAATTCAACGCAATAAATTGATATTCATCGAATCAGCCTTGAAACTAGTTGATGTTGGCTATGTGTAAGAGAAATATGATTGACTTCTTCTCTGATTATGAAAATCTCACCATCTCATGAGTTTGGTGCCACCTATGAAACCATTTTTTGTAGGTATTGATTTATGAATTCATCCATATGCTTTTTGAAATAGTCTTCTTAATGCTAGCAAAATTGGAAGTCGATTCACCATGATCATTGTTGAGTATGGACTTAACTTAGCCCCACCTCCAGGTTGAACAATTCAAAATGGCAGTGGTGTCAATTCACATGTCATGGCTATATGAGTTTTGGAGAGTTGGGTTCTCTATAAGTAGTCACCCAACTCTCTTGAATTGATCATCTTCTTTAGATTTTTTCATTTGTCTTTTGGTGATTACCTTATACATCATTTGGGTATCATCTTGTGCATTAATTTTTGTTCATTCTTCACATTTCTGAGTGAACATTATTTGCATCCAGTATTCACATTTCTAAGTGAACATTATTGCAGCCAGTAATCACATTTCCGAGGGTTCATTATTACCTTTGAGAAAGGTGTATCATACCAAAGGAATATGTCATTATCGGTTAATCTTTTCTTAGTTACACCAGTCCATTTCATTAGTTACATGAGTGAGAAAAAGAGTGGACTTTGTGAGGAAGAATGGTCTATTTCTAAGAAGAGATATATTTTGAGGATGAGTTGCTTAATTATCTAAGAGTAGAGTGCTACCAATGAGAGCGAGAAAAGGAGTAGTGTTGGGAACCGAATTAAGCAAAACTACTGCTAGAGAAGGCTGCATTGTCAACATTATCTAGGAAAGCGATAGACATGCATGGGGTTTTCTACTTCATATTGTTTGCAAGGAATTATTGTGTTATCTATACTACAAGAAATTCCTTTTCTTCCTATGCAATAGAAGTAATTATGATGCCTTCTGGAAAAGGGGGAATGGAAGATTTTTAGGTTGGTTTCATATTGTGTTTTTAAGTACTCCATGATAGGAGAGATTGCTTGACACAAGTATTAAAATATACTAGATATGCCGAAGAGATTACCTGACATAGGTATTTAACTATGAACATGTGGTACAACATAGGTGTTTAATTATACTCGATATGTTTGAACATGGGATGCAATATGTTTTTATTTGCTCCATAGTAGGAGATGAGTGTTTATCATAAGTATTATTTACTAGGTATGATTGAACATGGAAAGGCACATATGATACACTTAGCTAAGTTATTTTTTTAACTAGGAAAGCTTGTGTTTACTCCTAGGAGAGGTCATCCAATATAGGAGAGGGTTTAACATAATTATATAAGTACATTATTTGAAGGTAGGTTATCTGGGATGAAAGACTATCCATTGATAGATATACCTAGCTTGTGTAATTTCTTAGTAGATTAGTATGTTGTAGGTCAGTCTAGGATGATAAACTATCCATTGAAGGAAAATACCTATGCGTAGTTGAAGATAGCCTTAAGTCAAATCGGCCCTAAATAGTGTATGTGATAGATGACTCTCAGTCATTTACTAAATTAAAACTCTTTGATCAAAGTAGTGCAATGTATGAGACTCCACTTAGATTGTGTGAGGCTTGAGACTACACTGTCAGTTCACCGTGATCCGATATTACATGCTAGTTCAAGATTGTGGGATTACAAGGTTCTAGTTATGTAGGACACAACACTATGCTCAGTTGGTTGTCATTATTGGTTACTCCACCAATCTCTTTGTTGAAGGGAAGGGCCATCTATCGAATGATAGATGTGTAGGGGACCACATTATGAGTCTGTAGTTGGTGAAAAAGCACTTGAGTGATGCTTCTCCTCCACAGCAGGTGATAGAAGAACCAAGATTTGAAAGGGAAGATCTAGACCTTCTTACAACTATTAGTTCTAAAGCTCATTGGAGCTATGTTAGTAAAGGTATGTATTCTTGTTACATGTACTTATGAAGTTATTGTAATGAAGTGGAATCTTTGTTGTAATATGATATGACATCTTGTTTGTATATTTTCAATAAAAGAAAGAAAAAATTTTATTGCAATGACTTGTTTGCATGTTTATTTACTCGTATGATGTAAATTTAGAAAATTTTATTGCACTAAAGGGTTGGTACATTACAAAGATGATGAAAACTAGTGATTTGTGACATTTTTTCTATAGATTCTAAATATATTTTTTCAAAAATTTTGGAATCGGATTGCACTTCTTTTTCCATCTCCTTCGAAAACTAGTTTTTAATAGTAAACACCATTTTTAAAGAGTGACATCACTAGCTAGCACATAAATTTTTTTCTATGAAGGATAAAATTCTATTTTTTTCGAATTTAGATTTGTAACTATGATATCTAGTGCATGGAATTGGTTTCATAGCATTTCATTGAATATTTTTTTCTTAATTAATTTTCAAAGTCAAACCTTTTACAATTTATACATGATTCATTGGCTCAAGCATAAATTTTTTTGTATGCATCGAAATTCAATTTTATTTTATTTCTCGATCAACGACATCAATATCTAGTGCACTGATATTTTTCAAAAATAATTGATAATGTACTATTTTTGCACATGTGCAGAACAAAGAGCTTGATTTTCGATGAAAAACCTATGTTTAATCAAACTAAAAAATAAAATACATAATAAAACTAAAACATATTAAAATTATATTTGTTGAATAGCTTGTTCTGAGGACTACCATCATCTACTTGGGTCTATGAAGTCTCCTCCATTTTCACCCTCAACCCGAGCTTTGAAGGGAAATTTTTTGCAGAAATTTGGTGCAAGAGGGGGAGAAGGGGGAAAAAGGGGGCTTCGCTCAAACTCCCCTTTGAGTGAAACCCCCTTGACCTTTCGAACAAATGGGGGTTCACTCGAAGGGGGGTTCAAGAAAACCCCCCCTTTTTCAAAATTTCTTTGTTTTTATTTTGAAAAATGTGAAAAATGAGAGACCCATCATTTAGTAGGGCTCGCTCGAATGGGTGTTCAAGCAAACCCTCTTTGGGTTCCCTCGGACCCTAAGTTCATTCAAACGCCCCAAAACCCAAAATTTCCTTCATGGGGGTATTTTTTTCAAAAAAAATTCCTCAACAGAATTGTAAACCAATTTTGTGGGATCACCCCTCCACAAGGTCAAAAAACATAGTACAAAAATAGACTTGTAGTTGGTATTTCAGTTCTATGACCAAGTTTTTGACAAACATGACAACCTTATGTTTCTCAAGTATCTCGCAAGGACATCTACTAGCCAAAATTCTCTATCTTTAGAAGAATAATATGAAAGTTTCACCTTCTTCTTGTTTGGTTTGACTCAATGTTGCTATGGTAATGTCATTTTCAATGTTGTAGGAAAAATGTGTCACAAATTTATCTGCTAGCTCATCCCATGTTTGTATGCCTATAGGTAAATGGGCAAACCATTCAAGTGTTGGTCCTGTGAGCCTTTTTAGGAATAATCTCATTAGGTATGTATGTTTAAATACAATGTCAATGCACACCGTATGGAACTCCCTCACATGTTCAATTGGGCTTCCCTTTCCTCTATATTTGGTAAAATTTGGGATAACATAGTTGTGAGGGAAGGGAGGCATACATATGCTTTTATTAAAAGGATATGGACATAGCTCTTGTGTGGAGTAGGTTTTCTTTGTTGATATTTGCATATTATCAACTTCTTGTTGTAGTTCATGCATTTGATTTGTCAAGACATCAACTTGATTTAATGATGTGTCTACTGTATTAGCAACCACATTATGATATGGGTGACCCATGTTTGAGCTAGTGTTATGCAATCCAATATTTGGGGTGGATTAATTGAGGTTGGTCCCAAATGCGTGTCATGCATTTTGGTTTTGAATATTGTGAGTGAAAGATGGGATTTGGTTTTGGACTTTAGGAGTGAAAGTTGGAATTTGGTTGACGTGTAGATGATTCATATTGGATTGAGTTTGCAATGGGCTTGAACTTTTTTGACCATGTGGATTTTGGTTTCCATACTATTGAGAAGGCCCTTGTGTGTTGTTTTGTAGAGGAATACTTGTACTAGGACCTTGTTGTGATGTGTTGGTGTTCAAATTAACATTTGGTGTGATTTTTTTCTTTTTAGATTGTGGCTTAGGACCACTAATGTAAACCTTTTACATTTTAGGTGGATTGTCGTTTGATTTTTTTTGACCTATTGCAAAAGGATTTGAAGATGAAGTCCTCATAGCATGAGATGACAAGCCAAACATATTAAATGTCCTACTAGGAGGTTGTGTCATAGCTTGTGTACTTTGTGCTCCAAATACTAGTGTCACATTGATCATTATGGTGTTTGTGGTGTTCCCCCTAATGGAAAAGTAGTGTGTACTTGAGTAGTATGATTGGGAGTAGATGTTTCGTGTCCTTAATTTTGTATGGTCTCATTTATTGGTGTTGCTGAAAGTGTGTTAACATCAAAATCAGGAGGAAGTTTAGCTCCACTTTGTATCAATTTCATGAGGAATCGTTGGGGGTCTTGTGCTACTATCTCTCATCTACAAACCATGCTACACCAAGGTCTTGAGTATCTGCCTCAATTTCTTCTTCAGTTAAAGGTCTTTGGATATCTTGTATTTTGAACTTCTCAAAAGGATTTGGAAATGAGGATCATTTCTTAGGTGCCTCATTGGAAGATGATCCAAGATTAATATTTATAGTTGGGTTGAAAAAGGGATCTTCATTTGTGTAATCCATTTCTTTTCTTTTCCTTTGTAACGTCATTTGGACCATATAAGACTTGCAATTTGATGAAGGGTATGAAGTATAAGGAATGATTAATGCAATGACAGGTATGCAACTATGCTATATTTTTGGATTTTTTAAGATATAAGAGATGTCAAATGGTAATGCACTTGTGACCAAGATTAGGGTGTTAAGTGACAATAGATGAAATTGAGATATGGTAATGTCACTATGATCCAAAATTTATGTTGTGACTAAGACAAAAGTATGCAATGATGCAAATGTGAACTATGACCAAAGATGTGGTATGACTAAATTTATGATATGAAGTTAAGACTAAGCACCTTTGTGGACCTAAGAAAAAGGTTTCCAACCAAACTAAGATAATCCAAAGTAACAAATCAGATTGTCAAGACCTTAAAAAGACAAAGACTAAAAGGATGATGATGATTGACAAAGTGAACCTTAAACTAGAATCATGAGTTTGAAGGTCCAACTTAAATGACAATGATTGATTGATAAAAGGACAAGGTCAATGAGAATCTAAATTTGTGACAATGATCTGATCAAAGGTATGATAAGTCTCCTAGTCTGAAGTCTACAAAAGTGTATGTAACAAAGAATGACTTAGGGTTTGACTAAGCAAATGCAATGATGGGAAACTAAGGAATGCAATGGCAACATAAGTGAATGTAGTGAAATGAATGGACTAAAGTGATAAAGTTAATGATATGAAGAGGTGATTACTATCAAGAATTGATCCAAAATAAAACTACATAGGAATTTGTAGAGAAAAGGGATTCTCTACTCATGAGTTCTCTTCATTCAAAGAGCCTCACGAGGCGAACTGCCCTAAACTACCTCAAGGAATAGCATGAAAGTTTTAGAATTAGAAAGTGTAGGTCATAGAGATTTTTTGGAAAAACTAACAAGCTCTCGACCAAAGGATGGCAGCGCAGATTACGGATGACAACGCGACACACTGGCGTCCCTGAGGCACACTAGCGTCTCGTATGAACTAGAAAGCTAAAATGTCACATAAATTGGCAAAGTGGCTACTTCTACTCTGATTGCTAAGAACTTACAAAACACAATAAAGTAACATAATGTGATATAGCTGAAATGAAGTGAAATAGGAATGATAAAGAGAGTAAGAAATAGGAAGAAAATACTCACAACCACATAAGTGATGAAGCCTCTAGCACGTGAATTTATTCAATACTTGCATGTGAAATATCTAGAGAAAGTCTTAGGGTTGTATAGGGGTTTACCTAAGTCAAACCCATGTTTTGGTGTTCCCACCTCCACGAACAACCATATAGAAAGAGGGAGATGAACCAAAATGGATAAATTGTGTGGTGAAAGAAAAACCCACTCAGGATTAGAACCTGCAGCACTAAGTATGAGTGATAAAAGCAAACCCCACTTGAGGTGGAGAACCCGTATCACAAAAGAGGTGATAAAAGCAATCCCCGCTCGAGGAGGAGAACTCGTATCACAAAAGAGGTGATAAAAGCAATCCCTGGTTGAGGAGGAGAACTTGTATCACAATATGTAGATGCAATGGATAGGAGATATGGAATCCCAAGAGGCTCATGAGCATAAGGCAAGGGAGATAGATGCGTGAGCCAATAGGGCTACAAAGAGTGTTGCTAAGAGAGATTGAGAGTGCTTGAAGCTACGGTAACAAGCTGTATTGAGTTGTGCAAGCAAGATAACTAGGGAGAAATGCAAGAGCCAAGGTTAGACCTCAACTAGAAGGACTCAGAAGAAGCAATGGAATTGAGAAGATAGCATTAAAAGAGAGAAGATAAGCAAAAAAGAATCTTCTCAAGTGGTTACAAGGCATCTCGAGCCGTTACCACCAACCAAAGGAGGTGACAAGTGGAAAACATGCACGAAAATGATTGTTTGAACATTAAAACATCATAGGATGCTAGCACGCCGTGCAGACATCCGCACGTCGTGCTAGTGTTCGTACATGTGAAACTACAAAACAACATGAACGGGAAAAGTGCAAGGTTTGATGCAAAGTTTACATGCAAGGGTAGCTACTGAAAAGGGGTTTTTGAGAATCCCAAGACTAGATAAAGGCTATTGTAGGGGTTAAAATAAGCCTACACAAGTTCTAGGGGAGTGGACACTAAAGTAGATGCAATAATATATGTGAAATTGCAAGGGGTGCAATTTTACGACATTACATTTTTCCCCCACTTTAGTGGGCATATGAATCTACATTAATATGCATGGTAAAGGAAGTATACTAAAAATAAATAACATCATAATGCCAAAAGGATACTGTAGAGGAAGCAGATAACTATTTGAGCCAAAGAAGCATGTCCCCAGGCTGAAGATTTGCAAAACAAATGCATTAGATGAGAAAAAGCTACACCAGACAACAATGTTAAGACATAAAAAGCTAAAGGATTTGAGTCAGCAAAGTGAAAGAGACCTCCATGTAGAAGGTTGTCTCAGTACTATGCGTCATCTGCAAATTAAGAAATAACACACTTATAAGAATTCTAAAACGAAGAGAGGAAGGGTATATACTCAGGATGAAGAAGATGCAAATCTTCAATCTGGTATATACAAAAGAGAAGAGAAAGATAATTTAAGAAAGAGATGGAGAAGCTAGAAAGGAATGGAAATTCCAAGGGATATGGGTCCATGGGTCCTCGGACCCAAGGAGGGTTAAATAAAAGGACTTCGTAGCTCCATAGAACTACAAAGTTGAACAAATTACATCGAAGGCCCTTAGACCAACAATAGAAAAATCCCGCAGGATGAAAGCATCTTATAGACCCATAGACCTACAAGAAAGGCGTCCCTCAAGATCTCTCACATGAAGGAAGCCCTATGAACTATGCATCTTACAAGCCTGCAGACCTACAAGAAGGTATCCCCCAAGATCTCTCACATGGAGGAAACCCAAAGGAGGGGACTCCACAGAGTTGTGTTGGAAAGAAGCTTTACAGGCACACCTGCAAAGCGACATGTTTACCTACAGATAAAGCATGTTTGAAACAAAGCAACCACATAGGCAGTTCAAATGGAAAGTCACACAGATCATCAACAAATTGGAAGGATTTCAAAGGGGTCCCTCAGCAACCCTTCAAAATGAAATAGGTCTATTCGGGTTCCCCCAAGCTAGATGCCATAGAATTCATTTGAGATAGAAACTTTCAAAGGGGGTCCCTTGGGAACCCTTCAAAAGAGAAAGGGGTCCACTCAAGGGATGCTTCAATTGAAAGATAGAGAGAAGAGAGGGGGTCCTCAAAAGAACACACATCTCCAGAACAAGTTATCATTGCCCCCAACATACAGGGGAGGAGAACCATACAAGATATTTAGAACATGTAGGATAGAGGTAGAACTCGATATCACTTGTCATTCGAAGAAGAGGCAGGCAAATTAGTAAAAAAATGAGTGATGGCACCTGAATAACGAAGTTGTATTTTATCTTTCAAGGCCTTACATTCACTAGTGGAATGCCCAAGCACTCGATGGTATGCACATAAATAATGGTTTTATTTATCATGCTTATGGAATTTCTTACATGTAGGAGAAGGAAGAGTAATCAAGCAGGCTTTTAGAATCCTCAACAAGATATTCTCTTTCTTAGGTAAAGAATGAGGAGCAGGAAGCAACCCTTTCTCTTGTGGAGAAAAGTTTGTCTGCTCACAAGAAGAAGACATGAAGATGGAACACAATAGAGGATCTTCATAGAGAGCATTATTCCCACAATGGGGATAACACTCTTCTAAGGGATCACTATCAACCTTCTTAATAGGATTAATAGAATTATCCTTTTTAGCTGAAGCATAATCATCTTCCTGAGAAGGAGGATCAACACTAAGAACATCACAATTTGCATTCACACTATCCTATGATGCAAAAGAATGATCATCTTTGCTAACGAGTGTGGATGATGTATTGGAAGGATTGAGTGGATTGGGTCAACTTTATGTTCCCCACTAAAGGAATCTATAAATTCTAGAGAACCCCAATCATCACCAAGACATGCATTCTTTTGAGAAGTAGAAAGAGTAGACTTAAGATTTCTTGCTTTAGAAAGATCTTCTTCAAGGACATCTATCTCAAGAGTATCCTTTGTAGTAGGTACTGCTGGAGTAAACATCGACACATTGGAAGAAACTAAAGGAATAAGAGTAGGCACAACCGAAGCCTGACTGAAAACTACCATCTCACATAGGTGCATAGCCTCAGGGTTAGCTCTGACTGTGATTACTTTATTGTTAGCAATGAACTTAATAGACTTGTGCAAGGTAGATGAGACTACACCCATAGCATGAATCCATGGTCTACCAATAAGAATTTTATATGGTAATTTTTTTGACATAACATATACAAGAGTGGGTACGCTAATGGGTCCAAGCTGCAAAGGTAATACTATTGTACCTAGAGCTTGTCTCCCAACATTATCAAACCCACAAATGTCAACATAAGAAGCATTAATAGAAGATGAATCAATATTAATCTTAGGAAATAGATCAATGCTACATACATTGAGCATTGAATCAACATCAATGAGAGTATGTCTAATGTCGATTTTATTAATGTTAACTATAATCATTAGAGGGTCCACTTACTTCTATACTTCCAAAGGTGGGAGTTCGTATGAATAGAATGTAATATTCAGTGAATCTGCATGAATATAAGCTATCAATGCATCAACATCTTCCAGCCTAGTGGAAGAAGGCAAGAGGATCTTTTGCAAGGCTTCCTGAAGCATACCTTGATAAACCAGAGCAGACTAAAACAAGTCCCACAATGATATCTTAGCCGGAGTAACTTGGAGTTGCTCAAAAATATCGTAATTACTGGGTGCTTTAGTCATAGGTTTAGGAGCTAAAGGAAGGCTTGGTTGTTTATTCATTTTATAATTGTAAGTATGGGATACTACTCTATAAGAGGGATCCATAGAATGATCATGATAATCACTATTAAACAAAATACTATCAATAGAACAAATCCTTTTAGGAGAAGGACTAGTTGGAGTCATTTAAATGACCGGTCTCTTAGTCCTTTGAGGGGCAACAGAGACATAGATTAAACTTAAAAAATCATCACAAATAGTAGAATAATTATTCGAAGAAAAATTCTCAACATCAATCCAGGGAGGATCAGATGTGGAAGGAGATTCATCATGCGCTAATGCACCATCTCTGGAAGAGAGTGCATCAGAACAAATATGAGACTCATCATTCACAAATGCAACGTCTCTAGAAGAGAGTGCATTGCGATGAAAAGATTCATCATTCACTAATGCATCATCTCTAGAAGAGAGTGCCTTGGAATGAAGAGAAGGTAGAGTAATGTTAAGAAAGGTATCAATGATTTCATCTTCTTGCAACAAAATATCCTCCGAAACAAGAGGACTTTTGTGAGAAGGATCAAAGACACCAAGTGACATGGGTAAAGCCAAGTCACCATCACATACATGAAATGGAACTTCATTAATATTTTGAAAAAAATAGATACTAAGCTCATAAAAGAAGATATTAAGTTCATTTTGGTGACACAGCTAAGAAGAACGAAGAATCTAGATTTTTTTTTTTTTTTCAGTATTTTCTAGGTTCTAGTAATTTGCATTTTTAGAGGTCCTGGGGCAGAATTTGAGGTTGGAACTTGTGTCGGTCCTTAAAATTTGATAGTTGAAGGCATAGTATTTTAGGGATTGAACTATTCTCTAGGAGACATTTCCAACGCTGCAAACGGTTTTGAATTTCGAGCACTAAGTCAAAAGTTATGACCCCACCAGGTAGGGGTAAAGAAATTCCTAGTTTCTCGCTTCACGTCGAGTTCACCAAAATGTAGAGAAGAGGGATTCACTACTCACGAGTTCTCTTCATTCAAAGAGCCTCAAGGGGCGAACTTCCCTAAACTACCTCAAGGAACAATGTGAAAGTTCTAGAATTAGAAAGTGTAGGTCATAGAGATTTTGTGTACAAACTAACAAGCTCTTAGCCAAAGGACGACATCGCGGATTACAAATAACAACATGACCCGTTGGCGTCTCGTACAAACTAGAAAGAAAGAATATCATAGAAATTGGCAAAGTGGCTACTTCTACTCTGATTGCTAAGAACCTACAAAATGCAATAAAGTAACAAAATGTGATATATCTGAAATGAAGTGAAATAGGAATGATAAAGAGAGTAAGAAATAGGAAGAAAATACTCACAACCACACAAGTGATGAAACCTCCAACACGTGAATTTCTTCAATACCTACATGCAAAATATATGGAGAAAGTGTTGGGGCTATATAGGGGTTTGCCTTAGTCAAACCCCCGTTTTGGTGTTCCCACCTCCACGGATAGCCAGATAGAAAGAGGGAGATGAACCGAAATGGATAAAGTGTGTGGTGAAAGAAAAACCCGGTCAGGAGTAGAACCCACACCACTAAGTATGAGTGATAAAAGCAAACCCCACTCGAGGAGGAGAACCCGTATCAAAAAAGAGGTGATAAAAACAATCCCTACTCGAGGAGGAGAACTTGTATCACAAAAGAGGTGATAAAAGCAATCCGTGCTTGAGGAGGAGAACTTGTATCACAATATGTAGATGCAATGGATAGGAGATATGGAATCCCAAGATGCTCACGAGCATAAGGGAGATAGATGCGAGAGCCAAGAGGGCTACAAAGATTTTTGCTAAGAGAGCTTGAGAGTGCTTGAAGCTGTTGTAATAAGATGCATTGAGTTGTGCAAGCAAGATAACTAGGGAGAAATGCAAGAGCCAAGGCTGGAGAGGAGCTAGAAGGACTTAGAAGAAGCAATGGAATTGAGAAGATAGCATTAAAAGAGAGAATAGAAGCAAAAAATAAGCTTCCCGGGCGGTTACAAGGCATCTCGAGCCATTGCCATCGACCAAAGGAGGTGGCAAGTGGCAAACATGCATTAAAACGGTTATTTGAACATTGAAACATCACAAGACACTATCGTATCACGCATAAATTTATGCATTGTGCTAGTGTTCGAATATGTGATGCTACAAAAAAAAATGAATGGGAAAAGCGCAAGGTTTGATGCAAAGTTGACGTGCAAGGGTAGCTACTAAAAAGGGGTTTTCGAGCATCCTGAGACTAGAGAAAGGCTGATGTAGGGGTTAAAATAATCCTAAACAAGTTCTAGGGGAGTGGACACTAAAGAAGATGCAAGAATATATGTGAAATTACAAGGGGTGTAATTTTATGACATTACAGAATCTCCCCAACATTTTGAAAACTAGCAATTGTGGTTCACTATCTCATAGTTGTATTTTATTGTCTCGAGAAATTGCGTCTCACTATCTATCAAATGTGATTTACTGTCCTAAGAATGTAGTTCACTATTTTCAATAGATGTGATGCACTATCTTTCAATTACAGTGTATTGTTTTGTAGATGTAGTAAATAGTGTTTTGATCCTAGTTTGAATATTTTGGATTGATTTTTCATCGGGTAATTATGACATATGATTGAAGACATAATAAACAATCTAAAAAATAATTCTTGGTTTTTGAGTGTCTAGATTTTATATGTATAGTGTATGTTCAAGGGTTATTCATCCCAATTTCCATGGTCTAATCACAAATTGAAAACACTTCACACACATAATTTAACACTTCATAATTCTAAGGTCAATGGCCAATGGTAGAAAATCTTAGGCCTACAACTTGAAATCTCCTTCAACTCAAATGTAGGGACACCTTAATGGGTGTGTGCACTCTTGTCTTTACGAGAGAGGATGGTTAGGAGCCTCCAAGATTAGAAGGATGACCCAATCACCCTCTCCTTGGAAAGCTATGAGTAGCTTATGCTAAGCCGGGGATTTTTGTCTTATCTCAAGGGATCGATATCATGAGTAACTTCAAGGTGTGATGCTACACCCTTGCATTGATAATAACACCAAAAATAACTCAATCAATAGGGTGGCCTCTAACTAATAGTTCTTAGTCACTGCTTAGGGACTTAATGCCTTGCTAGCACCCAAAAAACCACTTAAGGCTTTAACCAACCCTACTCGGGGAGCTAACTACCTCACACAAGTGTGGGTATCTCCCCTTTTAGATTGGCATTGTTGACAAGGTACTCACCAATTAGATCCTTAATCTTTTTATATAGCAACCCGAGGAAACAACTGCTTTGGGTCGTACCCCTTAGAGTGATCACTTCTCCAAAGGTATTCCCTTTGACTAAAGGTTATACAAAAGAAATACAAATAAATGCTTTTGATCTTCAAGATCATATAAAAATACGAGGAGAGAGCATACACATGTATTTGATCACACCAACAATGTTCATTAACCTTAGAAAATGAAAGGTGTGGTGTGAAAATGAGTGTTGAAAACTATTTTTGATTCCCAAGATCATATGAAATGCGAGGGAAGAGCATACACACCTCCAAACACAAATAAGATCGTCAAGCAAAGCAAACACGTTCTTTTTTAGGCCAAAAATTGAAAATGTGACAATGAGAAAACACTTGTTCTTTTTAGATCCTGAATCCAAATGTTCATACTTTAAAAATTAAAGCTAAATAAGACCCTGCAAGAACATGGATTAGTAGTCTTGACAGTAATGTCTTCTCCCAATGAATGCCACAAGCTACTAACCAAGTATTAGTAACACAAAAACCTCTATTCTACCGAATGGTAAAGGCAAAAAATGAAAAACTCTGAATATAAACCCTAATTACCAATAACAAGTAGATGCGACTCACTACGTCACAAATGTGGCTCACTGTACTAAAGAATATGCAGTGAACCAGATTACGACTGTAGTGGGCTGTCAAAATAGATGTGGCTTACTATCTCACAGATGCATCACACTATCTCACAAATGTGGCGCACAATCTAAAAGTTGGAAAAAAACTCAAATTTGGCAAAAAATTGAAAATACAAAGATGGAAACAATGCAAGTAATCTGTTAAGATATAATAATCAAAACTAGAAATCCAAAAAATGACATAAAACCACAAAATAGACAGATTTGATAATTTTCCCTAAACTTAAGCAGATGTGGCTCTCTGTGCCACAAATGTGGTGCACTATCTCATGAATGTGTCACACCATACTTCAAGTGTGTCATTTTGTACCGCATTGCAGCTCACTATCACATGATTATGTCGCACTATCTCACGAATGTATCACTTTGTCTTTTAGATGCATTTCAGACCTGAAAACTCAAAACTTCTTACAAATTCCTTCAAATCCAATTAGTTCGCGTCGGGTTCACCAATGTAGAATAGGGTAAAATCATGGGAAAAGGTATGAATCAAAAGTACCAACCACTAAATACATAAAACTCAATCCCTTAAGACCCTAGTCCAACAATGAAGCAAAAATGAACATAGAAACATAAAAATAACAAAGCAATATTACCAATAATTCCTATGCCATGGTTGAATCACCTTCATGCTCTTCTCTATTTTACTTTATATGCTTGCTTACCCTCAGATTTTGAGTATGCAACAATAAGCCTAGTGATAATGATAGCAAAATATCAAAGATAGTAGTAGTGGTTGTAGGGTAGAAATGAAAGTGATAGGTCTCTTTTATATAAAACCAAATTTGAATGAAGGGCTATGATTGAATGATGAAAGATGATGTTGATCAATGGATGAGATTTCTTAGAAGCAGAGAGGAATAGGGTTAGGGAAAAAATAGGGTTTAGTTAAGGATGGACGGTGGAGATTGAATTATAAATTAATTCAATCAAGGGTGAAAATTAATTGAGATGAGAAGGGATAAGAATGACATAGATAAAGAGGTTGGCATAGAAAAAGAGGTTGTTGGAGTAAATTAAATAATTATAAAATTATTTAATCTAGGAGGGAAAATGAATAATTAAATAATTAAAACAATTATTTAATTATAGAAGAAAAGGGAAAAGTTGACTTTTAAATTAAATAACAATTTAATTTAAAAGTAGAGAAAAAGGACAAATTCATAAATAATTAAAATAATTATTTAGGAAAAGGTGGGGATTAATTAAATAGGATTTATTCAACTGTAGAAGAAAAAGTAATGCATAATTAAATAATTAAAATAATTATTTAATTATAGAAGGAAATGATAATAATTTTTTTTTTATCAGTAAACGCTTTTGAATGGAGCTATGAACCAGTGAGGCCACATTTGGGGGGCCTCATCCCGTCAAATTTTTCCTCCTCAGGCCTTTGTTCCTTCACACTGAAACACCGTGCATCACGGTTCTCCAGTAACTATCATCAACAACCGTCGATGGGTGAGTCGGTTGTGCATCTAGCTCCTGATTCGAACACTTGACCACTGTGTCTCTCCCTTCCTCTACCCCCCCTCCTTCCTTTGATGCCCCTCCTCCTCTTCTTCCTTCTTCGCCGCCCCTTCCTTCCTTCCTTCCTTCCTTCCTTCCTTCCTTCTTCCTCCTTTTTTCTTCTTCCCGTCTCTGCGAGCCTCCCTATCTCTGTCACACCCTTCCTTCCTTTGTTTCTTCACCTTCCCTCCTACCACTTCGTTCATCTCCCATTCCTCTGTTCCTCCTTCTTTCTCTATCACCCCGCCTTCCTCCTCCTTTCTTCTCCATCACCCCTTCTTCCTCCTCCTCCTTACCATCTCCTTGGGCCTTCTTCTTTCCATCTCCTTAGCCTCCCTTTCTCCATCGCTCCTCCTTCGTACTCTGTTCTTCCCTTCTCTTTGTTTCACCTTCCTCCCATACTCCATCCTTCTGCCCCCAACTCCACTTCTTCCTTCTTACCCTGTACTCCATACTCCATCATTCTCTATCGTCCATATCACCGGTATCTTCAACACCCGTCCACCCATCACTCTCGTCGCTATCCTCCGATCTACCTCCAGTGCTACCTTCATCGACTGTTGACTCTGCCACATCCTCCTCCAACACGCCAATCTTACTTCACCTCTGTAGCCGGATGAAGTACCATCGGTCTCACCCATCTGATCCTTGGCCTGCCTGATCTCCCGCAGCCTTCCTTCACATTGAATGCTTGGCGATGAGACTCGAACACCTAACCACCGTATCAACACGGTGTTGCAACTTTCGTTGCACTACGAGGTGAACCCCATGAAATGATAATAATTAAATAAATAAGATTTTTTGTAATTATAGGAAGAAGGGGACAGTAGAGACATAATTAAATAAATATAAATAACTTATTTAATTAATCAAGGAAGAACAAAAGGAAAAGTGAATTAATTAAATAATTAAAATTATTCAATTATGCGGGAGAAGAAGTGGAAAATGACACTCACATGCTTAGGACATTTTTTAGTGTCTACAAAAAAAAAAAAATAGAAAAAGAAAGTAAAGAGAAATAATCCGTCCATAGTGAAAACCGTTTCGATGGTGCTTTGGATAAGTACAATGGTGAAAACCTAGCAAGCAAGCACCATGAGTAGTTGGTCCTTTCTCTACCATCTATCACTATTCTATCAGATTCAATCCATAATAAACCAAGCATAGGCTACTTCATAATAAACTTTCACACCCCTCTCATGGCCTGAGAATTATTGACATTTAGCATCAACCGCTTACCACATTTATTCATCCCTTTCCTAATAATTGGTCCTATACCTAATTGGGGGAAATCCTCAATGTATATTTTCAAAAGGATATTTGACATGGTATTAGAGGATACTATCACTATCACCTATCACAATTTTCATTCCATACTAAATTTTTCATCTATCACAATCCATTTTCCATAATAAAACTATCCCTTGTCAAGACTGACATGTTGGTTAGACACAAATGGAATATCTTACAAAAAATGAGCTTAAAAAATTATGGAATAACAGACGAAACTACCAAACTAGCCTTCAACTTGGCCAATCAATTGACTACGTATCTATCAACGTTACCTATCTTTCTCAAAAACTATTTGTCTTCTAGGTTTTTGCATTATTAAAACTAGACTAGGTATCTTATATGAGATGTTTCACTCCTTAAATTTGACAAAATCTTTTGAATTGCATCAAACAAACACTTATCAGTGGACAAGATCTAAATGGTTGTTAACTCATTTGGTCTAGTTAAGTCTTAATTTTTTTATCTGATTTATCTTATGTCATGTTCTTATGCTACTTGAGGATATCCACAGGTGATTAGAGTAGCAATGATGGATCATGATGTTTCTTTCTTTTTATTTTTGTTTTTAGTTTGTCTTGATAATATGACAGGGGCAACTAATTTCCTTGTGTTGGATTGGGGTTCCATTTGGCATAATCAAAACATACTATGCAAGGTAAAGGCCAACTAACACTTTCTTGCATCAGGATCAACATGCTCCATGGCCACTTCCTCACATATTCCAACAAGGTTATATTGTTACTAGTATGAATCTAGGCACTCATTGTCTGTTGTGTCTGAATCTTGACAATGGATACTAATGTCACCAAGGTTTTTCTTGACTTGGTGTACATATATCCACTTGTCTATATATCAAAATCTTTAGACAAACGAAAACAAAATCCACCATCATAATTCATGCTTTGGTGTGTATACATCCACTTGTCACATAATAAAATGATTTATGATGATAAATGTGCAATAATGAAAGCTCAAATACTATCAATCATACATCAATCTTAATTTGGATAAATAGTCCATTTAACTGTTCTTCACTCCTCACTAATTATTTTTTCTTACTTACATTTCTTTTATCAGTCCCTACAATCATCTTAGTGGCATGCTATGACACACAAAAAAAATGCATTAGCTACATCATCCTATATCCATAATAATGTTAGGAAATCATATGCATAATAGACCATTCATACTGCATAAAAATACAAAAAAATAGAAAGTAGTGCATTACATTTTATAGAATCATCATCCACATAGAATCATACAAACACATGGCATAACATGTCATAAACATCTAATTTCATCCTACATATAGATAATATAAGCATATTAATCCCATCATAGATCATAAGCATCAAATATCCATACATCACATTATACATATAAGCATAAAGCAATATCATGTGCATCCATACATACATCATAAATCCATAATGTATATAAGAACCATCAAATAGAAATAGAATGCATAACATAGATAACATCACATAGAAACATGCATGTAGAAAAAAACACATCATGTAGTCACCGCCAAAAATGATCCATCTCATATATATAGGTGTGTGTCATAGTACAAAACTGATATGTCTATCAAAAATGGAGTTTGCAGGCTCGATCAAAACATACATATGTCCAAAATAAAAAATTAATCAAGCTAACCTAAGTTGCTCCTATCCTTTTTAGGGGATGGCATGTCTTCCCTCGGTCTTGACCCTAAGGGCCCAAGCTACTCCTACTCTCTATGTAGTTGTGGAGGTAGATAAGGCGACCTCCTGGGTCTTGATACCCCTTCATTACTGGCTGATCTATGAGAGTGTGACCAACTCTGACTCTTGCTCTATGTATAAATGGGTACCCTCTATAACGGTGGAACCACATCCTCATATAGATATTGATAATATTGTGCCTCTCTACTCGCCTAATAAAATGTACGAGCAAAATCGACACTAGGTCCACTGCCAGTCTTAATAAAACTCAAGGATCATTGCTTGGCTTGTTGTGCCCTGATAATTGTGGTATACCACTTTGCCATAAGCTACACAACTTGTCCATGTAGGCCATGTACCTATGCTTGGAGAGAATGTACTTGTGCCTATAGTGCAACCCCCTAAGGATCTGCTACTCCAACCTCACCCTCCTCCTCCATAACATCTTTGATGGCCTCTCTAACAAGTACATCATGAAGCCCCACATCCACATCAACCTCCATCTCCTGCTCCTCTTGAGCTACATTCTTCGCCTCCTGGATATCCTCCTCCTGCACACCCACATCATGCATATCCTGCTCCTGCTAAGCAACCTCCTCTACATGCACGTCCTCTACAATGGGTGGCAAATAACCTAGAATAATTGGTGGCACTTTGCCTCTAGCTCTGCCTCTCCAACCCCTACCTCAATGTCCTCCATTATCCCCTCCAACTCTCCCTCCACCTCTCCCTCCATCATCTCCCCTCCCTATCCCCTACCCCTCAATCTACCTCGAGGTCCTCGACCCATCTCTCCTAAGGAGCTGATAACTCAAGGTCTATCAATGAAACTAGTCTATGTTGTGCCCACCAGACATCATACTCTGGTGTCGTGCCCACATCTGTGACCTTCAGTCCTACTCCCCACTGCATAGGTTGTAACTCATCAAATTATTGAAAGGCCATCTATGGCATAATCATGGGACCCCATTGTCCCATCTTCCAAGTAGATCTAATCAAAATAGCTACTCCAATAGGCTCACCTTTTCACTCTCCAAACTATCACGACACTCACTTAGATAAATGCCTCTTTATAATGTGTTGGCTATGCATTGTATGCCCAATCAAATACCTCATCTATCAGTAGTAAGGAAAATTCTTTGCATCATCATCCCAAGGCACACACTACTTATACGGTCTCCAAGCGAATCCATCCAACAAATCTCTCATGTCGCCAATAGCTGACATCTCCAATGTGACTATGTGTAATTGCCCCTCCATAAATGAATACATACAACAATTCGAACAAAAGGTCTCTCACAATAATTGGTCTAAAAACTATAATATGTTCCCACACACCCATATATGGGGCAAAGTAACCCTGCATCCAATGGAATAGGATCCCTTATAAACAACGACATGCAATTGGAAGTACAACATAGCTAACACATAAGGGCCCCAAGCGTAAAAATTACCCTCATTCATCATGTCATCCAACATACAAATCCATCTAATAGGAAAACCATGTCCTGATCTTTGATCTGACACCAAGACACCAACTATACAACTACATACAACAACAATCAACCACTCATATCTGTCTATGAGAGTGTCCCATTTAATCTCATACTCCTCCTCTCCCAGGTCATCATTGTCAAAACACCTTTGCATGGCTGCAAGTCAAAATTCAGGATCGTATACTACTCTCTCCTAATGAATGGGAATCTGTAGGATGCACCATACATCCTCCAAGGTCACAGTTGCCTCTCCAATAGACAAATAGAACAAACTAGTCTCAGAGTACCAATGCTTTGCCAATGCAGTAAGTAATCCCCAATTAGCCCAGATCTCAGGCATAAAGGTCACATGATATAAACCAAGAGCATGGAGGGTAATCCTCTCTGTCTTGTCCAAATGGTCATGGAGCACCATCAACAAAGATTGAGTCTCATGAGTATACAATGGTGACAACCTCACTTGAATTCAAACAAACACATTACATCAATCAGGACACCTGGTTAAACCTACTGGACCTTTTAAACCTTGATTTTTTTTCCTAAAACTGCATTTAATTTTTTAGCAGTCAGATGCATCCCACTTTTCCATAATTTCGGTGCACATCAACAAATGTGGCTCACAAATAAATTGCCCGTCAAAAACACTTATGGTGCAGTCCTACAAATGCGTTGCTACACTACACATGTGGTGCTAAACCATACATTTGTGGTGCATAAACACATAAGGTCCTAAAAAAAGTTGTGAGCCACTAATAGATGTGGTTCCAAAAAGCAATTGAGGTACATTTTACAAATGCGTCACACATTCCTACAAATGTGTCACTCGCAACGATATTTGCGGTTTAGAAACAACACCGTATCTATTGCTCACTTTTTGAGCCCTAAAATCTACCAAAAAATCAAAAATCAAAATGAAAACTAGGTATGCACTATGTTCCATGACTCCTATGGCTACCTATAAGTCCGCATGCACCACCCATGATGAGAAGACTCTAGAATTCCTGCCATCGCTTCATTGCTCAGCTGCAAATGTACACTAATCCCCTCTCAAAATTCTAAAACCAAAATACACAAATGAGGAAAATGACCCCCCAGAGGCCTATTTATAGACCTTCCATGACATAGTGGACCCCCATTTATAACTAGACCCACTACCCATGCCACTAAATCACTAATACGGAGGCCCAAATTGACCCATAATCATAATTTTTTGTCGTCTATGCACCTAAAACTATCAAATCAGCTTATCGAAATAATTTCCCAAATATTTTGAATTTTTTTTTAAATATGCAAAATTTCTCGAGGGGGCGCCATATTATCCTACTGTCACCAGGGCATACTGAGGCATGTCCTAAACATGATTTTTTGAATTTTCTTTGACACAATGCTATAAAAATGTGTTGTATCAAAGACGAGCAAAATGTAGATACCTAAAATTATCCTAGCCTACGAGTAACACTTCAACACTAATTATCATCCCTTTCCCTAATGATTAAATAATGTTCAATTATTTAATTATTATCTAATATCATATTTCCACTATTAATTAAATGACTTTATGTTATTTAATTAATTCACTTTATCATTAATCTTCTTGATTAATTAAATAAATCTTATTTATTTAATTAGATATTTAATTATCGTATTCCTCTAAATTAATTATATAATAAGTATTAGTTATTTAATTAATATTCACCCACTCTCTAAATTAAATGATTACTTTAATTATTTAATTATCCTATATTCTCTCAACATTTTCCTCTCATTAATAATAAATAAAATATTTTATTTATTAATTAATTATCACTTACACATTCCTCAAATAATTAATTATTAAACTCATGCATTTCCACCTCGTTCTTAATGAACACTCTCTTCCAGTCGACTGGATAATTAATGTAAATCAACCGATCAATCAAATCAATTCACTCCCACTCAGTGTGAGTTAACGAAGCAATAAATTCCTCATGCAAACAGTCAACTGAAATCATGAAACCAGTCGCAATTAGTTAAGTCTTCAATCAATTCCTCTCAAGGATTCTTGACCCTTGATCTCTTCAGTTCTATTTTCAATCTTGATCGTCCATTCAAATCAGACTTTTCTATAAAATCAACCCTCATTCTTCTTTCAAGGCTAACCACAAATCTTTGAGATTTTGCATCCTTTATCAATATATCAGTATTTTGAGCTTGAAGCAACATAGTGCACCCAAATTCTGAGAGCAAAGGCAATTTCAAGAAGAGCAATGAAGGTCATCCAAGGATACCATAGAAAGGAAGGTATTATTGTATCGATTTATTGCCTTCTATGTTGTAATTGTTCTTTATTATTTGATTAGATTGAGATTTGTATTGGATTGCAATAGTTAGTGGTTGCTATTCTAGATTCTTGCAACGATTCATATATCTTTTTTTTGGTCATACACATTATAAACCATATTATACCAAAAAAACAGGAAAGTAATTTACTCTTAGATTTGAGTGCAAGTATTTGTGAACAAGTGGTAGTAGCCAAGTCCCAAGATGTTGTGAGAACATAACATGGGTGTTCAATGCCAAGAGAATATTTCCATCTTAGTCATTTACCAACTTTAGTAAGTCATATTTTTATGATTTAATATTTTTAAGAAAGGTTAGACAAACAATCAACCAGTCAGTCATGTGCTAAACCTTAGGTTAAAGGTAGTTTATAATTCAAGTTATCTAGGTGTGTAAACTTACGACTTCACTTCCTAAGGAAGTGTGTGATATATTTTAAATCTTTGGACAAAGTAATACAAAAGTATCTGCTTGCATTAGTCAGTTCATCGTGTTCTAGATTTCATATCTAGTCAGGTTGGTCATACTTAGTTAGAGATGTCTAAAGTTGTATGGTCGATTGGTTATGTAGGATACAACACTAGAACTCAGATAGCATGTACTTGTTGCTTCCTTTGTCTATACTCTTCATGAAGGGTAGGTCCACTTCCAAATGAAAGGTGTGTAGGGGACCATCGATCTGTGGTTGGAAGTAAAGTTCTTGGGTGATGCTCTCCCTCTTGTAGACAACAATGTCAAGGCTTGTGAGACAAAATCATATTTCTAGATATGGAAGACTTGACCTTGTATCATTTATTGTATTATGTAAACTTGTATACTTGAAGAGTATTTCATGTACAATTTGTTTTTGAAAAGTTTTATCTTATTTCTCAAGTTGAAATTAATAGTTCAAATTCAAAAGTTGTATTATTCATTCATGTTTTGGTCATGTACAATAAATGATGTATGGAAGTGCATTTTTTTTGCTATCCTATTTTTAAGCATATGTTTGTTTACTTCTATGGTAAATCTAAGTATTTACTGTGTATTATGAGTGAGCATGTTACATAAATCATATCAATCATTAGGTTAAAATTTGCTTTGACTTGACCCTCCAAGTTGTCATTTGCATTCATTATCCTCTCTCTTTCTACCATATTATTATGCTTTGCAATGGGTTTATAGGAGACAATTGAGTCTCTAAAATCTCAAAAAATCAAATTTATTTAATGATCTCCTCCAAGCGATATCTTGTTGCTCTATCATTGTATTGTATAAAACTAAAACATGTAAAGTTGGGTTCTAAACACATAGGTTAGCAAGATCACTAGCTTTGATACCACTGTAATGTACCAAGCCAAAAACAAATGAATCTTATACTTAACCTTCCATAAATAATAATTATTTAAATAAAAACACTATCAAGCCCTATTATTTAATTATATATTTGACAACTCAGATTTACATTAATGTTAATACATTAATAATTTCATTACAATTCGATCAACAATAACATATCTAATCTTCTTATTACAATGAAAAAAAAGTATAGGTGTAATTACAACTCTCTTTCCTATTACAACATGATTATTCAAATGATTCTATAATAATGCAATTCATACCAACAACAATGGTAAATCAACAATGTTTTTGGAGTATGTGTCTAATGAAGCTTAGATGTGAACTCTATATGATATTGCCATCTAAAATCACTAGGGTTTTCATCCTATTATTCCAATGCTTGAACAAAAGTGCTCAAAATGGATTCTAAAAGGAATTTGGTTAGTGTAGATGATGATCTTGGATGAAAAAAATAAAACATGTTGGCCCCCATGTACACCCACAACTTCAAATTTGAAAAAAAATGATCATATGTGGGAAAAATTCCACTTTTAAAGTGATGGTGTCAAAAATAGAATACTAGAAATAATATGACACTTGCTAGGATGTTGGGAGGAGAATATAAATATATGGAAAAATGTTAAGGATTGAGGGTTGGCCATATCATGAGACTCAAACTATAGGATGAGGTATTGAGTGTTGAGAAATGGATGTGTTGGTAAAGGAAAATTTCAAAATTCCAAGAAGAAGAAGAGAATAGTAGGGGAAAAAAATTCTTAAGAAGGGAAAAACATAGTAGACAAAAATAGGGAAGACACGAGTTTGGACCTTATATGTATAAACTTAGATTGATTAGAAACAAGACATGACACTATCCCCAATAGTTGGTAGGGTTAGTGGTGAGGTGTTCCACGAGTCTCTACTAAAAAAGGATGTGGGGTGGAGCTAGGATGAGGTTGAATGAGGCTAACAAGGGGAGATAAATTAATGGTTGGAGGTAGTAAAATATTCATGGAATGGAGGAGATGGAGGTTTAGTTGTGATGGGTGGATGTATGCCAAGAGGTATCTAAAGCATGTTTTAATATTTTCCCTTATCTTTAGCAAGAACTAAGGGAGGGTGGAATAATTATAAAGGATAGGATATGATAGATAAAAGTGGATATAATGGATAGGTAGATGAGATGAAGGAGATAATATGGATTGGATGAAGTTTTCCCCTGTGCAGATTACAAGTGGATAGGGGAATTTATACATGATGCATGTTTTCCAAGTTTGCCAAGTTTTCATCACAATACTTTCTCAAGGCACCACAAGGAGTGGTTTTCACTGTTGGATGAATTTATTTTCTTGATTTTTAATTTTTAAGATTTTTGGTATGAATTGATGGAGGTGGATAAGAATGAGTGATGAGGTGTTAGATAAAGGACAAGTGGATGGGGGATAGGGAGATGGAGAAATGAATCAAGCATATTTTCCATATTGAGGTGATAAGAGATTGTTTAGAACATGATAGTACATGTTGGAAACAACCTTGTCAATTGCTAGATGGGCTTCTCTTAAGGAGAAATGTCGTATCGTCAAAGTTGAGATGATGGAGGATGCTACCAATGGAAGTGGAGTGGAAGGAATGTTAAAATGAAGATAGATAGATTATGCAAAGGCATAGATTAAATGGATGTCATGATATATGGAGGTTGGATAATGGATGGATATGCGTGGGTGGAGGGATGGGGTGGCGACATTATGAGGGAATATTATCAAAAACAACATTGACACACGCTATGATGGGTGTTTAAGTTTTGGATTAGCAATGGATGATGAGTTTGGGGATTTAGGTGGGGGAATTGCAATAATGGATTTTGGGATGTAAGAACCCAAAATAGATTTAGGAGATGACAAATGACTTAGAATAGTGACTTTTTGGACATATGGGCCCAAAATGGACTTAGGAGACAAAATATTGTTAGATGGGGGTGAGGGAATTCAGGAGTGGAGGAAGCTTTTATAGTAGAAAATTTGGATGCTAATTTAGATTTTTATTTTGGACGTGTTCCTTCTTTTTTATTTGGAATTCACATAGTTTTTAGTTTTTCATTTTGTTTGGTGTGCCTTTGTGGCCTTTGGGATTTAGATTAATTTAAGATATTTTTCTTTGCTTTTACATGTTGATTGATTGGATTCTTTGCTTTGACATGTACAAATTTCTTCCAAAGGCACTGACATGGGTGCGTGAGGATGGATTTTTTAGATAGTGCGTGAAAGGAGTGATAGAAGAAACATATTGGAAATAGGTTAAATGATGTGTTATTTTGTTGATCTTGATCGAGGATTGTAAAGGATGGAGTGGTAGGATTTGAGTTGATGGATTTTGGGATGGAAGGACCCAAAGTGGATGGGGAAGATGGAGGACTAGATTTTTGGACATAAGGGCCTAAAATGGATTTAGTAGATGGAGGTAAATATGGGATAAGATGAGGGATGGATCATGGTGTTCTTTTGGGATCAATGTGATGGAGGAAGGGGATGATGATAAATGACTTGCAAGATTGATGGGAGGCACCTATTGTGGGTTTGGAAGAAGCTTCCTTAGGATAGACAAAGGTGTACCATTTTTTTTTGGATCAGGTGCCTTGAGGTGTGTAACCAAGGCCATAAAATTATGGATATTCTTTAACATGCATGGGCTCTAAGATTCCTTGCTTGTGAAGACCTAAGCATTTTCCTTGATAGTTCATGCTTTTTAGTATTTGGTTTGCAATATGATGTTGGTTGTTTTGGAAACAAAATGTAAATAGGTTGCAAACTCACTTAGGGCCAACAAAAATTGATAAGAAAAACAAAGTTAAGTGGTTAAAAATGATGGTTAAGATGATATATAAACCTTTATGATGATATTCCCCTACAAAAACACAAGATTAGAGGCCCAAAAACCCTGATTTGAGAGGTAAAAATGAAGACTAGTTATGCGAACTTGTTGGGCTGTCATGCTTAATGTAGATATGTTGATTCAATGTAGATATTTTTAAACATGATGTAGATCCATTGAATTGTGATCAAGGCCATAAAAATTGATAAAACAAATACAAAAATAAAATTTAGGGGAGCACACATTTATAAACCCTTAGGATGATATTCCCTTACAAAACCATAATGTTAGAGGCCCAAAATTTTTGATTATGTGACCAAAATGGATTGTTTGTGAGGACCCTATCAAGTTGCTATGCTTAATACAAATCCATTGATTCAATGTAGAGTTATTGATTTACGTTGCATATATCTTGATCCATGAAAAAGTGTGTTTGTGTGATGTAGAGCTACCACATGATGTGCAAATATGTTGAAATAAGTGCATATGTGTTGAAACACAAAGTGGATACATTGAACTATAACTTGTATATGGAAAAAGGCTAGAAACATGGGAAAATGATTAGAAAATGGGACAAGGTCCCACCAAGTGTGCTAAAGATGTGTGCATACAAAATGCAAGTATACAAGAATAAGTTAAACTAAGTTAACCTATCCTACTCACAATACATACAAAATGTAAGCATACAAGAATAAGGTAAACTAAGTTAACCTATCCTACTCACAATACATGAAACACTTCAATTAAGCATAATGATTGGTTTAAACTATTGAGTAAAAATAAAGATAGTTCACCAATATCAACCTTTGTTGCACCAAGTCATGGTGGTTGTGCTCCAAGATGGTGGATGATGAGGTATGTGAGTGCTCCTACCAACAATATAATATTGCATTAAGAGTCATATATATGATAATGGCTCAGGTTGAGGCCAAATTATAGATTTTGGGATGAGAGATTGGATTTACTATGATTGATTTTAAGGATCAAGGGCTCTCATTTCTTGAGAGGCTTAGGCTGACGAGGAGAGGAGAAATATCTCCAAGTATTTGGCGGATGTGGAGGGGTCAAATATTTAAGGGAAATAAATGGTTGAGGATTCCATTGAAGTAGATGGATGGGATTGAAAGGGTACCTTGAGGTGCCTTAGGGGTATGGGAAAATCTTTGACCGATGTGATGTGTAGTAAGATCCATGTCACATGTACAAAGATCCATACCTTGTATATAAAGGCCCATGCCTATGTACACTTTTGGAGGATGTGAAAGGTTTGAATGGATTAATTAAGATTAGGATTATGTAATTGGGTGATTAGTGGGTTAATTGATTCTAGCCAACTTTAATGAAAGGTGGATAAAATGAAGAATTAAATAAGTAGGAATACTTTATTTACTTTTTGGGATGAGGATAAGGGACTTAAATAAATAAATATTTGGATTTATTTACTTAAGATTGGACTATAGGAGAAGGATGATAAATGATTTAATACTAGGAATGGGGTTGGGTTAGTGATGAGCAATGATTTTATTAATTAAATAATTAAATATTATTTAATTAATAATAAGATGTAAATTGAATAATTAATTAAATTTAAATAGGGTTTTATTCAGTAAAATATAAAGGAAATGGTCAAGTGATTAGTCGATTGTAGTTGAAATGGTTGGGTGATTAGTTGATTGTAGCTGAAATGGCTATGTCAATTTCAATTGTCTATAGAGTGGAGTCACATGGTTGTATCAAACATACCATATTACATTATTGCATCAAGCAAAGTCTTTTGTATCACTTTTTGTACATTAGAAGTTTTAACCCCTCTCTTTTTACTTTTTATTTTTTATAAATAGTTGAAGATACTTGTTGTACCTATTTTCCCTTGTATGCCATAAGCTTACTCATTTCATGTTTTATTTTTGTTTTGTAGGTTCCTATAGAGTACAGTTGCCAAGGAGGGGAATACTAGATAAATCTAAGAATTGTCTATTACTTTACCTAGATCAAATATCCTCTTTGAAATGTTTAAATATTTAGTTTTCATGTTGGTTGGAATTGCCCATATACTTTAAAATACATGCTCATTTTAGATCCATACGCACCTTAAAGTGGGACAAAATGTAATGGTGAAATTTGCTTATCCAAACCAATTCCTATTGAGTTTTGCGTCCATTTTGATGAAACATCTTAATAGGATTATATACTGGCAAGTGACACACTCTTAAGCTAAGTTTGGTTTATATTCCGATCCCTATCCATTCCTATTTCCTTTCATTCACACACATTCCCATATTTTCATTATTTATTAGCCATTTATTGCTCCTATATTCACACCCACTTCCATATTTTCTCCCTAATTCAATCTTATCATTTTTCCTACCTAGTTCACTTTCAACTTTTTCACCTATTTTCACAAGCCATTGTGAGCCAATTCAACACACATTTATATAACTTAATATTATGTTTTGGTATCTAAAAACAATAAATGTGCATTTAATTCATTTGATCCAATAAGGAGTAAATCACCCTTGGAACATTTGGTTTTAGAGCTTAACAAGTACACATTTGTATTACAATCATATAGGCCATTTGCACATCTATACATGTTGTCTTCAATCGTTTGCTCATAATCATACAGTCATTGTGTACATGGGATTGATCTAGGTGAGCTTAATCCTAGTGATCAAACAATCTCTCCTAAGGTGTTTGCAAACATTAGGTTGACAAATTTAAGCAAAGGGAAGGCCAAGGTAAACTAGTCTCTACTACAACCTTTTGTGAGATCATTTATGTGAGACACAATTTAAATCCACACCTTATATCACATCTACATGGCCTAGGTTTGAACCTAAGAGGCCTAAGATTGAACCACGTGTAATTTTGAAACTATTATTGACTTTATCAGATTTATCAAACTATGATAAATAAATCTTTCTATGATAATAAATACATTTTAATGACATTGCCCTAAAATCTCCTTCATTATTCTCGAAGTAATGACTAGTATCCTTAATTTTAAAATATTTATTATATCTTTATTGACCTAACTTCGGATTTAATGTTTGCATTAGGTAAATCAATCTTTCCATTACAATAATGTAGCTTACAAAGTTCATAATTAACTGGTTGAAAACAAACCGCAACCCATCAACTTCTAAGCTTAGTGAAGATCGAACTTCATCTGAAAAATAAATAAATTCAATCCATCAATCTTGTCTTCGATATTAATCAACTCGCAAACAGCGTTGTAGGAAATGAACCTAGAATTTGAAGGTCCCGCTCCAATGTTGGAATATCATGTAACTATGGAGTCTGCGGGTTTAAAAAATGGCAGCAGGTGACATTCCAATAAATCTGTAATTAAGGATTGGAGTGTATATTGTGTATAAAATGTTAAGGCAGGCGGGCAGGAGCGTGGTGAGGGCCGTGCAGGTCTTGCGGGTGTGGGAGATTTCAGCCATGGGAGGCACCAGGGGTTTTTCTTCGGACCCCCCCAACAACAACAACAACGATCTCTCTCTTGGTGCATCACTCATACACGATGAAACCGCCACATTGAAGGACGTCTCTGCCATTGCTTCCTCTTCTCCGGGTAAGCTTGGTTTTTTTTTACTCTTCAATTTCACTACCTACTATTTTGATCCAGGAGTAGGGTTTTAGCGAGAGTTACTGTTTTTCTTTTGATCATAGAATAGCAACCCGCTGTCATTGGGAATCGTGTCTATAGATAATCAGTTTTGTTCGCAGTAGGTATTTATTTTGCCAATTGTTGCAACGATTCTACATTTAACATTTGTAAATTATATGCCCATTCAGCATTTGTACAGTTTTGAGCATGCAATATGTCGATTCAACATTTGTATATTATATGCATTTTATATGTCGATTCAACATTTGTTCATTTTGGACATGTAACACATTTTCTGCTGATTTGAACATTGGTCTCCATTATGAAAGCCTATAAAACTTATCACTCGAGCACCAATGGACAAGCATTTTACATTCTGTAAAAGTATAGCCGTTAAATGTATGAATATTGTTTTTCTAAATTTAAATTAGATATCTCTATTTTCTATTTATGTCACTTCTAAGTACTTGTCTCTCATTTAAAAAAATGACATACTGATACCGGTCCCATTTCCCATACCAGTACGAGTATCTGTCTCGTAATAACTATTGTTATCAGTAAAAACTTCAATTGACCGTAGATTTTGTGATTTCCTTCATTGGTTAGTTGTAAAGTTAAAATCTCATGAATCATTCTGAGTTTTTAGGTTAAACTGCTAGGATTTTGAAATATGCCAAGTACTGTAGCAACAATAACTGAGTTATGCCAATCACAGATTCTGAGTTAAGCCTAGAACTGATAGAAGACAATAACAGATGATGTATTGAAACCAAGCATTCACAGTAGATAATACCAGAGATCTGCAGATCACGTGTTTACACACCACAGCAACAGAATAGCGATGACAACGAATTTTGTATTAAGGTCAGATCCTGGTAACATGTGATCAATCGCTAGCAGCAGTTTACAGAAATTAGTGTGCACAGCATAATGAACTCAATAAGGATTCCAATGTCTTCAATACATAAATAACTGATAAGAATGGATGATTGGTCCAGATACCAACTTGGATTACAACCAGTCGCAAAGGTGATTAGCGCATGAACTCTGATATTCCAGGTTGACATCAAAGCCTCGGAATGATGCGTTGAAAGATTACCATCCTTAGGGAGATCGCTCCAATGACAAGATGGGAGTGTGTGATTAGTCAAGATCGGCGCCCAAGGTGGCGCCTCACGATTCTGGTTGGAGAGGCCTTCGATTATTACTGTGGTCGATTTGTGTATGCCTGTGTCTCTATGCGATGAACACCCACGCAGTGGGTGGTAACAATGAAATTCTAGAACTAATGATGATTCTGCGCAGGAGTGGTAGGATTCTAGAATTGGCATGACCTTATGGCTCTGCCACAATTCACATGATTAATCATTCCGCCTTTGGTCACCTCCAGGTCGCTGAACTGTTGCAATAAAGATAGATTAGATAGGATTACACACTGCTGGCGGAGGAATTGATTCACCAGAGAGGGTTTCGTCTCACCTGGTGTGAAGGTTGTACAGATTGTCGCCTCAGTCAACCATCGCATCCAATCCTCAACCATTCATCCTCTTTACAAACAAAATATGCCGATATAAATATGAAATAATAGTGCCTTCCCAAATGGGTCGGCCACAGGTCCGATTAGTATTTAAATTTAAATATTATAAAATTATTAATTAATAATTTAAATTTATTAATATTATATTAAATATAGCGGTGTTAAAAAACACCGTTTTCCCACCCAAATTTGAAATGGAGGCTAGTCATGGGCGGGGACATGACAGTCCTCCCCTCCCAAATGTTGTTTGTCCTCAAGCAACTTCAAGTTTGCGTGCTCAAAGATCTCCACACCTTCCCATGTTGCATCTTTGATGGGTAGGTTCTTTCATTTGACCAAGTACTCCAGAATTACCTTGTTTCTCAACCTTTTTTCTCTCACATCCAAGATTGCTTTAGGCTCAAGGACGAATTTGCCTTCATCATCAAGTGGGGGCAACTCCAAAGAACTTGTGACCTGCTGTCCAAGGGCCCTTTTGAAGCATGAGACATGAAAAACATTGTGAATTTTGCTGCCATTGGGAAGTTCCAGCTCATATGCAACCTCTCCAATCTTCCTTAGGATTTTGTAGGGGCCATAGAATCGTGGTTTCAGCTTCTTTGCTCCACTCCCTTTAAGGGTAGACTGTCTGTAGGGTTGCAACCTCAGGTAAACCATGTCACCAACCTCAAAAACCCTCTCCGTCCTATGCTGGTCTGCATACATCTTCTGCTAGTTTTGGGCTCATTGTAGATTTTCCTCGAGTGTATTCAAGATATCAACACTTTGTTGCACCATATCACTAGCACTTGGTACTCTACTATCCGCAAGAATCAAATCCATGGAGGAGGTAACATCATACCCATAAAGTGCCTTGAAGGGTGATATACCGATTGACATATGGTGTGTGGTGTTGTAGCAAAAGTCACCCAAGTGTAACCACTTCACCCAAGCTGTTTGCTGCTTCGTGTCATAGTTCCTTAGATAGCCCTCAATCCACTTGTTCACGATTTCTGTTTGTCCATTTGTTTGTGGATGGTAGCTAGTGCTTGGAGTCAATTTCGTGTGAGTTAGACGAGAGAGTTCTTGCCAAAATAAACTAATAAACTTGTTATCCTTGTCACTCACAATGTTCTTGGGCAACCCATGGAGCCTAAATATTTCTCTAAAGAACAGATCAACAACTTGCAGGGCCTTAAATTCTGAAGAAATGGCATGAAAATGAGCGTACTTTGTAAGCCTATCAACCACCACATAAATACAGTCCTTACCTTGCACCTTAGGCAGCATTGTAATGAAATCCATGGAGATGCTTTCCCATTTCTGATTTGGAATGTGTAAGGGCTGCAGCAAACCTTCTGGAAAGACATGCTCGGTCTTGTTTTGTTGGCACACCAAACACTCTCTAACATGTTGCAATACATCATTTTTAAGCCCCTTCCATGAAAAATGCTTCCTTACTTGCTTGTATGTCTTGTAGAAACCCGGATGACCAACAAGAGGTGTGCCATGACATGCCCTCATAATCCTCTCCACCTTTGATTTTGGCACAAGATACACATGGTCTTTGTAGAGGATGAGATCTTCAACTACTACCTTGTATCTATCATCAAGCAACTTTCCCTCTAAAATATCAGTAGCAAAGGAATCTTTGGCATATTCAGCTATTATGGCATCCTTCCATTCAGCAGATAAATCAGACATAGAGCAGAAATAAGGCTTCGTAGAGAGTGCCTCAGCCACCACATTGTTCTTCCCTTTCACATACTCAATATCAAAATCATAGGCTTGGAGTTTGCTTACCCATTTTTGTTGCCTATCATTCAAATCACACACTGATTTAGGAAGAACTTGAGGCTGTTATGATCTGTCTTCACCACAAATTTCTCACAAACCAAGTATTGTTTGAATTTGGCAAGGGCATGCATGATAGCTAGCATCTCCTTGTCATAAATAGAGAAAACCTTTTTTGAATCTTTGAGATTTCTACTCTCATATGCTATAGGATGTCTATTTTGCATCAAAACTGCTCCAATGCCCTCTCCTGAAGCATCACACTCAAGTACGAAAGGTAGTGAGAAATCTGGAATAGCCAAAATAGGACATGAACTCATTACCTCCTTAAGCTTATCAAAAGATTGCTGCGATGTAGGGTTCCAAGAGAAAGCCTCTTTTTTCATCAAATTAGTCAAGGGAGCCGCAAGTTGTGAAAATCCTTTTACAAATCTCCTATAGTAGCTACATAAACCCACAAATCCTCTCAATTGTGACAAATTCCTAAGTCTAGGCCAATCTTGGATTGCTTTAATCTTCTCCTCATCAACGCTAACCCCTTGAGCCGTAATCTTATGCCCCAAATACAAAATATCAGTCAATCCAAACTCACATTTTGATATCTTGGCGTGGAATGAATGCTGCTCAAGTATGCCAAGCACCCCATCTATGTGCTTCAAGTGATCCTCCCATGTCCTACTATAGATCAAGATGTCATCAAAGAAAACCAAAACAAATTTCCTCAATTGTAGAATGAATTCCTGGTTCATAAATGATTGGAAGGTAGCGGGGGCATTGGTCAACCCAAATGGCATGACCAAGAACTCATAGTGCTCATAGTGACACTTGAAAGCCATCTTGTGCACATCTTCTTCCCTCATTCTTATTTGATGATACCTCGAATGCAAGTCAATCTTGGAGAAATATACTGCACCATGAAGCTCATCTATCAACTCATTGATCCTGGGAATGGTATATCGATATTTGATTGCCCTCTTGTTGAGTGCTCTATAGTCAATGCACATCCTCAATGTCCCGTCCTTCTTCTTGACCAACACCACTGATGAGGCAAAAGGGCTAGAACTCAGACGTATATGCCCCATGTCAAGTAACTCCTTAATCGTCTTCTCTATCTCCTTTGTATATGCTCGCGGATGATGGTAGGGTGTAGTGATGACTAGTTTTACCCCTTCCTCGAGCTCAATCACATGTTGAAAACCCCTCTTCGGAGGCAGACCATGATGTATATCATCAAAGACCTTACTATAACTCTCCAAGATGGGCTGAATGTCAACATGGAAAGTTTTCCCTTCCTTGGAAGGCTATGTATTTGTGATCAAGCATTCGGCTTCCCAAGCAACTTGATCTCTACGCAACGCTCTCTCCATGCACTTAGCTGACACCACCATAGGGCCTCCATTGGAAAGGCCACAAAGGACTACCTCCTTCCTATTAGATTTGAACTTAAGCTCCATTGTTTGGTAATTTGCATGTATTCTTCAAGTGAGTGCAGCCATTGCACTCCAAGAACCATCTCAGTGTCACCCATGTGGATCACATAAAAAAGTCATCTCTCATCTTATGACCACCGAGAGTCAAATTCAATTGCTGAATCCTTCGGTTGCATGGTAGAGTGTAGCCATCAACCATTGTGACATTGAATCCTTCAAAGTCCTCTGTCTTCAATACCAATTTAGCCACCAACCTCTTATCAATAAAATTGTGGGTAGCTCCACTATCAATCAAAACAGTCACTCGCTGCCCCTGTAGGACTCCCTTGACTCAAAATGAATGATACCTTGGTGCTCTTGATAGGGCTGCAAGGGTTCCTCCTGGATGCTCCTCCTCTTTAGATTCATGCTCTTCTTCAGTCACGGCTAGTTTTGGATCAACAACTTCTTCTTTGGAGTCCTCATTAGAAACTACCTCAATGTAATGTATCTAACACTTCCCCAAGCAACGATGACCTAGCTACCATGGCGCCTTACAATCGAAACACAACTTCTTCCTTCAGAGCTCATTCTTGGACATGTCCGATTGGTTGGGTTTGGGTGGTGCCATCCTTGGAGGAGGAATGTTGGATTGGAACTCCCTGGACTCTTTGACAAACTGCTATCCGTCATCTTCTTTGTCACCCATGGCTTTTTTCTTCTCTTTGAGATGATATCTCAGATCCCCGTTGTCATGAAAAGGTACACAGGCTGGCAGGAGGCCAAGCTCTGATACCAGTGAAATATGCCAAGTACCAGTAGCAACAATAATCGAGTCATGCCAATCACAGATTCTGAGTTAAGCCTAGAACTAATAGAAGACAATAAGAGATGATGTATTGAAACCAAGCATTCACAGTAGATAATAACATAGATCTACAGATCATGTGTTTACACACCACAATAACAGAATAGCGATGGCAATGAATTTTGTATTAAGATTAGATCTTGGTAACATGTGATCAATCGCTAGTAGTAATTTATAGAAATTAGTGTGCATAGCATAATGAACCTGATAAGGATTCCAATGTCTTCAATACATAAATAACTGATAAGAATAGATGATTGGTTCAGATACCAAAATGGGTTACATCCAGTTGCAAAGGTGATTAGTGTACGAACTCTGATATTCCAGGTTGATGTCAAAGCCTTAGAATGATGCGTTGAAAGGTTACCATCCTTAGGGAGATCGCCTCGATGACAAGATGGGAGTGTGTGATTAGTCAAGATTGGCGCCCAAGGTGGCACCTCACAATTCCAGTTGGAGAGGCCTTCAATTATTATTGTGGTTGATTTGTGTATGCCCGTGTCTCTATGCGATGAACACCCACACAAGGGGTGGTAACAATGAAACTCTGGAATTAATGATGATCCTGCAGAGGAGTGGTAGGATTCTGGAATCGGCACGACCTTGTGGCTCTGCCACAATTCACACGATTAATCGTTCCAGCTTTGATCACCTCCAGGTCACTAAACTATTGCAATAAAGATAGATTAGATAGGATTACACACTGCTGGCGGAGGAATTGATTCACCAGAGAGGGTTTGTCTCACTTGGTGTGAAGGTTGCAGAGATTGTCACCTTAGTCAACCATCGCATCCATTCCTCAACCATTCATCCTCTTTACAAACAAAATATGCCAATATAAATATGAAACAATAGTGCCTTCCCAAATGGGTCGGCCACGGGTCCGATTAGTATTTAAATTTAAATATTATTAATCAATAATTTAAATTTATTAATATTTTTTAAAATATAGTGGTGTTAAAAAACTTTGTTTTCTCGCCCAAATTTGAAATGGAGGCTAGTCATGGGTGGGGACATGACAGATTTGGTATCATGCCTTGTGAGTCCGCTTTATCTCATGGTTGCAATGTATGTGATGCCTGTTAAGTTACAAGCTATTTAATAAAGTGGTTATCCTTGTGATGTGATTGTTCTATTTTACGACTCTTTGTCCTTAAATAGTTTATTGTAAGGTTAAATTTGATCGTTCCGAAAATGTTTGTAGTTACATTAAATCTGAAATTATTAGGCTTTCGGCCAGAATACTTGCATATTAGTTTGTTAGGGTTATCAGTAAATAGTCTTAATTGTCCATTGCAGGGATAATCATAGGTTTTTTCCTTCTCTGGGCTAGGGTCAGTTGTTATGTTAACATTTACCTGTCATCTATATATATATATATATTATAGTATCATTACATTTTGGTTTGCAAGGGTTAATAATTAAAACTTATCATTATGTTTTGGAGTAATTCGATGTAGATTTTGTGTTCTTTAGAATATGACTATTTTTTAAATTAAAAACTGTCATCTACTATTGATATGCCTAATATCTTTTTCTTTCCAATATTTCTCAAATTATTGTTATTATTATTGAGAATGAGGGTTTTAATAAGATTTTCAATTTTTTCAGCTTGCTATAGTTATCAATCCTTGAAGTTTTTCTTCATTGGGTTAGTTGTTAGGTCAATGTTGCCTCATCTTTTGTTGTTTTTATTTCCTTTCTTTATTCAATGTCTCGAAGAATATTGTTTTTATAATGGAGATTGAGGGTGAGACTGATTGCATTTTAATTGGCTAGGATTATCAATATATTATCTTATTAGTTCATAGGGTCGGCCTTCTCAGTTAAGTTGTACATTAAGATTTTCCAATCTTATGCAAACATTGACTTATATTATGATGGTATGTTTATTTCTCTTTATGTCAATAATTTAATAAATTGTTGTTTTCATTGTTGAGAATGAGGATTTATTGAGGATCACTATGTATTCATTTTTTAGGGTTACTAGTAAAAAAAACGTTACTACCCATAGGGTTTGTCTTTTTAAGGGTCAATTATTGCATTAACATCGACATGTCTTCTGTTGGTATATCAGTTTCCCCCCACAATTTCTCAAATTATTGGTTTGATCACAGACAATTAGGTTTTTAGTGAAAATTATTGTATTTTGGTTTGCTAGGGTGTAATTAATCCTAATTGGTCATAGGGCATATGCTCTTTAGGTTAGAACTAGTTGTTAGGCTAACATTGCTTCATCTTTTTGTCAACATTCTTGAATTCTTTTTCTTTCCACAATTTTTCAAATTATTATTTCAATTGTGGAGGAGATTTCAATGAGAATTGATGCGTTTCCTTTTGCTAGGAAAACAATCTATAATTATACATAGGGTTTTTCTCCCCTTCAATGTCAACATGTTTACTTTTGTATTCTTTCCATAATTTCTTGAATTAGTGTTTTAGCGAAAATTCTTGCATTTTGGTTTGCTAGGGTGTAATAAGCTTAATTGGTTGCAGGCTTTGTGCTTTCTTGGTTGGGATTAATTGTTAGTTTAACATTGATCCATTTGTTTTTAGGTTGTTTAATTCTTTTTCTTCCCATAAGTTTATGGATTGTTATATCAATTGTGGAGAATAAGAGTTTCCTTGAGAATTATTGCATTTCTTTTAGCTAGCGTTATTGGTGAACAACCTTCATTTATCCATTTTTTCCCCTAAAATGTTTATTATTTCAATTTAGTAATTTTTTTGGTAACATTTTTGCTTAGATATCATGATCACGGTGAATGTCTTCTTTTAAAGTTGCACGAGACTTGCATCAAGCTTTCTTGTTGGGGCATGCCTCACCCAACTTGTCCATAAGCTTTGTCTTCTCTCAATTAGGGTAAGTTGATAGATTAACGTTTCGTCATGTTTGTTGATGTGTTTTATTTATTTTTGTTTCACTAACTTATTAAATCATTACTCATTTGATTTGGTATTCTACCTTTTTGGACTAACCTTTTCTTTAGATGCATAATGGATGGGTAGTGCTTTTGTCAAAGTTGCATTGCACTTGGACTTACAGTTGGGTTACACCACACCCAATGAATTGGATCTAGTACTTTATTCAATTTCAATACTTTATCATATCTCTTTGGGATTTGAGCCTAGGGCTCCACTTTGGAAGCCTTGATGGTTTTATCATTCAAGCTCATACCATTTGACATTATTGAACTAATGTCTTGGCTAAGGTAGAATAGGGATTTTGGTTTGGTTTGGGAAGAATAATTTTTTCTGGTGAAATTACCACTTTTGGGTTTGCTGAGGTTGTTTGTAGTATATACCCCTAATTGAGCATAGCCCATAAGGTTTGTCTTTAGTTATAGTTATTTATTAGACTAACATTGTTGGGGTTCATGTAATGCCTTGTGGTTGTAAATCAATCTATTAATTTAGAAGTTTTAATGTAGTGACATATCTCTATGCTGGTATTTAGTTTCATCTATTTAATCTTTGTCACTAAAAGAGTTTGCTGATAGGCTAAATGTGACCTTTCCAAAAAGGTGTGTAGTTTCAATAAGCTCGATCTTTTGATATGTTAAACTTAATTCTTCAAAAGTGATTGGAGTTTATTGTTTTTTGACCAAAGCATTATTTCTTAAGGTTCAGTTTGACCTTTTTGATTTATTTTTTTGCTAGCTTAAATTTTATGTTTCCAGGGAGGTTCATGGTAATGTCAGATTTAACAAGGATGTTATGATAAAATTATCTTTTTGCAAGGGATAGTTGTTTAGTTGAATTTATGCTTTATGATAGAAGTTTAATTCAATCTGCATGGAGATGTGGCTACTTGCCAATTGGACAAAAAAGTAATATCTATTGCAATGTGATTCCTTCTAAGATGTTTTTGTTTAGATCTTTGGTCCTTGATTACCAAATACATTCGATAAGCTTTAGCATGAAGAGAAGTAAATAAGTCTACTCCACGAGAGCTTCTCCTTGTTGATTTTGATGTTATGTTGGTGATTGTTGGTTTTTGATTTTGTTCTTGTCTTTTGATTTTTATTTTTTTTGTTATTTGGCTATGTTGGTTTTGGCTTGCTTGTAGATTCACACCCATTGGTAGGTGGTTTGTTTTTGATGAGTTGTGTTAGTGCTTGGTTGTACTTGGAGAAAGGGTAATGTGAAAAGGATTTTGAAAGGGGTAAAAAGATATATGAGAAGGAGAAGAAGCAAAAAGAGCATTCATAAAATTTATGCCAAAGTTTCGACATAGATTGTTTTGTGGATGGAAGTAGGAGCTATAGTGCTTAGTAAACTTGATGGAAATGAGGGAAGCCTTATTGATTGTGAAAGATGAGCAAGCTTTTCTAAGGCTGAAATTTGCCCTAGCTCACATGTTAGTAGGGAGTTGTATAGAGAGGGAGTGGGCAAGAAACACTTCAAGGAAGTTCCATAGGGGGAATAGAGTGGTCTTTGGTGAGGGAGCTGTTTTCACTGTATACACAAAAGAGGATCAGCAAGTGGGAAAAACTGATGGTGGTCAAAGCCAACAAGGAGAAAGAAGATATGGTAGGTCACCTAACCTTCTCTCTATTGTTCCAAATGTGAAAAGTGTAAAATTCCATAAAGTATGAGGAGATTAGACTAAAAAAGAATGTTGTTTTCTTTAGTTGTTTGATTGTTAAGGAGTTGTCTTTGAGAGTTTTTTGATGAATGGATTTTAATGTCCAAGGAAAAAGAATGTGTATTAGTGTTCATTTGTGTAGAATGATTTAAAAAGGAGTGAGCTTCTAATATGGCTAAGAGTATTAAACAGGGTTTTTTCAGAGTATGGCTAGGCTCCTATTTTGAGCTATTCCATGTGACTTCGAAAATAAACCTAAATTTGCAACCCCTAGATGGATAGAAGTATGTAAATTTTTCTAGCTTAGATTTGTTTTTTTCTTCTTCAAGTACCAAAACCCATTGGAGAAGTTTTAAAGATCGAGGGAGCTATGGTTACGCATCCTCATATGAATGCTAGTCTTGATTTCTTTAAAGTTTAAAACAATGTTTTTCAAGTTTTTGGAATAAGGATGACAAGGGATGTGTTTTCGGGATGGATTTCTTTGAGGCCATTTTAGGGGATGGAAAAGGGGACAACTCTATAAAAAATAGGTAATTCTTTTAAAATATAGGAAAATTCCAAATATTTATACGATAAATTGATAAGTTATTCATCATATACATTATGGAGTCCTTAATACACAATATTAGAGTTGAATTGAGAATCCACATGAGATTCAAACAAATTAATAAATGTCGAAACTCAAAATTTAATTGCTTCCATAATTCCTTGTCAATGTGCATATGAATACAACAAAATGCCCAAAGGCTGCAAGTTTGAACTACAAAATGACGATGGGTGCTCATTGAAAGAACTCACTGAATGGGTATACATGATGGGTAAGGTAGGTTCAAGGCAACAATAGAAACACAAGACTTGGAAGATTTTGCAATTTTAAGACATACAAAATATATAGTTAATAAGACCATTGATTGGGTACTTATTTGGTTCAAGAGATTGCACAAAATGACACTATACATTTGGATTTTTTACATTTGGCACACTTAATCAAGCCTCTCATGAGAACTTTATTACCAGGAGGGCCCAATTTACAATGACATTCATACCTTGTGCACTACTGGACATTCCTTTGGATCTGATCCTTTATAGAAAAGGGGAAAAACCTTCCTTCAATCTATATGCAAAATGCTTGTTGAGACATAACTCCATTGATATCTGATGCAAATTAAATGATTGGAAGATAGCCAATATTCCAATGAGTCAATTCCCTTCTCAGTTTCTATAAACAATAGGGTCTTTGCTTAACTTTCCTTAGCTCGCTCAACTACCATATCCTCAATTAGCAACTCGACACCCAATTCGTATTTGCCTTTGCAAATATTCTTTATATCACACAATGTCCTTAGTTGTCAGTGTAGAGTTTTTCATCAACTAGGTAGTTAATGCTATGGTCTATCAATTGTTTATTAAAAATGTTTTTCTTAGTGGGCTTATATACTTTGCTAGTTTTTATTTGAATACTAGGATTTACCCTGTCGGCTTAATGATTTTGAACTTCATGTTTGGTCATTGGTCCACATGCATCGTCCTTTTATATCAACAATTGTGGGATATTAATCGATTGTCGAAAGCGTTTATTGTTTGATTGACCAATCCACCACATTGATTAGGAAGTGCCTCATGTCCCATTCCTTTGAGCATTTCACTTTAGCTTGCTAAGTATCCGCAATAATCAATGGTTGGGACCCTTCTACTCCAAGATCATTGGATGTGGTAGATTGATAGACCACCTAAAATGTGCCCAACCTAATATGCCGATCCACCATAGTTGCCTGATTATGACATGTAGCCAAGGGATCAATCCACATTGACTTCAATATGTTGCCAAACTTGTAAAGAAGCAATGTTGGATAAATAAAATGGACTATTGTCAATTGTCATTGAACTCCATGTTGTAGAACTTCATTTGTTCCTGTAGAACTATATCTTTGTAGTGAACCCATATAGTCACCCTTTGACCAATAGGAATCAAACATATCATGCCAAGTTCCCTTCATATGTTTGTCAAACCGTGCTAGTTTAGTTGATTATGTCATGGCCATAGTTGACAATTGAGGTGCTTTCACCTTGAAATCAATGTCTTGGGTAGAATTGTGGATGCCAAAAATGCTCTTGCTCAATATCTTCTGATATACAAATATGTACTATATTTCACCATGCCACTTAACTTCTTTGAGAGAAACCTTTGTTCAATTGGATTGTCACTCGATCTATTGATATATTGAAATGATCAGATCATGCCATATCTTCCATCAAATATCTCTCCAACCACATTACTTTTGGATTTGTAAGCTTCGACTACAAGCAATGGCCTAGATCACTCTGCTTCCAAAATTGACGTCTTTGGTAGACTTGTAAATCATTAAAGTGCTCACCATTTTGGTTTGCCAATCTACATATAATCATTACATTATGCCACATAGCACTACAAAAGCTTTTTGATCACCCTTCTCAATGCATTCTAACTATACTTAATCAATGGTTTGGATGAACCCACCTTTGAAATCAATAACTCAAAGAGATAATTCCCATGACCCAAAATTACTTGAATGCCAATGAAGAAATTTGTTGACTTTGGGTGTCAATCAAAACATGCCACGTACCTTAATGTCTCAACAGTTGATTATATTACCTTTGATTAATTAAATCTCTGCACTAATCAATGGTCTAGATTGATCACCTATAAGATCAATGTCTTTGGCATATCTATAAATGACCAAAAGTGTATAACCTTTGATTGACTAATCCATAGATATCAACAAGATCATACCACTTGGATGTACCATATTTGTTTGATGTCATTGCTTTATGCCTTGGAACTCCAGTTAAGCATTGATCACAATCAACGGCTCAGATTAGTTGACCTTCAAAATCAAAGGTTGTGGCAGATTTATAGATGCCCAAAGTGCCGAATGGTATAATTTGTTGGTCCACAAAAGTTAACTTGCGCCATGTTGTCTCATTGAAACTGCTTGATCCTACCACTAGAGGACCCACTTGATCATCGTCGATTTGTAGAAATCAACCAAATGGTGCCATGTAGCCATGCATATCTTCCTTTGATAAAGGATCTCATTCCACATTGCCAATTATACAACTTAACATGGATTAATTGCTTTGATGTCCCTATAAAGAACACACATGTCAGCATATTTAGGAGAAATATCCATGTTGGAGGTATCATGCGACTGACTTGTATCTTTGTAGTAGATTGGGAGATGGGCATGTAAACCACCAAGCTGGTCCATGAATGCACAAAAGGCCAGTAACTAGTCACTTTTCAGAAAGAAACAAACCACTTAAGGGGACGGTGACTGCCATTAGCAAGCCAACAACAAAGCATAGCATAGAGGCATAAACAAAGGTAATTTTATTCAGCCTCTATTCATATTTTGATAAAGCAGTCCGCCATGAATTTACAATGAAGAGCTCAACCAAGGCTAAAATATGAAGATATATACGAGGCAAGGAACAAATTGTATCAGCATAAGCACTATTTAGAACAATGGTAAGGATATCTCATATTGGGTGTCCACAAATCCTTTGACATTGTCATCACACCTTTCTTTGCTTTGGTACACATCATTTTGCAATGAACCTGAACTCCTAACCCCATGACAACTCTTCATGAATGTAGAATGCCATGACCCCAATGGTCAAGTACAGTTTGTCATACTTCCATAGATCATACCTTCCCCTTAGGGAGGCTTTTGGTCCTCAAAAGCTTATTGGGACTCAAGATGAGCAACCCCTGTTTTCATGCCTCCATTAGGACTCTTCTCAATGTGACTTGGCAATGGCAACCCCAAGCCAATCTGTCCTTCACAGGAAGATGAAAGTTCGCAAACACGGGAGGTGATACCAAAAGTTCTATTATATCTTATCTGGACCATAGGTATGAGACTCGGACTTGACACTGAGTTGAGACTTGTACATGGAGCTGAACTTGGCAAAAAGCTCAGCTAGACCCTACAAAATTAAAATAATAATAGAATTTAGCATATTTCAAAATACTTAATACTATAGTTATTCATTCTACATCAAATTAACAGCATCGATATGCAAAACTAACCAAATATATGTGAACATACATGATATGTGTTGGTTCCCGAAAATCCTCATGACATTTTCAAGTCAAAAGTGTCACTACGTGTCAGGAGACAGTATCAAAGATCTGCTATATATGTTCAATAAGTTCATTTTCTTCTCAAGATTTGACAAGAAGCTTATTTTAATTTTTTTGGAAGAGTAGGTTGAACCTTAAAGGGTCACAATTAATAATTCTTTGACAAGAAAATAAATTCTTTTGAAGGAGATTTGACAAGAAAAGAAAGAGAAATTCAAGTTTATGCCATCTTTGAAAAGGTTAACAGCAAATCCATCAAAAGCATTACAAACCTGAAAAGATTCAAACTCAAAGGTAAATCTGAGTCTTCACAAATTCAAGATAATTTCACATAATAGTTTATGAGACGTGACCTTCAGAAGCTTTACTTCAGACTCAAGGCTCAGAGTACTCAAAGGGTCTGGAGATGGTATTTACAGGGCAGTTATAGCAATTAAAATTTGAAAAGTATTTCTGTCAGTTCCTTCTGTTTCCAAAAAGTTCTAGCAGAAGTATCTCTTCTAGCTAGTCTTTCTACCTAGATCACCCAGAGAACTGAGATCCCAGGGAAGATGAACATTGCATTTTCAACACAGGTGCTCCATGAGTCATCACCTGAAATGAGGAAAGTAAAAGAAGGGTGACACAGTATAATACAAGGAATGCATATGACAGATGAAGAATCCTTTGAAAACATCACTGGTTATTGAATCCTGAATGGTACTTTACTTGAGCTGAGGATTCTGTAATCTTCACCATTTATAGTGCACAAGTCTTTTCTTTGAGCCGAGGATTCTGTAATCTTTGTGGACAAGTGGCAAGCTCAAGCCAAGAATTATGTGCTCCAATCACATTGCAGCTCAATACTTTCTAGTCGATTTATTCTTATCCAAGACAAAACACAATGTGACCCAATCCTGTCCCCTAGATTAAATCACGCTCTCTTGTTTTTTCAGATGTTGCCCCTTGTCATGAATGGCTTGAAGAATTGTTAAAAACATGGATCACTTTTGAATGTTGAACCATCAATGCTAAATAGTCATGCCTGAATCTGTTATTGTGAATTTTAGTCTTCAGTTCAATTATTTCAAGGCCTTTATATCATTATATGTCTTCTTGTAGACAGATTCCCAGTGGAAAATTAGTTTGTTTGTCACCTTCTGTTTTACAGTATTGCTTGGTTATCCCGAGTCTCATAATCATTTTCATTTCTACCGACACTATGTTTGTATATACAATTTCATATATCTTCCTCCAAGACGTTGGTAGTGATGCCTCTCTTTATGTTGGCAAATTATCTTTTCTCTATGATTTGAATGTTACTGTTTGGTTTAAGGGCATTTAGTATAGAATGCATGGTTTTGTATCTTTTTTGGGAGTCAAAATAAAAGCTTAAAGGGATATAAATGATCTAATATCCTCGAATTGACTTTGAATTAATTGTTCCTGTGACATTATCATGTAATCTTAGTAGATGATTTGTATATCACAAGTGGAATATACTGTTTTACCATAGTTGGAAGGTATTTATGGTTTATATGATATTAATATTGGTGGTAGAACCTGAAGGTTTTTCTTCATAAATATAACTCCATAATAATAGACTGAATTGGGGTCTTTGGTGAGGCACATACTATTTTTGTTTCGTTTTGTTTCAGCCTAAGGTATGAACATTTAACATTGAAACATTTGAAAATCTAAATGTACAAAGTGAAATGTTAAAAGCTGCAAGAAACATCTAGGACTTTCCAAAACCTGCAGAAAATGGTTAGTGGTTTCCCAAAAATTTCAGAAACAGAAAGGTTTCTGGTTTTTAAAAGAATTTTGGGGGATACTTCCAAAATGTCACCCTGGTTAGTTTCTGTATGGAAAATATTTCTCCTTTTTTTTTTTATCAGGGTTGGTGAGGAAATGTTTCCTAGCCATCCCCGAGTTTTGGGAATAGGGAAACAGTGGAAAGGGAATGTGTTTTTGGGGAACTCTTATGTATCAAATCATTGAGGGTTTGATGTCTCGTAAAATTCATAAATGTATTGACTTTTTGGTATAAACAGATTTTTTTGTATCTTACAAAATGTAGAGAGAATAGATACAAATTAATGCCTGCTATGTTTGTCACTATTCTGTGGCACAATGTGCTTACAGACTATTTATCTAGTGCTTTGCAGCTTAAATTTTTATTCATTGAACTGCCCGAAAGATTGAACCTACAACTTTCAAGACTATCCGCAGCAAATAATGTGATTTATATTACCAATAAGTGGAGGCATGCTTATATTTATTATTTCTAGACATTTTGTTTCTTAATTAAATCAAGAAGATTTCAGTTAACTGTTGCAAAAAGTTTACAATATAATTTGAAATTTGTTACTGATGTTTGATAGCATCTCTTGCTCAATACCTTGGAAGCATGTTGGACTTTAACCCTAATTTTTTGTTTATTACCGAAAGCATTGAAATTGTATTCTTTGCTCAAGTACGTACTTCATTTAGGTCCCATATTTATTAAGGAAGCATGTTGGACTTCAAACTAATTTTTTCTTTATTACTGAAAACATTGAAATTGACTTCTTTGCTCTTAAGAAGTTCTTCAGTTAGAACTCATATATACTAATTTTGACCTTGTTGCTTGCAAACCTTCTTATTTTGAATGTTACTGATAATGCCTTTTTTTAGTCACAAGCAGAGTATCAATTAGATGATAAATAACAAAGATGAGAAATTGGGAAGCATAGTAAACTGGTCGTTTTGTATGAGATTGATACTAATAAGTTTGCTATAATTCTACTGTGAGCCAATTCAGACCGTGCATTTGGAGATTTGATTGCGGCTACAGGAATCACTGAGGTGCAGATAGAAAGCTTAATACTTATGAGGAACTTAGAAGGGGTCAAGGGATTGCCGCCCCTCAAAGAATTAGAAGATGCTCGCCTTGCTAGAATGGAAAAGAAGTCTATTCGAGGTGAATTAGAAAAAAAACGACAGCAAGAAATAGCTCAAGCTAGAGTAAGAAAAGTAGATGAGAAAGGACGGTCATATGGAACAGGAAGAAGAAAGTGCAGTGTTGCTCAAGTGTGGATTCAACCGGGGAAAGGAATGTTCATTGTCAATTGCAAAAGTTTTGATGCATATTTTCCCCAGTTAGCACACAGGGCTGATCTTCTTTCGCCATTTGTTTTCACAAAGACTTTGGGTCTCTGGGACATTGTTTCTAATGTGAAAGGAGGTGGTGTGTCAGGTATTTTCTATAGAAGTTTGTTCTTTTTTTACACTTCAATAATTTAAGTAAAGATAAGTGTCCCACTTGTGCAAGCATCTCTATTTCCTTTCAAGAGTTCTCAGATAATCATCTTCTTTCTGGTCACATTCATATGCTTTGTCCTTTTGTACTGCATGCAGTGGAGGACCTTACGAGTAGTTAGTACTGCAACATTTCTACATCATGCATTGTGTCATGCCCAGAAAGTTCATAATAATTTTCTTTGGGGATGAAAATATTGTCATTTACTGCTTGGCATAAAAAGTAATTGTTATCTCTGTTGTTCTTGCAGGTCAAGTGGGAGCACTTCGACTTGGAGTTAGTAGGGCATTGCAAAACTGGGAACCTGGATTGCGACCTTATTTGCGAGCAGGTTCTATTCTTTGCTACATATTCTTGTTTATATGGTTATGTGCATTTTGTCTTTTGAGTTTTTTGATCACTAATTAAACAAAATCTTTTTGTTGCATTTTATTAGCTGGATTGTTGACCAGAGATCCACGTGTGGTGGAAAGGAAAAAACCTGGGAAAGCAAAAGCAAGGAAGAGCTTCCAGTGGGTTAAGCGATAAAAGGCTAGAAACATGATTGACCATCGCTGACTACAAAAGCACATGTTAACCAATACCATGGGAAATGGTTATGGTATTTATTTTGCTGTCTCAAGTTTTTCATTATATTATAATTCAAGTTAAAACATAGTGGGTTCTTTCCCTTGGCTTCAGATATCGTATTACATTCTGTAACTTCTCCAAGCTCTGAAATATGCTTGATATGGTGATGACCATATTTGCAAACATTTAATTTGCTGCTTTAATTCTATTGACATGGGGACTTAAAGTGAGGGTTTAGGTATCCTCAATTAATTTTGTCAAGATTTTCTTTTGAGTTGAATCTCATTCTTTACACGATTATGTGAAAGATTAAGAGGCCAGTTAGCCTGCAAAAGTTTTAACATGGTTATTGCAATTTTAATTAAACTGTGTTCTAATCACAGCATAGCTTGAAAGTTGAAAGTCTATGAAAGTTTTGATCTGTTTACATTGACTTCAATTTTGCTAATTTTATTCACTGGGAAAGTTGTTTGCTAAAGAATCACACAACTGGAGTTCAATATTATAACTGTTAGCTGGATCAGATGACATGACTGACTTATTCTTTTGAATTCTTTCAATGTTGTTACAAAAAAATGAAAAGGTTTCTATTTATGCAAACAATTAACAAAGCAATGATAGTATGTTGAAAACTTAAAACTTTGAAGCAGTAATCAAAATAATTAGAACTTCCATACCCTAAATGTTAACAATCTCGTCTGATGCACATATCACCAGTGAACTTGATGATATGAATAAATTATTCAAGCCCAAGCATTATTTGGATGAGTTAAGACCTTTTTTGAAAGAGTTGCCAGGTCCATAATATCCAGTTCGATTTGCAGTTAACTTCTTCAATAGCCTTGTAGTTCGTGTACTTGGCAAAAATTGCCAAAACACAGTTTTCCTGGCAACCATGAACTGTTGGTTGTGGGTGATTGACAATCTTGATCAATCTTTCTAAACTCATTTGTAATAACGTTTTAATCCAAGTCTAGGTAATTGAAGTAGTGCTCAAGTCATTGTACGCTTTAGATCAATGGTTTGACAGAGAGGAATGATATGTAACAGTTGAAGATGGCAAACAGTGTAGAATGAAAAAGAGGAGGATGAAACATAACCTAGTTCACAACTACTTATAGTCTTATTGTTGCTTCAGAATTTTCCTTGTAATGTGTGCACCTGTAAGAGTAATTTGTTTTTGACAGTTAAAGTTGGGAAGGCTTGAGAGGCTATTCCAAAACAAAGAGCCAGGTAGTGGGTTATAGATTCAAGCTAGAGGTTTGCAGTGAAGTAATTTTGTGACTTGAAAAAGGGCTGAGCCAATGAGTGTATTGTATTTCAATCAATAGTCCCTCAGAATTTTGAGGGAGTTTTAGCTGATTTGTGTTGTATCCAATGCTGCAAAATAATGAAATCAAAGGCTGATTGCATGCTCAAGTGGAGCATTCTATTGTAACAATGCATTATGAATTAGCAGTTTGGTTGATCGATGTTTTTTAACTCTGCACACAATCATTTTGGTGTTAAGAGCTACGGTGACTCTTGTATTGTTGAGTTTAAGTAGAGTTGAGAGTAAGTATGAATTGTTCTACGCAGCCAGTTTTTTGTTAATTAAACTTTGCACACAACCATTTTGGTGTTGAGAGCTACATTAAGTTCTTGTATTGTTGAACGTGAGTAGAGTTGAGAGGAAGTAAATATGGTTTGTCTTGGTGAGCATCCTGTTGTATCTATGCATTGTGAAGTAGCAGTGTGTTGATCAATGTTTATTCAACTTTGTGCACAACCATTTTGGTGTTCAAGAGCTAGATTTAGTCTTGTATTGTTGAATTGGAGTAGAGTTGAGAGGAAGTAAATATGAATTGTCCTAAATAAGTTGTAGGAATGAGTGGGGATGAAGAAACCCATGGATACCGATTACAAGATTTGGAGGTAGAGCTTTAGACCAGATGAAAGGATATTTTGTTCCCAAGTCAAAATTGGAAGTTCAAATCCTGATGGTTTGTTACACCTGAATACATGATTGAAGAAATAATTTGATTATGAACAAATAAAGGATGCTAAAAGCATTAAGTTTGCATGTACTCAGTTAAATAGCCATGCATCTAGCTACTAAGACTATGAACAGTTAGAAAGGATTAGAATGGGAAAGGAGGAAATTAAAGTTTTTGACATCTGCATATTAGTTGAGTTTGTTTAAGTTGCAAAACTTGAAAAAAAAAGACACTCATATTGAAGACCACACTAAGGAATTTTATAAGTTGACTATAAAAGTAAGTCACATAGAAATGGTTAAGAAAATACTTTATAGATAAGTAAATGATCTCTGCAATTTCATCAAGATGAATTTTGTTTATTTAAGTTGTTTTCTTCAAAAGAACCGTATCTGTGTGATTTGAAGGATGAGGAAAAATTGTCAAGGAGATTGTAGAATGAAAAAATATTTTTGTAAGAGGCCAAACATATTGAAAGAAGGAAGAATCTAGCTAAATAGAAACAAAGAGGACGATATAACTCATAGAGGAAGAGGATGCCATCAAAAAGGACATGTAAGAGAATTCAGTTGTATAAGTCTCAATTATGGAGATCTGGAACATGGGATATTACAATATCCAAAAGCAGACAAGAAAACATACGTGAGAAAAGGTGGCTCTTGTAGATCCTGAAGATCTGAAGGAGAAGTAGAAGAGATGGCTCTTGTAGATCTTGAATATGGAGAAATTTTTATGCATGATGAATTTTGTTATTGCCAGACAAGAAAGAAGTGGACCATGACAAAGGAAGAAGATTTTCAAAAGCAAGTGCAAGGTTAGAGGTTATTGTTCCAAGTTGATTATGGATATTAATATCATAGATAATTTGGCTTCTATTGAAGAGTGCAAAAGTTGGACAATGTACACCTCATCTAAACACATACAAACTCTATTTGCAACAAAAGTGTCACCTAATGACAGTTTTTGAGCATTTCTGTAAAGATGTTGGTATGCAAATTAACATTAGTAAGACCAAGATCATGGTATTCTCTAAGAAGAAAAAAATAAATCAGTTCAACTTTTATTTCAAAGGGAGTATCCTAGAGGAAGTAACAGAGTATAAATACCTGAGAATTGACTTCAACAAGAAGTTATGTTGGGAAACTTGCAGAAGGAAAAGAACTCTGGGAGGTTGGAGAGCTCTGTTTTCTCTTCAAAACAGATGTAGAGAAGCAGAGTTATGGGATTGGAAAACTATTCAAATATCGTTTGGGTTGCTAGTTATACCGATGGTCCTTTATGGGTGTGAAATTTGGGCTAACAGCACTTCGGACATCAAATGGGTACAAATAGAAAGAATTCAAAAGCGTTTGATCACAAGCAAATTCAAACTAAAAGCTTCGGTTCCCTATGAAATACTTCTTGTTGAAACATGGGCAATTCTTATTGAGGCCATAGCTATGGTGAGTCTTTTGAAATATTTGAAAAAGGTTGAGCAGAGGGAAACGCATCGGTGGCCAAATGTTGTTTTTAGAGGTGTCTTAGGTGAAAGAAAGAAGGCATGGATGAATCAAAATTGTAAGTGGATGAGCAAGTGGAACATTCACTTGAATGAGTGTTCTAATAATAGTAAGGAATTAAAGTTGTATGTGGTTGAAAAATTTCACAAGATTATGTGGACAAGGGCAGTTGGGAGAAAGAAAAAGTATTATGCAGAAGAATTTAATCCCAACTTGGACCATCAACAAAAAGCTAATATAGAGGCAAATATTCTATGGAGGTCAAAGATTCTCATAGCACAATTGAGGACTAACTCGCATCATCTTCGATGTGAAATGGGGAGATGGAAAAGGCCAAAAGAAGTTTGGGAAGAGAGGGTTTGTATCTTCTGTGCAACAGGGTAGGTGGAAATAGAAAAGCATTTTATCCTAGATTGCAAAGCTTATAGTGACATCAGAGGAAGCTACATAAGGGGGTTAACAACATGAATTTTTCAAGATCTATTCAGCATGGAATGGGTGGGCAAAATGGGAGAGCTCATTATCAAATTAAACGACAGGAGAACGACACTTCACAATGCTAAAATTGTTGGGGTCACTGCCCCATAGGCCTTCTTTTGGTCTCGTGGACGTTAAAAGTCTTCTATTCTATTCTATTAGGAAATATTGTGATTAAATGTGGTATGATGTGCCTATGGTTGCATTCCATGTGTTTGTTATGTAGGGCTTGATAGTATGATAGGAGTGTAATATATCATTGAACAACAAGTACTTTCCAAATTAGCAAAGATGGGGAGAAGTTTAAGTTGTTACCATGAGAGGAGAAAGTAGCACGGCAAAGTTATATTTCACAAAATAATTCAAGGATCTTTAATAAAGTTTATCTTTGATTCCAAACCCAAATCTAAGCGTTGCAAATCTCAAGATGACAGAAGTCTAAGAATATTATTGAAAGAATACAAAAAAATTATTTAGAGTGACTTGCCAACTAGATTATCACCTACGATGAAAATTTCCCAAATGGATTTTGATATAGCAAGCTAGTTTGCAAAATAAGGCTTCCCATATAATGAGCCCACCACTAAGTGAAGGGTCGAATAATCAAGTGTAATATTTGTTAGTTAGGGGGCTGATTAGAGAATGTTTGACCTTGTGTTTAGTATCAACAATACTTACACCAAAGAAAGATAAAAGACGACGTGTATAGTTTCTAAAATCAGTTAAAATAAAACAGAATTGTAAAAACCAGCGATAGGTGTATATATATATATAATAACTAGTAATAGTAAATAGTAATTCCATTTTAACAAGCAACAATTAGAAACACTTGTCATTAAGGATAACTTTAAGAAACTCTTTTGAAAAAAAAATATAAAATTCTTGTGAATCTTTCATTTTTTTGAATTTTCTTTTTACTAATGACAGTTTTTTTACATCAGTAAAATTTTGTAGAAAATATTGGTGAATCTTGGTAAATAATAGGAAAAATTATTAACTACCATGGTGAATCCTTCCAATTTAATAAAATATAATTGTTGGGTTTAAGGGGTAGAATCTATAAATTATAATATTTAGTTGCCACCATTGATTTAAATTACAATCTAATAGCCCTTGTTGTATTCCATGAGGTAAAATGCACCATGATTTGTTATGTTCATGGGACTTGAAATTGCTTGTAGATCGTTGATCTTAATGTACCATGATTTGTAATACTCATGGGGCTCGAAATTGCAATTACAAATCATGGTACATTTTACCTCACGAAATACGAGGGCTATTAGATTTTAATTTAAATCAATGGTGGCAACTAAAGATTGACGATATGACCTAAAATAACTAATAATTATGATATATTATTGGCAAATTAATTTAGATTTTTATAGTAACTTATAAGATTTAGGCGAGTATGATCTAATCATGTATTGAATATTACGGTGAATTTTTTAGTTTTTTTTTTAAAATAAACACCAGTGATTTAAATAAGACAAATAAAAATGTGGTGATTTAGATCGCTTTACAACTTGAACTAGTAGCCAAATTTTGATTCCCAAATTTCAACTATTAGCCAATTGGCGAATATTAGCCACCAAAAAAGTCACTACTTGCCATTAGGCAATTCATACAAACAATGAAAAAGTAGAGATCAAGATACAATGCTCATGAATTAAGAGTACTCAGACTAGTGCAAGAGCCTGAGTTATCATGCATAGCAATTGGTCACTTAGGTTGTTGTTCTTGACCCAAAAGTGCAAGAAACCTAACCATGTGCACTAATGACCCATCCACCCCAACCAAGTCGACTTAGCAAGTTATCCTAGTGAACAATTCCAAAGTGACAATGTTAAGGATGAAGGCATAGGGAATAAGGTAGAATTTGAGTTCTTCAAGGAGATGACTTGGAAGAGGATTACGGTGCATCCCATACTACATGGGGGTGTATCCTCAACTCCAAAAGGGGCATGTATGCTAATTGGATAACCAAGAAGAGGATTATGTGCATCCCATACTACATTGGTGGCCCAACCTCAATCTCAAAATGTTTGTATAGGCTAAAAGTGGGATTTCCACAAAGTGACGAACCTTTCCAAGTTGGATTCCGATATCTATCACTCCTAGGCCATCGATGACAAGCTTGTCCACCTTGGAAGGGGGTAATACTTGGCACATAACACCATAGGGCCTTGGTGATATTGTCAACTAATCCCTTCACAACATGGGTAGCACTTAACATCGATCACCTCCATGTTACTAGTGATAGCTGACTAACCCATAAGATACAACAATAGCTCTTGGCATTGGTCACCTACATGGTATTGGTGATAGCCTACTAACTACTCTGATATCATGTAGGTTTAGTCTTGTGATCATCTACTAGCTTGGGATTTATTAGAGTTCTAGCCACAATAGACTTATGGAGAGCATTCTAAGGTGAAATATGAGTTGATTTAGGACAAATAGAGATAATAGTGTTCAAACATACTCATGGATGATTAGGAAATAACCCACCATTACATTTTTAGGTTGACCTTGTTCACCATTGTCTAGCCATTAAAAGTACATACATAGCTGGTAAGGGGGTGAAGGTAGTGACATTATCAAGAATAAGGATATAAATACTTCCCCACTTTAATGCATAAGACTACAAATAGGTTGGCATGAAGTGAGCCATAGCCTACGACAAATTATAGGTTTAATGCAACTCCAACTTTTAGTACTATACTAGATTCCAAAGTTATCTTGCTCTAGATTAGATATCCACTTACCAATTATATTACTAAAATTAGAATTTTCCCATAAGTTTAATAAGTTTGGGTTGTATAGGGTGAGACAATGTAACACCATCCATTTATTTTAGTTAGGTAGATAATACACATTGGCATTGATCATACACTTACATCAGGACATTATACGTTTAACACAAAAATAAAATGTAGTATTTGTGATGTGACAAATTAAGTCTTGATTTCCATCACCAATGATTGATGAATCGATAGATTATATGAGATGCAAAATATTTCTTAAGATTGGTTTTGAGATAGTCACTCATATTTAAATAAGAGAAGGTGAATAGAAAATAATTTCTCAGACAAAGGAAGTATTTTGTCTGAATGATTCGTCATGCCATTTGGGCTAACCAATGCTCATAGACCTTATAATATTGATCAATGAATTGCTGGAGCCATCTTTGTGTAAATTTGTAGTTGTATATATAAAGGGTATACTAATTATGAATAAGATCAAAGAAGAATATTTGATGCATCTATAACATGTATTGGGATGATTTAAGTGTGCAAAATTGCTAACTAATTTGAAGAGGTTCACATTCATGAGAAGCTTGTATGGTTGGGATTTTTGATTCCCCAGGAAGGATAAAAGATTGATCTAGAGACAATCAAGACTATAGTAGACAAGTTTGTTGGGACTCAATTTGACAATGCCAAATTTTGTTTGTCATAGCCCCTTTGTGCACTTAGGCCTCATTTTTCCCATTACATATAACTAATCAAAGAAATCTTTGTATGGGTCTCCATGTGTCACTATTGCCTAAGTGTTTCTCTCCCTCATCCCCCATGTGTTTGTCATGTGTTTGAAGTTGCAAAGGGTCTCAAATTTTATAATGCAATGGTTTCGTTGTTCAAACTTCTAAGGATTGTGCTTATGTCAGGGTTTAGAACTTCCCTTTCAAGCATGCCTTTTTGCCAAACTATGCCTTGTTCCTTTGTCTCTAGTAGGATATCAAACTTTCTCCTCTCAACATACCTTTCATTCGTTCCTCGCCTTCATCCTTTTTTTCATGTCATATTTTGGATTTTTCATTCTCAACATCCATTTCATCCAACCCCTAGTCTTTTCCCTTGCTTTTGTTGGAGTTTTTGGACTTTTCCTTACTTGCATACCTTTCATTTGAACTTTGGCTCAATTATTTGCACTGAGTTACCTTTCGAAGTTGGAGTTTCAACCATCCCTTAACCCAGTTACCTTTTCCTTGGTATCCTTGATCCTCAACTTTTGATGCTTTCTTCTATACACTTTTTCTGATTTGGAGATGTGAGAATATCTCTAATATGGTACAAGGTATGAAGTATCCTCAAATGTCAATCCCTAACACTTTTCACTTTGCTATCTTATTATGATTGTTGGTTCATACTCATTCTTATTTGCATGCCTTAAGAGATGAATTCCTTTTCATCCTTGACTCTCGATCCTTAACTCCCCGATAGTGGTATGGGTCATGAGGTATCCCAAGCCCTTAATCCCCAAATATATGAAATTCCTGTATTTTGCACTGTTCACTCCCACCTACCTCCCTACATGATTTAGATCATCATTATTGATTTGATTTAACACTGCAATTACTCAAAAAATATTTTTCCTCATAAACAATTGTTCATCTCAAACATGTGGATTCAAATGTACTTCCAATGATGGAAAAATAAAGGCAACTATAACATCCATTAATGTAGTGGTTGAAAGTTTAGCTCTCATGGTTCTCATGGTAGCACCTAGCTGTCAATCACATGGATCACCATTAATGTGATGGGTGGTTTTGTAACTCTAGATCTCCTTCTGATTCCTGTGTGTGGATGAGGGCGTGACTTCCAAATAATATAAATACGAGTCCCTTCTTCGTTGTAAGGGTTGATTTTTTTTGTACCCACAAACTCCTATGAGTGTTGAGTTCAATCTAAGGTTTCAAATGATGCTAGTTTAGCCTATTTTTGGAGTTGTATGTCTGTGTAATCATAAGGAGGTTAAATTTGCAAGTGTTATTTATAATTAAATGTATTCATTAATAGTTTGCAAAATTTTAGAGGAATCTCTTAGCTTGAGCTAGGGTTTTTTCCTTTCCACATTTGCTAGCACGAGTGTAATATTGGATTTGATGAAGGTGAAAACATTCTAATGCATTGCAAGCCTTGTAATGGTCTCTTCCATATTATACATGGATTTATGTAGTTGTGTTTTGGATTATTAAGCATGCTTTGTTATTGATATCACATGTTTGGTGTATGTAAATGCAATAACTCATTATTCCTTGTGGTTTCAACTTGTTCTCCCTAATGATAAATTGTCTCTATTACCCATTGGATAGGCACAGGTCTTCGATACAAATGATTCAATCATACTTCTCAAAACAAGAAAATCTTTAACCAATAGTTTAGAATTAATGAGTAGGTTCCTATACATCTCATGATTTATTATTATACATAGGGAATATTTGAAGCAAACCTTGAAAGTGTTCATCTTGAGAGAATGATATTTTGCATATGTGCATCAATTTAATAAAGGTCATAACAATAGTTCAATTTTGGTCTAGTGACAAAGTTTGGGATCAAAAACTTCATTTGGGTACTATTGTAGCTTGTTTATCATGTGTATATCGCTAGTTATAATGAAAATTTTATTTAAAGTTACCTCTATGAATACCCTTTTGGATTTAGCAAATGATTCAATCATACTCATTAAAATGAACAAATCTTTACCCAATAGTTTAGAATTAGTGAGTAGGTTCCTATGCACCTCATGATTTATTGTTATACGTAGGGAATATTTTAAGCGAACCTTGAAAGTGTTAATCTTAATAGAATCATGTTTTGCATATGTGCATCAATTTAATAGAGGCCATAGTAGTAGGTCAATTTTGGTCTAGTGACAAAATTTGGGATCAAAACTTTCATTTGGGTATTGCTGAGGTTAGTTTATCATATGTACATATATGTTTGCTTATAATGAAAACCTTATTTAAGGTTTCCACTATGAAAACCCTATGAGATTTAGTCGAGCCCAAAGTGAAGGAGAGTGAACTTAATCTCAACATTGGCCTTTAACCCTCCTCAATATGTTGATGAACCATTGTTTTACCTTCTTAAGAACAAACCCCTTGCCCTATAGGTGAAAATAGTTTTAGGATTGTAGAGCAACGAATTTGGGACTTAACAAAACAGTGCGATTATCGGGGATGTAAATTTTTGATTAATATTTTGAAGACCTTTGCAACACAGTCATTGAAGAAACAATCGGGTTGGGTGAGTTTGATCGCTTGTCAACTCATGCCAACAAAATAACGTTGCTATCAGGGATGCATTTTGTTGGTGTAAGTTAACGAGCTTCCAATTTAGGAATGTTTTTGAGTTGAAATCAAATTGAAGACTTTGTTGGTGGTTTGAAACTATAACTATTTTATTGCCTTGGAGGTCAAGTGTGCTTCAAGGATTTCCTCATTTTATGAGGTGGTGACTTTTTTGTCACAATCTCAAAGTTTTTTCTACTGACATTTGCTTGTTGGTGATACTACAAGTCTTTTTCCATTTTGGTGTAGCAACTAGTCAAGTTACATAAAGGTGTTTTTCTTACTTTGTATCTTGTGCATGAATTTGTTATGTAAAGATATATCTTTATGGGGAGAGTGCAGTCCTATTTTAGGATGAATTATGTTTTGTAATCATGAATCTTTCTAATTACTATGATGATTCCTCATTTGAGTGCATGGTTGATTTTGTACCTAAAATTCAAAAAGTTAAACCTATTGCACATTTCTTTGAACCCTCCACACAAGAGCTTACTGATTTAGTAAGCCATATATGCATGCTTGACTTTGGTAGTGATTAGCCCCATAATTAATGTACATCTAAAAGTACCCAACATGTTACAATAGTAATGTTCAACAATCAACAAAATGACCTTATTGCTGGTTTCAATGAGTTAGATGCACATATCTATGGCCTTGCTCCTTATTGAAGTCTATAATACCTTAGAAGGTAGGATGGTGAATTTGCTTCTAATTTTTATGGTGGGTTTGCTATTGCTATTAAAGTTCTTCCACTTGAGTATATGCCTTTAAAAATGTATGCATAGATGTGTATTGTGAGGCTTTCTATCTTGAGGCATGCTTGCTTCCCCCACGTATAAACCAAAGAATTTAAGAATGATGTTTGAGTGGGCCAATGCTATTCAATACACTTGTAATTGATATTCTCTCCTAATGTTGGTGGGGATGTGGCTATTCCTAATGGACAAGCTGGTGGATTAATTCTAGAGGACAACAATGTTGTTGAAGATGTAGATAAGGAAGTTGAAGTGTAGCAACTTTGTTATTAATTGGATGTCCTTCCTTCCTTTGTTGGTCCATAAATGGATGAGGCTCACACCTTCCTTATTGAAAATGAGAAAGATGAGTGTGAAGGAGTGCATGATTCCATTGCTTGCAGCCTTGAAGATTTTGAGATGGACTTTTGAACTTGGTTTGGAGCAGTTATCTTTTACTTATAAGAATTTCTTTGAGGATACATTTTTGAACTCATTGGTTTAGCATGTTAATGTTGATGTTATGTGTTCTCATATGGATCGAGTTGCTAGTTTATGGGAGAAAGGAGAACAAATTAGTGATCAATTTCTTAACAACAATTTTTTATAGTAGGTTGTGCTAAAGAATACAAAATAGAGGGGCGATTTGATGATTGTGTCTTCACTTAAAATGCTTCAAACTATGAATCATATGCTAATGATACATAATTGAATTTGAATTAGATTAATAATTCAGTCATGGAGGGATACATCAACATCTATGGTGCAACCAGGTTGTAGGATTTGGATAAACCAAAGCATTTACATGATTTAGCTCAGCTTGAGGTTGCACTTGAAAATGGCACATTTCAGCTTGGTGTCATTAGGATATTTTTCATGTTGATTTGTGTGCATGTTTGTATGCGCATCATGCTACTAAGGAGCTTGTAGGTGTATAATATTCTTATATGGATGAGGGTGAGAATGACTCCTACTATTTGTGGTTTCCTTGTTCATATGAAATTCATTTTCACTTCTATCATGATGACCAAAGCATTGACAATTTGCAATGCATGCATGTAAAAATCAACATCTGTTGTAACTGCAAGATGGATGTAGTATTGGTTTGATGAAGATCACCTCCTTCAACATGCTTGTTTTTTATAGAGACAAGTTTTCTTGTTTTTCTTGTCCATGACCTTGTGCCATGGATCTTCTATGCAAGGTCTGACCTGCAAGTGTTTGCAATTTTTGATTACAACCATACCTCCCAATGTCTATGCACTCTCATGTCATTGGTTGTAAGTTGTTGTCTTGTACATAGTTCCTTGTGTTTTTCCTTGTGTACATACTTTCTTTATTCCCCGAGCCTCCGTTCTTATCCCTTTTTACCTTTTAGGTTTTCTCTCAAAGAAAGTTTGATTCTTATTGTGCTTGCAAGAGGCACATGTACCCAACTAGAGCCATTATTGGGACTCAATCTGATATTGCTAAATTTTTCTTGAGTTCTAGCTCCTTTGTGTGCTTAGGCATCATTTTTTCCATCACATGTATGTTATAAATATTGGTATGGGTTTTCATGTGTCAATATTGCCTAAATGTTGTTCTTTCTCATCCCCCATGTGCTTGTCATGTGTTCGAAGTTGCAAAGGGTCTCAAAAATTCAAAGTGTGGGGGTTTTGTTGTTCTAATTTTAAGGATTTTGCTTATGTTAGAGTTCCAAAGTTTCTCTTCTAGGTACGTTTTTTTTCCAAACTCCACCTTTTTCCTCTGTCCTTGTCGAGATATCAGACTTTTCCCTCTAGACATACCTTTCATCTATTCCTCACCTTCATCCTTTTTTCCCTATGGAGATTATAGGTTTCCTTCTCATCATTCATTTCATCCAATCCTCACTCTTTTCCCTTTCCTTTGTTGGAGTTTTTCATTTCATCCAATCCTCACTCTTTTCCCTTGCCTTTGTTGGAGTTTTCGAACTTTGCCTTACTTGCATGCTTTCATCTGAACTTTGAATCCTCAATCCTTTGCACTAAGTTACCTTTTGAAGCCATAGTTTCAAGTAGGTCCCTTCACCCAAGTATCTTTTCCTTAGTATCCTTGATCCTCGACTTTCGATGTTATCTTCTGTACATTTTTCAGAGTCAAAGATGAGGGAACATATTTAATGTTGTACATGGAATGAAGTATCCCCAAACTTTGATCCCCAACACTTTTCAATATGTTATCTTATTGGGATCATTGGTTTGGAATTATTCTTATTTGCATGCCTCAAGGGATGAATTCCTTGTCATCCTTGACTCCTTGATAGTGATATGGGTCATGAGGTATCCTCAACCCTCAATCCCCAAAACTCCAAAACTCCCATGTTTTACACTATTCACTCCTACCTACCACACCCCATGACCTAGAGTGCTATTATTGACCCGATTCAACACCACAACTACTCCAAAAGGATTTTTTCTACCTAGAAACAAATTTTCACCTCAAAGTTGTAAATCCATATGTACTTCTAGATCCATATGTACTTCTAGTGATGGAAAAATAAAGGCAACCAATGAGACCATTAATGCAGTGGTAGAAATTTTAGCTCTCGATGGTTCTCACGTCAACTCCTAGCCATCAATCACACATATCACCATTAATGTGGTGGGTGATTGTGAAATGATAGATCTACTTCTGATTCTTTCATGTGAATGAGTGCACGACTTCTAGATAATATAAATATAAGTTCCTTCTTCATTGCAAGGGTTGGTTGTTTTTTGTTCTCATAAACTCCTATAGGCATTCTGCCTTATTTAGGGTTTCAAAATGCTAGTCAAGCCCATTTATGATTCTTTTACATTGATTATCAAGCCTTGAATTATAAACATCTAATATTGAATAAAAGACATGATGTGGATGGAATAATATAAATATAATTTCCTTCTTCATTGCAAGGGTTAGTTATTTTTTCTTGTCACAAACTCCTATAGGTGTTGTGCCCTATTTAGGGTTTCACATGATGCCAATCTAGCCCATTTACATTATTATCAAGCCTTAAGTTATAAACATCTAATATTGAATATCATACATGATATGGATGCTATCATTAATGTAGTGGTTGAAATTTTAGCTTTCAATGGTTCTCACGCCAACTCCTAGCCATCAGTCACATATATCACCATTAATGTGGAGGGTGATTGCGAAATTATAGATCTACTTCCAATTCTTTCATGTGGATGAGTGCACGACTACTAGATAATATAAATATGAGTTCCTTCTTCATTGCAAGGGTTGGTTGTTTTTTGTTCTCATGAGCTCCTATAGGTGTTGTGTCCTATTTAGGTTTTCAAATGATGCCTATTTATGATTATTTTACATTGATTATCAAACCTTGAATTATAAATATCTAATATTGAATAAAAAACATGATGTGGATGTGATACTTATATTCATTTGTTACTAATCATGGATTTGTACTTTCTCATTAAGTAGGAAATGTTCTCAAGAAAGAGAGTTGCATTGTTGACTACCATATTAGTGGATATAGTTGGAATAGGTAGCATAGAGGACATGACAAATATTTTGTTGAAGTTTGGTCACTTTGAAGGAGATAAAGCTCAAGCATTGGTGGAAGAAAAATATTTTTGTCTAGAATGTATGATGTTAATATGTTTGTGGCAAGATACAAAGTTTCCAAGTTTATCAAAGGAACATGTTTGAATGTGATAAACTGTTGAACTTAAAACCATTGCCAACATCTTATGGACCTTGTGAAGAATTGGCCATGAAATTTATTCTTGGATTACAAAGGGCATATGCGATGATTGTTGTTGATAATATTTGAAAATTACACAATTTTTATCTTGCAAAAAAACTAGCTATGCTACTAATATAATGAAGTTATTTTTTAAAGAAGTTGGATCACATGTGTTGCCAAAAAAATTGATGTCAAACGTGGACACTACTTTTTTTCCACTTATTGAGAACCCTTTGGAATAACTTGGTTATACAATTAGATTCGTTTCTGCACATTATCCATAAATTGATAGATGAACAAAATTAGTATATAGAATCTTGAGAAACTTTCCTAGATGTTTGGTGGAAAGTATATCAGGATGGCAAGATTTGATATTGGCAAGTAAAACTTTCCTACAATAATGGGATAATCAGTTTTATAGAATAAACACCATTGCGTATTATATATGGGAGGTCACCCAAAGGAGTGAGTGGTTTGTTGAATGTCCCAATAGAAAAGAAATGTGTAAAGGCATTAAGTTTTACAATAGATATGCATGAACTGCTCAAAGAGGTGAATGAGAGATTGCTTTGGAGTTGTAAAATGTGTAAGACTAAGTTAGATGGAAGCAAAAAGAAAAAAATGATTTTGTTGGGGGAGATATGATTTTGGTACATTTGAGAAAAAATATGTTTCCACGAGGGACATCTAACAAATTAAACTACAAGATTTGTCCTTAAAGGATATTGTAAATTTTTTAAGATAATGCTTATAAGATAGAGTTGTGTAAGGCCCCAGCCTTACGAGTATTAGTTACTATTATAATCTCCCTAGTGACTTTCATTATTGTTGGTTAACCTTGTCAAAATAATAAAATAGGTAATTATACCATTGACAAAAATCTTATGATGTGCATTGTATTAAGTGTAAGATGTGATGTGTGTTGTGCGTGTCATGTGAATATAATGTAAACCTTGTTGCAAAATTAACCAATGCCTTGAGTATGATTCAATCAGAGAAAGCGTGACTTAATTATCATTATTTTTCCAATGCTATTATTAAAGAGGAATCTCTTAATGACATAGTAAAGGATTTTAACATCTATTAGTTTACAACTATAACACTCTTATGTATAATGATAATGGACGAATTGTAGGGTTTTGTTATAAGCAATGTGTCCTAGTTAGAATTTGATTTTGGAAAGAAAAGTATTTCTAACACTTTTTGATTATTATTATTACTATCCTTAAATGAATAATTATGTTGTGCCATCAGTCACAATAAACGGATCGATCAAATTTATCTTGACATTTTGAGATATTATTGGGGAAAAATGTCCTTTGAATTTATCTAGTTGTGTTTTGAATATTATCTTCTATGTGCTCATGTCAAAGAATGTTTCTGGAATTAGAATTGTAAAATTTCTTACATTGAGTGGCAAGAAATGTGCAGTTGAGTAGGTCATTCGTCAAAAGGTCCACACCAAAATATGATGAGGTATGCAAATCATTATTATAAAACAATTTGGGGATGTACATGTGAATGTTTCCTTTCAATTATTTATTTTATGACGAGCTAACAAGTGCAAATGTGTATACAAGTAAATACAAAAGTCAATGAGAGGAAACGAGAGAACCTATAAGGACCCTAGTCATCCCACTCCACGTGGAGGAGTAATGTGTTGTTTCGTTTTTGTATAGTAATATAGAGTTACTAATTTTCTTTATAAGTTTGAATGTAGACTTGTAATTTCTTTTTTTTAGGTTTTATCGGTGTGGGGTATAAGTATGCTTTGTGGGAAACTAGACCTCCACCTCTCTACCATTTTTCTCTTTTTTGTTTTAAAATGAAAATTGTCCATTTTAGGGGGTGGAGGGGATTTCAATATATATTGGGAGGATTTGTCATGAAAAAGGGGAGCATTTTTCTTTTTGGGTTTTCTTTCTATGGGGAATGGTGGAAGGAGAAAGGTCTAATTCAACTCTTCTGTAACCTCATTGTTAATGGAGGAATTGTGAGGTAAATTCCTCCAGCAACCTCCCGAATCATGGTATGAGGTAAAATTCTTGTATCGCTATAACTAATTATTGTATTCCTCTTTGAATTTAATTGTGCTAAATATGTGTTGTTGAGGGTCATGCTTGAGTACGATTGCACCCATTCTATACTTGAATTTTATTCAATTTATTCAGTTGGGAGGTACCCCTTGTCAATGTCCTTGTCAGAAAAAAAGAGTTTTCCCTGTGTGTGAGAAGAAATTTGTGTAAAAATTGCTGGGAATGAAAGGCAGTCCTTAGGGTTCTCATAGACCCTCTTGGCCAGGGGGTAATGGTGAGAGCCACAAGGGCTTGATAACCCATTAATGGTTGGGTGGAAACTGGCCTGCTCTCCCTTTTGTGTTTTCCTTCTCTTTTGTGCATAGGTCTCAAGATTCAGCTGAAGCTTCTTTAAAAATGCTTAACTCTCTAATTCCTTTGATGACATGAAATTTCATACAGTAGGAAATATTGGCCTCTTTATGCAAAAATCTATGTAAAATAATTCTATTCCTATGACAATGTATACCCAGATGGTCGAGGGTTTGCGATATTCCTGCAATAGGGTGAAAAGTAGCTCTTTGCTTCCAATAGAATTTTCAGAATCAAATGTTTGGACGAATGTCACATAAGAAGGCCTTCTATGTTGAGTTTTAGTATGCAATTGGGTTAGGTCTCTCCTTGCACTAGATTATTCCTGTAGACTTCCCAAATAAATTTATTATAAGAGCACTTGTAAATAACTCATTCATCCCGTAGCAGCAAATCAAACATTAGTAATTTACTCTATTTTATTTAAATTGTAATTTTGCATGATTGTGAATAATAGTATCGCTATTTCAAGCACAAAATAACGTTAAATCCCTAAGCCTAAACAAAGAGCCCTCACCCTGTTGTCTTTTTCTTAATGCCTTTGGTTTTATTTCCTTTTAAAAGGTAGCCACTATGATAGTGATATATTACAGATGGGATCCAATATCGACTGCCCAAGTTTCCAAATCCCTCCCTTGCAATGTTGGTTGAATGAATGAATGAAAGATTTTAATGATGTCCACGAGACTAAACAGTCTATGGGACCGAGAAACAACAGGCCTAATTTGTCTTCATCCTCTTTTCCAAGTCGGATCTCCTGCTATAATTTTTGACTAGAAGGCTAGCCGCCTGATTAATCTTATCTTCCAAAAATAGCTGGTGTATACTGTCCACTTTCAAACTATTACCATGCTGAGTACGAATATCCTCGTACGCAGTGCATTCCATGAAGAAGTGTCATTCCGTTTCCACAACCCCTTTGTTGCAAAAGATACAAATTCTTTCTTCCCAAGTTTCCTTGGGTATCTTCCACCTACCGGTTTCACACCTAAGGTGATGCGATCCCGTCCTCGATTGTGCCATTAATATTCTTGCCTTCCTTTTAATAGCTGCACCTAGATAAGTTTTTTCACCGTGATCCTTCGTCGGGTTAGCTATCGAAGTTTTATTGTGGAAAATTGGAAGGGGTGCGAGTGAGATGGAAGGAGCTCACGACTTCTTGGATACTGTAGTGGGCTTCCCTAATAGGCTCCACCTTGCGTTATTGAACCAAGAGCATACTCATGCAATCATTCTTTGTGATGGCATCGTTCAACCAACACATAGTACAACATGATATTTTTCCTAATCAGAAAAGAAGGTTGCAGTAAAACCAATGTGAAAATCCACGACCTCCAATCTTCTCATATCGGCCTCCAAATCAATGAATTCCCTAACTACCAGACCCCTTGACCGTAGTGCTACAATTTTTTTTGGGGAAGTTTAATTCATTAATTCCCGGAAGAAATCTGCAATAGGTAATGAATATGTTTTGTTATTATTAGAAAATGCCTCCATATAAATAATAATAATAATATAATAAAGAAAATATATAACACCATCAGTGAGTCGAGCAACATTGGGTAATATATAGAGCTCCATCGCTGTGACAACAATTACTTTTTATAAGGAGAAAGCACACATAGCAAAAGAGAAAAAAAAAAAAACTTGTAAAGCATTATATCCCAGACTGCAACAAGTAAAATATACAACATTCTCAGACTTTTTCTTCTCCTCATAATCGCTCTATAGATTCTAGCTAAAGATGGCAAAATCGGTGTCATCAATAATAGTATTAACAATTTATATAACAAGTAATAGTAAGTGCTAAATAATGGAACAGAATAAATTAGGATAAATTTAGATTTATTTTGCTTAAATAAATTAAGCATTATTGATTGTAAAATATTTGTATATAGATTTAAACATAAAGCAATGAAAATGGGAAAAGAAAGTTGCCATGAAATAAAAAAATACTGCAAATAGAAAGAGAAGGTTCTCATCCAGTTGTCAAATCAACATTTATTTGGTTGAAAGGTGATAAGTGAGATTTTGGGGGCTTTTACCTTAAAAATGTCATGTTTGTTAAAGTCGCAAGATACACCCATATGTTAACCTTAGGTCTTAAATTAATATATTAGATTCTTTTCTTTGAGATCCTTTGTCATACTAAAGTTACCTAATTACTTGTATTAAGAGGGTAATAAAATAAACAGATCTATACACGTATGAAAAACCCTATTGTTAATTAACTCGAAGTTACGTAGATTAATTTGTGTATAACCACACATTATATTAATATATATGTGCATGAATTCTAGCATGATATAACCCACTTTGGAATTGGGGTATAACACTTGGTAATACTATTGTGTACTTGGTTGTAGAAGGTGTATAACATCATGGTGAATTTACCCTCAAGGTTGTTAAAAGTCAATATTAAACTTGTATGGGAGGTAAAGTATATAAAATGTTATAAACTTGGTTTAATTTCATACTAAATGGAATTAAGTGTAATAATGTACATAGGCTAGGATGGAAGCTTAGTATGTAAAATATTAAAAATAAGTTATAGATGAAGATAAGTCTCTTCCCTTGGAAAAATAAAACTATACTATTTTGTGGAGCATATATTCTTAACAATTTATCAAAGGAATCTTACTTCAAACTATCATCTTGACTTCTTCAAATAGTGTGTCTGTTAATTGAAAACGTAAGGAAATCCTAATACCCTTATGGGAAGTTTCTCAAGGGACTCAAGCTTAGAGAGAACAATCTAACTATTACAATTTGCCTAATAAGTGGGAGGGTTCAAGAGATGTCATTTATTGTGACCTAGTGAGACACAAAAAGGGGTTCATAATTGTTCCCCTTGTTTTTATGCAAATGGCTTACCAAACATTTATTAGAACATAGGTGATGCAATTGTTCAGAGAAGCTTGAAGAGGTACATAATGCCTAATGGGGAAGGACCCTAGAGTCGATACATTATCAGGATTTCAACTTAATTATGATTTTTTAAAAAATAAAATAAAATTCGTGCTCTTGTGTGGTCAATTTGGAGGTTAAATTTTTGGGCATTACACTTGGTATCAGAGCCCTTGGGTTCAAACACTTAGAACTTTGGGGATCAATTGAAGCTTGTTCAACATATGTTTAAGTTAACAATCATATTATATTGGAATTTTCAAAATAATAACAATAAAGATGTTTAACATCGGAAAATTTATGTGATATTTAAACATAAATATTGACGCACCTATCTTCATTGGTAGGGTCCTTGCGAATACACAAAAGAGTCAATAGTGGCCATATTAAGTGAGTAGTAAACACCTAATTTTGCGAACAACAAATAAAACAAGAACATGATGAGTTGGAAAGTAATTAGAATTTAGGATTAATGGTATTAAGTCGATTTCATCCCTTTGCCATCCCTTAACCTTGAGGCTTAAGTTAATAAATGTTCACTTTAAAAAAAAAAAAAAAAAAAAAAACATGAGTGATTGGTAGGTTAAAATTAGTAACCAAAACAATAATAGTAGGGTGAGGAATGTTACTAGTGTAACCCCCTTCCTTTTTACTTATTGTATCCTTTTAAACCTAAGAAAACATAGTTGTAAATTTTATAAGCATGGCCATCCTATAAAGGTTATGATTCACTAGGTTTGATCTCTTCTAACTACTTCATGCAAAAAGGTTATAAAATAATAAATTTCAAACGTTACAAGCTCTCATTCTCTTTTCTTTGTGAACTATGACCATATTTTCTTGTTTACTAGGTAGGAATTATGTTAAATTTAGTATGGGATCTATAAAAGTAAGAGTTAGTAGCTCTTTATATAGTTATGGTTATAACTTGGCGTTGGATGAGATTAATCATTTGTTTGAAACTTGAACACTTTAAATTCTTGACCAAAGTCCCTCCTACCATTTAAAAAAATAAAATTATTAAACATTTAGGCTATTGATATTTCTCCTATGATAGAATGAAAACACTAAATGACTTGTAGATTGGTGGATGAATTGCCAAGTAATTAACAACATGAACTTTTATTTCTCCGTAAGCAGTTTAACTTGGACAATCATTAAGTAAATTCCATTAAGGAAAAAATAATTGAAGCTATAAGACATCTTTGGACCCTTGCAAGTAGATAAACAATTCACCTTAGGGGGTTGAAAGTATGCAAGCATCTAACCTATTGTGTTCAATTGTTATAACAAGAATGTGGGGGTGTGATATTATGTATTTAATTAATTATTTTCAAGCTAAAAGAAATACAAATTTAAAAGTGTGTGAGCTAAAAGAACTAAAAATTTAAAAGTGTGTGGGAGTAGCAGGAGGGGACTAAATAATGTATGTTACAATAGTCTTATTAAAGTGGATTTTAATCATTTCACTAGTAGTAATTAAAATGGAACAAATAAATAATGAACCTCTTGAGTAGAGAAAATCATGACCCAAAACATGGTTAGGAAATAAAACTTTTAGAATGTTCCAATCTTATGCATATATTTAAAGGTCAATTATTCATTGGTGCATGGATATGAGGAAGCAATTTTACTTCTACAATTATTAATTTCCTACAAATAGATAACATCCTTATAGAAAAAATGGCTGCAACGGCTCCAAGTGACAACTTCAAATGTCTGCAATCCCCTACGACTGGTGATGGTGGGCATGCTTTGGGAGCGGATCCGGTTCCTCTTGTTGGTCTGTCCTACGAGGGCCCTCCCGTTGGGGGCTCTGGCATTCCTCCTAACACTACCTCGATGACATGCGTGCATAGGAAGGTTTTAGGGCCTTTGCCTGTTGCCTCTGTGCCTCTTGTGGACGTGTCTGCGAAGGGGTCTGCAACTATTGTGGCCTGTGGACTCTTAGTTGGGCATGATGGTGAGATTGTGAGCTCTGTTCTTGCTTCTCAGATGGATGTCCCACCTGTTGCTGGGGTTTCTTTAGGAAAGTTTAGGTCCTTATCTAATGCTGCTAAGGTGGGTGCTTGGCCTCCTGCTTAGGTTCGTCGGTCAATGCCCTATGCCCGAGATTCCCCTATGGTAGTTTGTGGTCCAAAGGTTGTTGAAAATGAGGAATATTATTTGAAAATGGGCGTGGTCTATAGATTCAATGGCCTATGGCCCTCCCTCCCAAATCCATGATTGGGTGTCGGTTTCCTGGAAGCCATTGGTCAATGGGGAGATTGAGCTCTACCCTAACGTTAGGGGTTTCTTTATTGCTACCTTTGCCTCCCCTCTAGAGAGAAATAATGTTCTGGACAAGGGGTGGATGTGGGGTATTCATTCTCTGTCCATCAGGTCCTGGTCTTGTTCTTTCAACCCCCTTACGGAGCCATTAAACACCAGACCTGTATGGGTCTGTTTGCCAAATCTTCCTCTCCAATTTTGGGAAGAATCATGTTTCGAAGCTATTGGCAACACCATTGGTCGCTTCTTGATGGTGGACTCTACAACTAGGGAGTTTGGGCATACTACGATAGCTCGGTTGTTAGTTGATTTGGACATCTTCAAACCTCTCCATGGGGATGTTGTTTTGCTGGTGGAGGACAGACCTTGGAAGTAGCTCTTGGACTATGAGGGTCTCCCCTTTCGGTGTAGGAGACGCTTTTCGGTGGGTCATTTGGCCTCTGCCTATCTTCATGCCCGCCGCAAGGGTGTTGCGACTTGGTGGAAGGATGCTCTCTTGGACCACCTCACAGTGGGTTTTCCTTCAGATGTTTCTTCTGAGGAGGTTGACCCTATTGTTCCTGCTCCTCATTCGGATCTCCCTACTGAGGAACCACTTTTGGATCGATCTGCTAATGTTGTTAAGACTATGCTTGACCGAACTTCATCAAATGGTTCTGTTGGTCCTTTGACAATTCCTGTCTCCTCTCCTGTGCAACCGTCTCCCTTGTGTTGTGATGGCTCTTTGTCCTTGAGGGCTTATGAGGATCCGCTCCTCTCACCTTGCTCGGTGGACTTGGAGACTGAGTCTTCCTGGTCTTTGGTGTTGAGGAAGAAGAAGGGACTCCCTTGATCTGTCGCTTCTTTATGACCTAGGGTCAAGGGTGTCAGTTTAGTCCACTCAGATTCTGAAATTTCGTCCTAATCTATGGTTTAATGGCTGTCTGTCAGCTGTTCTGTGTTTGGTCTGTCCTCTCCTAGTTCATTCCTGTTTTGAACTAGCTATTTTTTGGCCCTTTGGGCTCTCTGTATAAAGGGTACAACAGCCTGTAAATGCTGCTTATCTTTTTAAAAACATCCTTATAAATTAATAAATATATATAGACTCAATTAGTTTAAATTTTGAGGAATAAGTATTGAATTATGTTCAATTATGTTAGATTAATAGATTTGATTTAATAGATAGAAGAAAATAAGAGGGGGAAATTGCAAAGAAAATTATTGTCATGTCATGTTTTATTCCTCGATTTTGCTGAGTGTTGATAAGGATAAAACTTCCAAGGTCAAAATTCCCATGTTTTTCTATGATTGTGTGTGTGTCATAGTATAATATGAGTTGAGTGAAATTTGATTATGAAAATAAGATTTTGAATTGTGTTGGATGATTTAATTTTGGAACAAAAAATGTATGACTTCATATGTATCTTAGAGATAATGAGTAAAAATAGATAAGATTCATCATTTCATGGTAGGCATTATGCATTAATTGTGATTTTTCTTACATTATAATGTTATTCAAAGGAAAAATGTTGATAAGTTACTAGGAATGTAGGAACCTCCTAGCAACATGATGGTTAAACTTAAAATGGGGTCACCCTATATCTAAATATTCTAGTAAGTGTAACAAACCTAGTTACATGAAGGGGGAAGGAGATATATGAATAGACATAGAAATCTAAACTTGATCAGATGTGTAACATTGAGAACCCAACTAGTAAGATAAAAAAGAGTGATGTATCATGTAACACTAATTTTGTGAAAAATGAGGTAATACCTGGGCTACCTATTATCTAGCAACTTCTTTTACTTATGCAAGTGAGTGGATAATAACAAATGGATAAACAAAGTGAACCTTCTACAGAGTAAAAAAAGTGTGTGTGTGTGTGTGTGTGTAATAACATTGTGCTATGGTGTGGTGAATTACCTAAAGAGTATTGTGTTGTGACATGTGAAATTAAACCAGTAAATGTGTGGTGCTCAAGTATGAGATACATGGTATCCTACTTGGGATAAGGGTGAGTGGACATCTAGAACGATCCTGATATGTACCCTACATGCTTATCTTGTGTATGAGTTAGCTAATTGTAAAATAGTGTAAACATGGAATTTGTGGATGAATACTTTCTAAATGGAATGTGATGTATTCTCTTGTGTGAGTCTTGTGCATATGTTAAATGTGTACCCCTAGTGTACGAATCCCCTGCAGGATTGAGAGCTTGTTAGTGTAAACAAGGGGTTGAGAGACATGGGTCCATCCATTGGGAAATTACGAGCTCAAGGTGATATCGCTAATCTTGTTAAATGATCTATGATGAGATGTAATTTTCCATGGACGTTGACCATGACCTACTCCCCCACATATGAGAGCCGCACTTGTTGGCTCATAGTGCAAACCTACTCTCTGACATTTGCAACCCATGGGTAGAGGATGGAGTAATACATACCATATTGATGGGGATTTTGATCCCACTTATGATTTCAGATTTTGGATATTTTGGTAATGCAAAACATTGATACTATGTGGAAGAGTCCACCATGTTATTGCGTGCTATTATATTTATGTGGTCATGGACCACCAGTTTATTGCATGTTATTATAATTATGTGGTTAGAGAACCACCATTCCCCTCCTCCCCTTTGGTGGCTGATTAAAGTCACATGGTGCTCATAATGTGTGAATTTTATTGTTGAAACGTGAATTGTTGTTAATTTCTTGATTGCTGCTTTATTTTATTATGTGTCAACACTGTGAAATTTTACATTTCTTTTCATGGAGCTATTTAGCCATTTGAATTTCAACATATTCCAATTGCCTCGAGGACTTATTTGATTTCATTTTTGAGTTACGATTGGAATGTTGCAATGTAGCTACAATTGATCTTTAATTTATTTTTTGTTGAAATTATAATTTTCCCCTTTTATGGGACTTTCATTGCAACTTTGGTTTGTGATCTTATATTTCTTGGTTTGAGGCATTCTTGTTGCTATAACTGCTGACAAGTATGGTGTAATGTGACATCTATAAACTGCCATAACCCAAGGGGTTCCCTGGCAGGTCGTATAGGGGAGTAAATCCGTTGGGAAATTATTTGAAGGGGGTTGTAAATGGGATCGGTATGGGATGGTCGTAATTCATCTCCCTAGTTCTATGATTGTTTTTGTTGTACCTTCTTTATTGGAGGCTAACCCCCTTAAACAAACAAGGGGAAGGTAGTCAAAGATGTATGGAGGAGTCCTTAGAGAAGGGCCTCAAGATTGTTGTTCCTAATGTTTATGGTATCTATGTGAGTCCATCCTCGTAAAACCCATTGTGTGAGCCTTGTGTTGTAAATAATGTGCAATTTTTGTGATGTATGTGTAAATTGTGTAATCAAATGTGATGAATGTGTAAGTTGTGCAATCAAATGTGATGTGGTATACATGTGAACTATGTAAGAAAGTAAAAAATAAAAAATAAAAAATGTGGAGCTAATATTCTGTGAGATGTAATGTGGCATTGGGACAAAATATTTCTAACATTATGAGTGATAGTTGTTAGAAGTAATTTATTCATTGATAAAGATATTGATGTAATTTCATTATATTGTGTAACCCTTGTAAAATGTGTGAAGTTAATTATGATATGTGTACAAATTTTTAGTAAAGGTATTGTGTAATAAGTTATGAGGTAAGTGATAGGAAACTAGTAAGCCAATAGGAAGGTGAGCCAAATATTTTGGAGGATGTTACTTAATATGTATGTGATTGTTGAAGAAATGAAATAACTTCTTAAAGGTGCACTTGGATAAACTTGAACCTTAGGTATGGTAGTTCATGAAAGGTGTTGCTACAACCTTAGTTATATGTGAGCCTAAAATATAAATGAATATGATTGTTAACCTAAAATCTACGTGGTTGTCATTGAAACCCTTTATTTAAGTTTGTTGGATCTATTCATATTGTGTATGATTCTTATTGGTAATTGGTGTAGGAGATTTAACATTTTATTCTTGTTTTTTTTATGATATGTTTTTAGCCAAATTAGTAAGAGAAAATATTTGCTTTCACATATTTATGTGTATTCTTGATAGGGAGGGGGGGGGGGGTTATGTTCCCAAATCCCTAGTAACTTCCAAGAGGAAGTTTAATCAAAGGGGAGGGGAATGTAAGGCCCCAACCTTACGAGTATCAATTACTATTATAATTTCCTTAGTGACTTTCATTATTGTTGGTTAACCTTGTAAAAATAATAAAATAGGTAATTATACCCTTGACAAAAATCTTATGATGTGCATTGTATTTAGTGTAAGATGTGATGTGTGTTGTGTGTGTCATGTGAATATAATGTAAATCCTATTGCAAACTTAACCAGTGCCTTGAGTATGATTCAATCAGAGAAATAGTGACTTAATTATCATTATTTTTCCAATGATTTTATAAAAGAGGAATCTCTTAATGACATAGTAAAGGATTTTAACATCTATTAGTTTACAACTATAGCACTCTTATGTATAATGATACTGGAAGAATCGTAGGGTTTTGTTTTAAGCAATGTGTCCTAGTTATAATTTGATTTTGGAAAGAAAAGCATTTCTAACAATTTATTATTATTATTATTACTATCCTTAAATGAATAATTATGTTGTGCCATTAGTCACAATAAACGGATTGGTCAAATTTATCTTGACATTTTAACATATTATCGTGGAAAAATGTCCTTTGAATTTATCTAGTTGTGTTTTGAATATTATCTCCTATGTGCTCATGTGAAAGAATGTTTCTAGAATTAGAATTGTAAAATTTCTAACATTGAGTGGCAAGAAATGTGCAATCTTATTTTAAGAGTAGGTCATTCATCAAAGGGTTTGCACCAAAATATGATGAGCTATGCAAATCATTATTATAAAAAAATTTGGGGATGTACATGTGAATGTTTCCTTTCAATTATTTATTTTATGATGAGCTAACAAGTGAAAATGTGTATACAAGTAAATACAAAATTCAATGAGAGGAAATGAGAGAACCTATGAGGACCCTAGTCATCCAACTCCACGTGGAGGAGAAATGTGTTGTTTCGTCTTTGTATAGTAATATAGAGTTACTAATTTTCTTTATAAGTTTGAATGTGGACTTGTAATTTCCTTTTTTAGGTTTTATTGGTGTGGGGTATCAAGTATGCTTTGTGGGAAACTAGACCTCCCTTCTCTACCATTTTTCTCTTTCTTTGTTTTAAAATGAAAATTGTCCATTTTAGGGGGTGAGGGGATTTCAATATATATTGGGAGGATTTGTCGTGAAAAAGGGGAGCATTTTTCTTTTTGGGTTTTCTTTCTATGGGGGAATGGCAGAAAAAGAAAGGTATAATTCAACTCTTTTGTAACCTCACTATTCATGAAGGAATTGTGAGGTGAATTCCTCCTGCAATCTCCCGGTTCATGGTATGAGGTAAACTTCTTGTATTGTATGACTAATTACTGTATTCCTCTTTGACTTGAAATGTGCTAAATATGTGTTATTGTGGGTCATGCTTGAGTACCATTTTTTGGGAACAGGTGCCTCAAATTATGGCTTGAACCTCTGAAAAGACTTGGCGAAATTATCATCTTTCTCATCCTTTACCTCTCTACCATTGAAAGATTTTTTAGAGGCACAGTCTAGCAGTTTACCGCCTTACCGTGAGCCTCTGTCGGTTTGTCCACGGTTGGGCGGTGTTACTGCCATACCGCGAGATCTTCATCTTAGGCTGGCAGTTGCGCGGTTGACGAGCACAGTCAGTGTGAAGGCTTACCTCCCTATCGCAGAGGGTGCTCGTTGGTGGCATGGTGGCCGCGGTGAACAACGACAGTTGGCAAAGTTCACTTACCACCACACCGCGATGGCCTCTTGGCCATGTCGCGGTGGTGTAGTAAGCCTTGGTGGTCAGAGATAACAGTTACCTCCTTACTGCAGAGGTCTTGCGGTCGGGGCGCGTTAGCATGGTGGAGCTTGACAGTCGACACAGGCGGTTACCGTCATACCGCGAGAGGCTTTTCTTAGCCTCGCGGTTGGGAGGTGGCACTGCCATATTGGGAAAGTCGATCTGAGCTCAGTGATGACACGGTGTTAAGCGATGGGCTAGCAGACAAGCCACTACCTTGGTACCGCAAGGTTGTTAGAAGGGACCTACGGTTGGGCGGTGGCACTGTCATACGGCGAAGGTCTATCAACCTTGGAGCAGTACTGCGGTGACATCGCCATATTACAGTGACCTCTTTGGCTCGGCGAGGTAGCATGGTAAGAGGTGTTTGAAAGTTGTGTTGACCAGCCAGACTTGATTGGAAGCGGTGAACACGTAGAGAGGTGATGCGTGGAAAGTAATCAACATCTGATTGGTCGAAGTCTGTAGCAGTGAAAACAATAATTGTAAGACATGTTTTGGTTGATGATAAGTTTCGATTTAGGAAAGGGAGTTAATGCCTGGGCGACCCGATGCGTGATTGCAGGGTAGATCGGTCAGAAGATCGGATTGCTTGATTGGGTGAACAATGCATAATTAAGGCCTACAATTGGTTGAAATGATTAATGCAATGTAAGACTTGTATAGTCGATTACATTGATATAAGTCAATGAAGGGTGACGGTGAAGAGAGAGAGAGAGACAAAATAGAGAGTTGTATTCATCATATACTAAAAGAACTATTGTAACAATGAGTGCATGAAAACTCAAGTTTGCTGATGTGAGTTAACTATCAGAGAGTGAGGATTGTGAGCTTTGTTTGTAATTTATTTTACTGTAATACAAAGTGTCTTCTCTTGGTGTGGTGGGTTTTTTCCCGAAAGGGTTTTCCCACGTAAATATGGTGTTATCTAAGATTGCTTTTTTTGTTACTCTTGTTACTCTGTATATGTTCATCTCAGTTGTTTTAAGAAGCTTTAAAACTAGTCTTTTGCACTTCGCCTCTGTTGTTTTAGCATTAGGAAAGCGATTTCGTACCCCTGTTTTCCTTTCAAGTGGTATCAGAGCTTGGACAATTGTGTTATTCTTGTTAGTAAGGGTGGTTTTTTGTGCTAATATTGTTCTAGTGGGAGTTTTACAAAGTTAGAACCTAGTTCTATTTGAGATGGCGAGTACACCAAGTAGAGTAGAGATTGAAAAATTCAATGGTGGTAACTTTGAGTTATGGAAACTCAAAATACAAGACTTGCTTGTGGATAGAGACCTTTGGGTTGTTGTGTCTAGAACTATGCCAAAAAGTATGAAGTAAGAAAATTGAGACCTTGCAGATAGAAAAGCGAGAGGTTTGATAAGACTTAGTCTGGCCGATTCTATGCTTCTGAATGTCCATGAGGAGAAGTCTGCAGCTTCATTATGGAAGAAGCTTGGTGATATTTATCAGGGAAAGTCTATGGTAAATAAGTTATTCCTGAGGAAGAAGTTGTACTCCTTGAAGATGGAAGACGGTGCATCTGTTGTAGACCATTTGAACTCATTTAATATGAGTGTTGCTCAGTTGGCATCTGTGGGTGTAAAGATTGAGGAGGATCATTGCATGCTCCTGTTATGTTCGTTACCTAACACTTGGGATCATCTTGTAATGGCTATTGGAAGTATGACCACTACTTTCAAGATGAAAGACGTTGTTGCCTCACTGTTGTCCAAAGAGATGTAGAGGAAGTATTCAGAGATGGCCAAAGAGGCCCTTGCTATTCGAGGTAGATCGAAGGAGAAAGACAAGAAGAAGGACAAGAAGTCCAAATCTAAATCTGTAGGGAGATCAAAGTCTCCTGGTAAAAAGTCCAAGGTGAAATGCTGGAATTGTGGCAACTTGGTCATATTCAAAAGGATTGTAAGGAGAAGAAGAAGAAGAGTAATGCTTCAAACAATGACTCTTCTCAGAGTGATGCAGATGCCTTCATTGCAGCTTTGGCAACTCAAGCATCAGATGATGTCTGGCTGGTTGAATTGGGTGCATCCTTTCACATGACATCTCATAGAGAATGGTTCACTAAGTACAAGAAATATGATGGTGGAAAGGTGTACTTGGCGAGTGATTCAATATTAGAGATTGTTGGCCATGGAAGAAGAAAAATACAGTTCCTTGACGAAAGAATCAAAGGGATTGGTGGTGTACTGCATGTACTAGATTTGGCTCGTATTTTAATTTCTGTCAGTAAGCTGAATGATGCTAGTGTGGAAGTTTCTTTCTCAAGTAAAGGATGTAAGATGGCTAGAGGTGCAATGGTGCTGGCTAAGGGTGTATGTACTGGCACTCTGTACAAGCTAGATGCACATCCTGTTCAATGCAACAACACCTCTTTAAAGTCAAGCAAAATTGTTCCTGTAGAGAAAGATGAAGATGCTTCTCTGGCTGCAAATGCCTTGGAGGTGAAACTCCTAGCAGAGAAGACCATGCTGTGGCATCATAGACTCAGTCACATAGGTGAAAAAGGTTTAAAAACCTTGAAAGATAAGGGCTTGATGATTGTAACCTTGAGTTTGATTTTTGTGAACACTGTATTTATGGAAAGCAACACCGTGTTTTGTTTTATTCGAGTCCTCATAAATCTTTTGGTGTACTAGATTATGTTCATTCTGATGTGTTTGGTCCAGTTAATGTTCCTTCATTATCGAAGTCTAGATATTATGTTTCATTTATTGATGACTATTCGAGAAGGGCATTTATATACTTTCATAAGAGTAAATCATAAGTGTTTAGTCGGTTTAAAGAATTAAAAACTTTGATAGAGAATCAGACTAGAAAGAAAATCAAATGCTTGAGGACAGATAATGGTGGTGAGTTTTGTTTTGCAGAATTCAAAAGGTACTGCAAAGACCTTGGGATTAAAAGGCATAAAACTAAACCTTATACTCCACAACATAATGGAGTTGCTAAAAGGTTGAACAAAATGTTAATGGAAAGAGCGAGAAGTATGTTGAGCAGTGTTGGTCTGGAGCAGAAGTTTTGGGCTGAGGTTGTGGCTACGACATGTTACCTAGTAAATCGTTCACCTTGTTTTGCTTTAGTTGACAAGACACCTTTGGAAGCATGGTCTGGTAAGAAGCCCTCTCTTAGACATATTCGTGTCTTTGGTTGTGAGGCATATGTATATGTGCCCAATGAGAAAAGATAAAAGTTGGAGAACATGACTGTTAAATGTATCTTCATCGGCTATGGCATTGGTGTGAAGGGATACAAACTTTGGAATCTTGATACTGAGAAGGTTCTATACAACAGAATTGTAATATTTTGTGAGCTAAAACCTTCAGCAGTTGATCCATAGCTAGAGACAAATAAAAGAGAAAAAAAGAATGATGTAGTTCAAATTCCTCAAACTCTAGAAAAAGATGAACTACACGGTGTACCTAAAACTGAGGAGAGTTCAAGCAGCTCTGAGAGTTCTAAAGATGAAGAACCACAACCTTAGTCAGTAAGAAGGACTACACATGAAAAATGACAACCTGATAGGTATGGTTTCTCTATGTTAGATTCGAATTGTACCTAAGCTTTGATTACTAGCACTGATGAGCCTAGGACTATAAAAGAAGCTATTAGCATGTCTGATTCAAATTCCTAGTTGAAAGCCATGAAGGAAGAAAAATGAAACCTGGGATTTGGTACCTTTGCCTGAAGGGCGAAATCCTGTTGGCTGTAAATGGATATTCAAGAAGAAGACTGGTCTAGATGGTAGTGTAGAAAAGTATAAGACAAGGTTGGTTGCAAAATGTTTTTCCCAGATAGAGGGAATTGATTATGGAGAATTTTTTTCCCCTATAGAAATGCTGACATGTATCATATTTCTGTTGTCATTGGCAGCAACATATGATTTAGAGATTGAGCAGATGGATGTGAAGACAACGTTTCTCCATGGAGAGCTAGAAGAAGAAATTTACATGTCCCAGCCTGAGCACTTTGTTGAAAAAGGTAAACAAAGTCTGGTTTGTAAATTAAAAAAAGCTCTGTATAGTTTGAAGCAGTCTCCTAGAATGTGGTAATAGAAATTTGACACTTTTGTGTTATCTATGGGATTTGTGAGATTAAAATCTGATCATTGTGTTTATTATAAATCTGAAAAACATCTTGTATGTGGATGATATGTTGTTCATAGGAAATAGTAAGTCTATGATTTCTGATCTTAAATCTTAGCTGTCTGCAAAGTTCGAAATGAAAGATCTGGGTGCAACAAGGTATATTATGGGGATGGAGATAACCAGGGACAAAATGAGCAGAAAGCTCTGGGTAAGTCAGAGTAAGTATGTCAATACAATTTTGGTGAGATTTTGTATGGATGATTGCAAGCATCTAGTTGTTCCAGTTATGCAGGGAATGAAGCTATCTGTTGAAGATTGTCCAAAATCTGCTATTGAGATGGAGGACATGACCAGGGTGCCTTATGCAAGTGTTGTTGGCAGTCTAATGTATGCAATGGTCTGTACAAGACCAGACATTGCCCAAGCAGTGAGAGTTTTTAGCCATTTTATGGAAAATCCAAGAAGATCACATTGGGATGCTGTGAAGAGAGTGTTCAAATATTTAAAGGGGACTTCAGAATATGCTCTGTGTTACCATAGAAATTTGGTTGCATCACAAAGAACACTCAGCATTCGTGGATATGTAGATTTTTATTGGGCATAGGACATTGACAACAAAAGATCCACTAGTGGATACACTTTCATGTTAAATGGTTGTGTAGTCAGTTGGATGAGCAAGCGACAGGCTGTAGTCACTTTCTCCACTACAGAGGTTGAATACATGGCAGCAACACACGCCTGCAAAGAAGTAGTTTGGCTGAGTCATTTGTATTCTGATGTTGGTTTTAATGCAAGGTAGATTACAATATGCTATGACAGTTAGAGTGCCATTTGTTTGGCAAAGAACCTGACTTTCCATGGTAGGACAAAACACATTGATGTGCAGTATCACTTTGTGAGGGACATGGTGGAAGATGAAAAGATCTATTTAGAAAAATTTGACACTTTGAAGAATGTTGTAGATGTGTTAACGAAGCTAGTGAGCATGAACAAGTTCAGATGGTGCAAAAATTCAATGGGCCTTGTGGCCTATGATTGTCAATAATTTTTTGAAGTTTAGAGGAAGCCAAGAAGTCTTTGTTAAGTGGGAGCTTGTTGGGAACAAGTGCCTCAAATTTTGGCTTGAACCTCTGAAAAGACTTGGCGAAATTATCATCTTTCTCAGCCTTTACCTCTCTACCACTGAGAGCTTTTTTAGAGGTGCAGTCTGGCAATTTACCGCCTTACGACAAGCCTTTGTTGGTCTGTTCGCGGTTGAGCAGTGTTACCGCCATATCGTGGGGTCTTCGTCTTAGGTTGGCGGTAGTGCGATTGATGGGCACAGTCAGTGTGAAGGCTTATCTCCCTGCTGCAGAGGGTGCTCGTTGGTGGCGCGGTGGCCGCAGCGAACAAGGAAAGTTAGCGAAGTCCACTTACCACCACACCGCGATGGCCTCTCAGCCATGTCACGGTGGCACGGTAAGCCTTGGCAGTCAGAGATAACGATTACCTCCTTATCACAGAGGTCTTGCAGTCGGGGCGTGTTAGCATGGTGGAGCTTGATGGTCGGCACATGCCGTTACCACCATACCGTGGGAGGCTTTGCTTAGCCTTGCAGTTAGGCGGTGGCACCACCATACCACTGAAGGTCGATCCGAGCTCGGCAGTGATGCAGTGTTAAGTGATAGGCTGGCAGACAAGCCACTACCTCAGTACCGCGAGGGTGTTAGAAGGGACCTACGGTTGGGCGATGGCACTGCCATACCGCGGAGGTCTGTCAACCTTGGAGTGGTGCTGCGGTGACACCACCATATCGCGGTGACCTCTTTGGCTCGATGAGGGAGCACAGTAAGAGGTGTTTGACAGTTGTGTTGACCAGTCAGACTTGACTGGAAGCGGTGAATAAGTAGAGAGGCTATGCGTAGAAAGTAATCAACATCTGATTGGTCGAAGTCTGGAGTGGTGAAAGTAGTAATTGCAAGACATGTTTTGGCTGATGACAGAATCCGATTAAGGCAAGGGAGTTAATGCCTGGGCGGCTCGATGCGTGATTGCAGGGTAGATCGGTCAAAAGATCAGATTGCTTGATTGGGTGAACGATGCATAATTAAGGCTTGCGATTGGTTGGAATGATTAATGCGATGTAAGACTTGTATAGTAGATTACATTGATATAAGTCAATGAAGGGTGACGGTGAAGAGAGAGAGACATAATAGAGAGTTGTATTCATTGTATACTGAAAGAAGTATTGTAACAATGATTGCATAAAAACTCAAGTCTGCTGCTGTGAGTTAACTATCAGAGAGTGAGGAATGCGAGATTTGTTTGTAATTTATTTTACTATAATACAAAGTGTCTTCTCTTGGTGTGGTGCATTTTTTCCCGAAAGGGTTTTCCCACGTAAATATGGTGTTATCTGAGATTGCTTTTTTTGTTACTCTTGTTACTCTTGTTTCCTTTGTTGTTTTAGCATTAGGAAAGTGATTCTGCACCCCTATTTTCCTTTCACCACTGTACCCATTATCTGTTTGAATTCTATTCATTTTATTCAGTTGGGAGGTACCCCTTGTTAATGTCCTTGTCAGAAAAAAAAAGAGTTTTCCCTATGTGAGAAGAAATTTGTATAAAACTTGCTAGGTATGAAAGGTGGTCCTTAGGGTTCTCATAGGCTCTCTTGGCTAGGGGTTAATGGTGAGAGCCATAAGGTCTTGATGACTCATTAATGGTTGGATGGAAACTGACCTACTCTCCTTTTTGTGTTTTCCTTCTCTTTTGTGCACAGGTCTCAAGATTCAGCTAAAGCTTCTTCTTTAAAAATTCTTAACTCTCTAATCCTTTGACGACATAAAATTTCACACAATAGGAAATATTGGCTTCTTTATGGAAAAATCTATGTAAAATAATTCTATTCCTATGGAAATGTTGTATACCCAGATGGTTGAGGGTTTGCGATATTCCTACAATAGGGTGAAAGGTAGCTCTTTGCTTCCAATAGAATTTTCAGAATCAAATGTTTGGACAAATGTCACATAAGAAGGCCTTCTATGTTGAGTTTTAGTATGCAATTGGGTTAGGTCTCTCCTTGAACACGATTATTCCTATAGACTTCTGAAATAAAATTATTATAAGAGCACTTGTAAATAACTCATTCATCTTGTAATAGAAAATCAAGCATTAGTAATTTACTCTGTTTTATTTAAATTGTAATTTTGCATGATTGTGAATAATAGTATCGCTATTTCAAGCATAAAATAACATTAAATCCCTAAGCCTAAACAAAGAGCCCTCACCTTGTTGTCTTTCTCTTAATGCCTTTGGTTTTATTTCCTTTTAAAAGGTAGCCACTATGATAGTGATATATTACAAATGGGATCCAACACTGACTACCCAAGTTTCCAAACCCCTCCCTTGCAATGTTGGTTAGCTATCGAATTTTGTTGGGGAAAAATTGGGAGGGGTGCGAGTGAGATGGAAGGAGCTCATGACTTCTTGGATACTGCAGTGGGCTTCCTTAACATACTCTACTTATTATCTAGATGTAGTATTATGTTGCTATGTAAATTGATTAATGCTTACTTCATGATATTAATGATGATGTGTTACTATTCGGAGTCAGGTGAGGGGACGGTGTAGCATTTCTCGTTCGCGAGCGCCCTGCTACGCTATGACTCCTCACTGTGTGTTTGCGATTGGAGATATATGTTGCTTGACATTTGTTTTGATGCAGGATGTAGGTATCGGGCATCAAATCCACCTACACTGTTAGGTTTGAGCGTGCCCTATAAGGCCAATGGGTATGATGTGGAAATCCGAGTTGACAAGGAAGTTCCTTGTCCTAGTCTGTCACCCCATCGTTTTGTGTTGATGACGTCGTTTGTTTGCGACCTCATTATCATTTTGGTATCGCTTTGTTTGAGTCGTTCATTTTAATTGCTCATTTAATGTTGTTCTATTTATTATGCAGTTTTGCACATACGCCCCACTGAAAGTGGGGACCCTCTCTTGGCCTGCCCTTTTGGCCCATTTTTGTGGCTTGCCCCCTCTTTTGCGCTTATCTTTGAAAATCTTGGGGTTTTGGTCTTTGGTGCTTGCCTTGGTTATGGGTGCCTTTGTGTTGAGTTCCTGATGGGTTTGGAGTCTCATGGATGTCCTCTCTGGGGTGGTCTTCTTTTGCCTTATGTTTTTTCCCTTGGTGTTTTTGTTTGGGTCCTAATGGTTGGTTTCCTCCCTTAGGTTTTCCTTTGTTTTCCTTGTTCCTTTTGTTCTGCCGAAGGCGAAATCGGGATGGGACTTAACTCTGAACTTTCACAAAGTTTTCTATTTGGTTTTCGTTCCCGTTTCGGCTCCACTTTCCACTCTCTTGCTTTCTTCTTCATTTTGTTTGTTTTTGTCCCAAGGGTTGCTTTCCTCCCTTAGGTTTTCTTTGCTTCGCTTTTTCTTTCATTTTTCGGAGGCAGAATCAGGATGGAACTTAACTTTGAACTTTGGCAAAGTTCACGGTTTTGTTCCCATTCCTATTCCCGTTCTGACTCCGCTTCCCGCCTTCTCGTTTTCTTCGTTGCTTTGCCCGCTTTCGGTCTAAGGGTTGGTTTCCTCCCTTAAGTTTTCCTCGATTTTCCTTTTCTTTCATTTTGTCGTAAGCGGGACCGGGATGAAACTTAACTCTGAACTTTCACAAAGTTCATGGTTGGGTTCTAGTTCCTATTCCACCCTCGGCTCCGCCTGTTTCCCTTCCTTTCCCATCTTGGTTCCGTCTCCGCCTCCACCAGGGTTGGTTCTGTATCCGGCTCTGCCTGTTTCCCTTCCTTTCCCATCTTGGTTCCATTTCCGTCTCCGCCTCCATCGGGGTTGGTTCCGTTTCTGCTTCCACCTGTTTCCCTTCCTTTCCCATCTTGGTTTCATCTCCACCTCCACTAGGGTTGGTTTTGTTTCCGCTTCCTCCTATTTCCCTTCCTTTCCCGTCTTGGTTCCATCTTTGCTTCCGACGGGGTTGGTTCTATTTCCGCCTCTGCCTGTTTTGTGTCTTTGTTCCTATTTTATTCGTGGCTCTGCCTCTGCTTGTCTTTGGTTTCATTTCCATCTCTGCCTCCATTGGTGTTGGTTCCATTTCTGCTTCTGCATGTTTCCCTTCCTTTCCCGTCTTGGTTCTGTTTTTGCCTCCGCCTGTTTTGTGTCTCTGCTCCTATTTTGCTCGTGGCTCCGCCTTCGCCTGTCTTTGGTTCCGCTTCCGCTTGGGTTTGTACATGATTTTCTTGCCTTAGGAACTCTAATGGATCAGCTTGGATTTTGATGATGTGTTGAGCATTAATGGTGGCCTGTTTGAATGCAAGTTGTATCGAGTTGAAGGTTGATGTTGGGGCCAAAGGAAGAACGGGTGTACTTTGAAGATTTGGCGAGACCTGCAGGTGCAGTCGAGTGCTTTGTGGACACTGTCAAATGAAACTAATTCCTGCACGCAAGTTTGATGCATTTGGTGGCCATTAATGGTGGGTAGATGTGACATGGTGGGCTCAACCTGGTTTGGCTCAATCTGAGTCATTCGTTTGCCCAGCTCGGATCTGATCGGTGGCTTGTATGCATGTAGTTGTTTTACGTGCATTGCTGTTCGTGTAGATGAGGCATTAATGGTGGGTGTGGCTCAGGGGAATGTACCTAACTTTGTGTGATCCTAGATTGATCTGAAGGGGCTCTTGTTGCATTCATTGTTGGATGACGAGTTATTGCTGGCTGTCGGGGCTGATTTGGTTGGTGGCCGAGCTTCTTTGTAACCCTAGCTTTGGTTCACGTGAGCATGTTTGTATAAGTATGGCCTTGGACTTATTTGTAAGGGTTCAGATTGGCTGGGTGCATTCGTTCTCCCACTAGTGGATTAAGCAAACTAAGTCAGAGGACTTGTAGATAGTAGATTTAGTAGTAGAGTAGCATGTTGGAAGGTTAGAAGTTAGTTTTACATTTCAAGCAAGTGCTGTAACAGACTGGAATTGTTGCTAATGTGATGATTTAATACAAAGTGAGGAAATTGTGCTATGGTTGGTGCCTTCTCTTGCATTGAATAATCTTGCATGGTTCATGTTCTATCTTTTAAATCGCTTGAAAATGTTTGAATATATCTTAGGTTTAATTAGTAATGCTTGTGATTTAATGCTTGGAGTGTTGTAGCAATCCCTGGTTCATACTTTGGGAAGCTTCTTGATTATGGGAATGCTATGCAAGGTCAACCTGTACCTGATACTCATGTGCTTAGTTCAATTGTAGATATTCATCTAGTTTTATTGAATGAATGCCCATAGTCTGAAAATATTTGACACCTTAGAAGATTGCACTATTTTCTGCAAGATTGTAGGTATATCCTGAGTCGAACATAAATTAGTTTAAGGGATTGGTTTATTCCAAGTATTTCATCATTTGCACGGTTAATCTTAGAAGTAGTGTTAACATTAGGACTTTTGAAACCCTCATCTTTTGCTATTTATTTTATTATTTGGTTAGAACTAGAGATTAAAGCGTCACCATATCTTAAAATTTGATGAGTTTATAGCTTCCAACAATTTTTCGTAAGACCCCTTGTGATTACTAGCATTTTCACATTTATCACTGAGTTTTTTCTATTGCATTTTCATGACATGACACCCGTGAGACCTTGGGGTTATCTCTTTGTTCATAGAGATCAACCTTTCAAGAGAGATAGGATAAATTTTATTCCGTCTGATGTTGTTTCCGTGCAGAAACACCAAACAACACTATTGGCGATAGAAGTAGGGCAGAATAGGGACATTGCTTCATTCACTTCACTCCCTTCTCCTCCCAACACGAAACAACAGGATTGGCGCTAGAGGGAGGGGTTGAACAAGAAAGCTGGAGCATTTTCCAAATGTCATCTCTCTTAAGAGGCCCAGAAGGAGAACCAGATCTATACCAGGAGAAGAAGAAGAGTTTTAAGAGTTGCCACCTCCAACCAGGTCAAGAAGGACCAGAAGAGGGGGGGAACCATCATCCAATCCATCATTTCCACCATCCCCACCTCCATCCACTTCATCTTCATCCGATTATGAGACTGGTTCCATTCCACAACCCCAACCAGTCGCCTGTGAACCATTACCAGCTCCACTAATGGCTTTCTTGATGAATAACCCATCACCTCTAACATTCAAAAACTACAATGTTAAGTCCAAGAACCCTGAGCATTTTTGCTCTAAGTTTCACACCAATGACCCAAATAGGACAATAGAAGAGAACATTAGGATCTTTCAGACTTGTCTGAGAGAAAGAGGGATTAATCATGAGGATGTTGCATGCAAAATTTTCCCCTATTCTCTAGGAGAGGAGGCCTTTTATTGGTATAATCATTTACCTGCTGCATCCATTCATAATTGGACTGAGCTTGAGGTTACATTTCTTTTGAAATTCAAGATTCCCATTAGTGCTAATGAGCTTTATCTGCAGTTTACTGGAGTCAAGAGAGAAGTTAATGAGCCTATAGGATCATTCAAAAATAGGTTCCACTGAGCATACACTAGACTTCAAGCACCTTATGCTGGAAATGAGGCCACTTCCCTAGAGGTCTACTTCGAAGCCCTTGACAGCGTTACATCCACCTTCCTTAAGTGGAGAATTAATACCCCGACTACCCTGCTCACTGCATATACAGAGGATGTTAAGGTCACTGCAGACCTGAGAGAACACTTGTCAGGACCTCTGCCATCTCTGGGACCTGCTACTCACCCGGGCCAAGTCCAATATCTCAACCAAGCTCTGACTAATCACATGCCTATCATGAATCCTATTCCACAGTTGCCTCTGGTCCCTCACCCAGGTCATCCAATAAATCAGGTCCAACCAGTACCCGGTTATCCCCAACAAAATGCTAACCATCCCCTCCATTCACAGTCATAAGCTAGTTTCCCTACATATTTGCAGAACTCAGAAGTTTTGAATCAGTCTACTGGTTTTGGAGGAGTGTTAGGATACCCCCCAAACACTGTGAATCTAGTCCCTTACAATAATCTTGATAAGGAAAGGTTTGATGAACTAATTGAGCAAGTGAAAAAGCTGAATGTGGAAATAACCTAATTGAGGAACCAAAATAGTCAACTCCAAGCTAATCAGAAGTGCATGCAATCAAGTTATAACAGAGGGCAACACTGAACTTTGAAAGAGGACAAGGTTCTGGTCAGAACTTTAATAGAAGTCAACAAGGTGGACAAGGATTTGAAAGAAGAAAACCACCTAGGCATAATAGGCCATGGAACACTCAACCTAACAATGGAGGAGTCCCCACTCCACTGGATCAACCTTCCAATCCAGAGAAACCTCCAGGTGGTGTGTACTTAGCAGAAGCCACTTTGTCTATATGGTGTAGGCTTCATAAGACAAGTCAGCACTCTGAACTTGACTGCCCTGCATTTCAAACTGTTGCTTCCATCTTTCAATATGAATTTGAAAACAACTCCAATGGCCAAGAATTGGTGCCCTCAAATCCCTATGATTCCCTAGTTTTGGTGTTGAATCATGCTCCTTTCCCAAGGGATGAAGAGAATGAACTAGAAGAGGAGTCAAGTAGCCAGATTGGGGAGGCTGAACAAGTGCTCAATGAAGATGAAATCTTCCAACTATTTGATGAAGAAACTAAGAATAAAAATGACCCATTGGATGAATGAGAGGCTGGTGTTGAAGAAGTGTAGATGTTTCAGCAACTTGTCCGAAATTATGATCTGAGGAGCAAGCCCCATAGGAATCCGCAAGCTGGAGGATCGGTTACTACATCTACGCCTCCGCAAAATTTTACTACTCCACCAGATCCACATGCCAATAAAAATCCATCCTACCCTTAGGTTCCAACACAATACCTCGCAAAAGAAGGACAAACGGATGTTTCCAAAGGAAACAATGCTGATGCAACAAGAGATAGGAAGACCGATCATTCCAAGGAGACCCACATTGACATGAATGTGGAACAGTTGGGAGAATATGTGACTGAGGAACTTAGAAAAGTGAAGGTGAGTCTTTCTTCTTTTGAGTTATTAAGAGTTCCTGAAATCAGAAATATAGGCCTAGGGTCCTTTAGTTCAAGTATAGCAACACTAGGAGTAGCAACCAATGAGGCAATTGGAAGGCCTCCTAGTTCACAAGCACCCAAAGTTCCTAGTCAATCACAACCTAGGGATAGGGGTAAAGAAAAAGATAAGGGTTAGGTTGCGCAAGCTGATTCACAGTTGAATTTATTCCAAGGCAAAATGGAAACCCCTTTTTTTCTGATTTCTATTCATATATTTGGTAAAAATATGCACAATTGCTTGCTGGATTTAGGGGCATCCACAAATGTTATGCCATTTGCTGTCTATAGGGCTCTTGGTATTACCCCTGTAGCCTCTCAGAAGAAGGTCACCCAATTGGACAAAACAAAGGTGAATATAGTAGGAGAACTGAACATGATTCCCATGCAAGTTGCCTAAGATCCTAGAGTGCAACAAGTACTTAATATTTGGGTAGCTGACATTATTGACACTTATGGTCTGATCTTGGGTAGAGATTTTACCAAGGAACTTAATGGATACACATCCAAAAATCATTCTCACATGTGGCTCCCCTGAAAAAGAGTCCCAAATCATATCAGAATTGAGAGAGAACCTAGAATGAAGTATGTCATTACTGAGTATCAGAATACTTCAAATGAGATACTGGTATCATAAGTCAGTATGGGGAACTATGTCCTATCCTCCCCTGCTTTGGACACAAAGGAAATCTTGGTGCTGCAAAGCTCTTCTGGTGAATGCACATCAGAAGCCAACAGCTTCGAAGTGCAATTTGAACAAACGAAGGAACTTGATGATTAGGCAAATAGGCAACTCAGTTTGTTGGATAACCTCCAAGAGTTTATCCAAAAATGTGTAGAAGATCAAATTCAGCTGGGTAGAAATATGAACTTCGAAGAATTGCTTCTTCTTAATTGGTGCAGAGTTCACAATGCTCCTCATTATGAACTAGAATGTTGCTTGTGTCAAACTGCAGTGGAACAGATACAAAGGCACATTAACACAACCCCAACTGTTGAGTTAAACATACAGAGCATTCAAAATGATCTAAAGGAAAAGAACCCAAGGCCCCCTAAAGAACCTCCGGGTGGAAACAAGGATAAAGGTATCTCAAGAAAAGCAGGAGCTAATGACTACTAGACATCAAGGTTTGATGAATCCAAATCCAAGCAAGGTGCTGGAGCAGGGCTGGAGCTAATCAATCCTAAAGGTAAAACCTACTTTACTGCTCATAGACTCCAATTCCAATGCACTAACAATGTAGCTGAGTATGAAGCTCTAGTTCATGGGCTATTAATGGCATTAAGAAAGAAAGTTAAAATTCTGCAAGTGTTTGGAGATTTCGAGCTAGTGGTCAAGCAAGTAAGGAAACAATACTCATGCCATGAAAAAAGGATGGCCAATTACAGGCACAAAATATGGGATCTTATTGAAGGATTTGATGCCTTCAACATTTAGTTGATACCTCGAAGTAAGAATCGGACTGCTGATTCTTTGACACAAGCAGCAAGTACATTGCAACCCTTATGACTTCAAGCTTAAAGAATTTCACTGTGGAACTTGTTCCAATGCCCTTAGTGCCTGAAAATGTCACCAATTTTTCAGGTATTTGAAGATGATAAGCACATCCTTGATTTTATCACTAGTTGTGATGTGTTTTCTTCTCAAGTGATTGATGAGGTTGAGCCTCAAGAGGCTGAAATAGACCCAGGAGTCCTCAATTTGAAGACTAATACCATCCCGAGAGGCATGGTGCAATTGGAAAGGATCTTCGATCTGGATAGGATAAGAGATCAGGAGTAGAAAATGATGAAGGGAGCTGTCTTATACAAGAGAAATCATGAAGGTGTCTACTTGAGATGCCTAAGCAAAGAAGAGGCAGGGAGAGTGATGACTGAATTTCATGATAAATATGGAACAGGCCATGGTTCAACACCTTCCACTGCAAATCAGATCTTGAGGGCAGGCTATTACTGGCCTACCTTGTTCAAGGACACACATCACCATGTGAGATCTCTGTTAGAGTAATTGGACATTTACTTGTAAGAGTTGAGAAAATACAACACCTCAAACCTCGAAGATCACCTGCATGCAAATAACCTGTCACAAAAGAAGAGATGGAGACAAACAAGCAAGGGTTCTCTGAAAACTAAAAATGTATATATCAGAGAGAATGAGAGAATGAATTGATATGAAATACAATGGGATCAATCCTTATAAAAAGGAGATCATGCAAACCCTAATAAAACCCTAATAGGAAAAACCCTAATAGAAGCCCTCATAGGATAATATTTAATAATTAATATAATTATTTAATGTCACATTATGCAAACTAACGTGAAATCTTAAGAAGGGAATAAAGGTAACTTAATCAACATAATTAAGTTAAAACCTTTAATCTAACACCCCCCCTTAAGATGAGCAACAGTGCAGCTACAAACAAATGTAGAAAAGCAAAGGTAACTACAATGCAAGAAGGCAAACATGGGTCCCGACAACTAGGCCAGATCAGGTACCCAAATACAACCAAATCTCTATAAAATGGAGAAATAGAGAAAACCTCATGGGAAAAAGCTCTACTCCAAAAAGAGAAGAAGAAAGCCAAGAAGAGACATCACTGAAGTAGAAGAAGCTGCAAACAACTGTCGAAAGATGACTGCTATGGTGCTGAAGAACCTCCGCTGAAAATAAGATGATCATGAACAAGAAGACAACAATTTGCATAAGTGCCCATACAACACTACTCGAATCAGATGGAAAACAAAGGCAAACACCTGGAACGAAGATACAGATGGCACAAGAACCAATAGTCTGAAACACTGATCAACTGAGAATGGAAGATTACTTCCAAGGTGAAACCAAGGAAGCATTAGCATGAACAATATAATACCCCCCCATAATGGTGAACTGGGAGCCTGACAGATCAACTGAAATGGTGTGCAACACCCTATAGTGCATGAAGAAGATACAACATCTGAAAGTGTGCAAGATAGCACCTGCAACTGAAAAAGTGGTGTGCAAAACAAAACACACATGCCTGAGGATGAAATCATATGGATCCATGGTCGTCGTGGAGGGACACTCACTGGACAAAGGTGTGATGGAAAACAAAGGAAAACTACACAACCCCCCATGGTATGGATTCAGTTTTTTTTCATTTGAAGAGTTATCATGGGTTTCTCTACTCACCCTTCAGTTGTTCTTTTGGAACGGGGTAATTATGAGTCATGGGCAAAGGGTATACTTACACATTGTAGGTGGCTTAATATTTTACCTTATTTATATGATATCATACCTGAACCAACAACTTTAGAGGGCAGATTAGCATGAGATATTATTAGAAATCACATTGTAGGAGTTATATTGTCTAGTGTTGATCATGACACTGTGTTGGTTATATCGGACATTGATTGTCCTCACCCACTTTGGACACATCTTTGGGAGATCTATGGAGACCCTATTCTATCTCCATTCCCAGAGGATCCTGCTTCAGATTGTCTCATACCCATTGCTTGGTGAGAGAATACACCATTTGATCATGATACTTTAGAGGAGCTTGAGTATTTAGACACCCTTACTTATTCCGATGGATCAGAGGTTTGTCTCACAGTTCCTACTCTTCAGACTGAGACTTCATCAACATCTCTTATTGTTCTTGATTCAGTGCAGCAGGGAATCATACATCTTCCAGACATAGCTACTTTGGACTCTTATGTTGCAGACATATCTTTCTTGTTTGTGGAGTCCTATATTGCAGATTTGGAGGATTATTTTGAAGACATTCATATCCTCTACCTTGGCAGTCAGGCTATCACTGTTCACCCACCATTATCCATGCATTCAGAGGTTGCATTTCAGTATTTTCCACATCAATTTGGATTTGGCATTATTTGTTTCCATTCAGATAGTGAGACTCTTCAGCATCCTATCATGGCATATATCTTGAGACAGATTGGTTCATCCTTCTTCACAGGGTTTCTTCGATACAGGTCCATGGATTTGTTTCTTCCCAAGGGGAGGAATATTATTTTCTGCTTCAGGATCTCCTTTTGGATTCTACATCAGGCATCTACCATTGTGACAGGAGTTTCTTCATTGTGGGGGGGCCTTCTTCTCTCTTTCTATCTCTCCTATGGAGATCATTGTACATGTACTTATATGATAGAAGTTATCTATGGGGGGTATCATGTTATCCACCTCCTATCCTTCTTTCATTAGTGCATTTCATTCCTTCCTTGCATTCTATTTTGGGGAGGAGTTTTGTTCCCACTGGGTTTTCTCCTTTACCCCATTTCATTTAGTTTGCATTGATTTTGTACATGGGTACCTAATTTGGCCTTGTTGCCAGGACCCATTGCTTTTGCTTTCAATAGCTTCTTCTAGGTTTTAGCTTCTCCCTATGTCTATCTTAAGGGGGGGTGTTAGAGTAATTGGACATTTACTTTATTAATTAAACAATATTTGTTTAATTACGTAAAGTTTCCTTTTAATTCTTTTTCACTTAAGCTAACATTAGGTACATAATAATTAATTACTTTATTAATTATTATTGTGCAAGCCTAGGGTTTTCCTTTTTAGGGTTTTCATCTATATGTAGTTGAAAACTATCTTTTGTATCATTAATTCATTTTACATTTTGTGTGAATTCATGGCTCCACATTCTTGAGCATTTCCTTTGTTGCTTCTCTTTGTTTCTCCTTGTAACAGGTTATTTGCTTGCAAAGATCTTTTGGGCTTCTGTGGTGTTGTATCTTCTCAAATCCAACAAACTTTCCATGTGTGTCAAATTGCAACAAGCAGGGAGAGGTGTGCAACTCTTCCACTTCGGCCTGTCATAGAGGTAAAACCATTTGTACAGTGGGGAATGGACTTCATAGGTCCAATCAACCCATCTTCATCTGTAGGCCACATGTATATTCTTACTATAACTAATTATTTTACTAGATGGATTGAGGCTCTTGCTTGCAAACAATGCACCTCTGAAGTGGTAATCAATTTCGTGAAGTCAAGTATTATCAACCGCTCTGGTTGTCCATTGGCTTTAGTTAGTGATAATGGGCCTGCATTTGCATCATTAAAGTTTTCTAACTAGGCTTATGATCATGGAATTGCCATAAAATTTGCATCCAATTACTATCCATAGGGGAATGGTTTGGCTGAGTCTTCCAATAAGAACCTTTTGATAGTCATTTGGAAACTACTAGAAAAGAATCCCAAGGATTGGCACACCCAGCTCAAATTTTCTCTTTGGGTAGACCGCACTAGACATAAGGCATCCTTAGGAACCTCTCCTTATCACTTAGTATATGGCTTGGAACCCGTCTTTCCCATCCAGCTGAAGATCCCTACCTTGCAATTCATCAATGAATATTATGATGAAGAGGATAAGCGTGAAGCCTGCTTAACTGAATTGTTACACCTTGAAGAGAGGAGAGATGAAACCCTAGAATTTTTTTCCAAACATCAGGGTATAGTGAAATTATGGTTTGATAGGAGAGCCAGGGTGAAGGTGTTTAGAATCTTTGACTTGGTTCTCTACTGGGATAAAGCCCATGACAGAAAGGGGGAGCATGAAAAATTTGACAGACTTTGGCTCGACCCTTATAAGATTGTAGAGATTTTGGGAGAATGTTTTTCATTTGAAAACCCTCACTGGAGGAGATATCCCATTGCCTATCAATAGGCAATATTTGAAGCATTATTTCCAATCTTGAGTTGTTCTCAACTCTGTCCTTGTACATAAGTAGATTAGGTTTCATTTTTGCTATTTTGTTTCTGCCTTGGTTAGTGTAGGGTTTCTTTTGGTTTTTCTCTGCTTGTCTGTTGCTCTAGTTTTGGTTTGCTTTGGTCTACTTGGGTTGGTTTCCCTTGCTGCTCTGCATTTGTACAACCGGCTGCTTGTCTGGGTCTGCTTTGGGATTTATTTTACAAACTCTTATCATATTTTCAGAGTCATTAAAACTGGTAGATTTCCTTCATTTGATGTTGCATGGACTGGGAATTAGTGTCACTTGACTAAGTTAAATTCTGGAATGTATTTGGGTCTTATATCTTCACACAAATCTTAAGAATTCCAAGGTTGCATATGGTCTTTAGGAGGTCTGACTCGGTGAAAAATATTAAATTCTGCTCTAGTGCCATTGTGGTTCTCATCCTTGAATGTGGGCTTCATTGCTTGCAAGGTGAAAAGTAAAGCTTTAAAAGAAAATCTCAAAAGAGAATATCAAAAGAAAAGAAAAGAAAATATTGAAAATCAAAACAAATGTTCACCTTTTCAAGGGTATCCTAGTATCTCTACTGGGGCTATGGACACCTGACTGGCAGTAAAGCTATGCTAGGGAGGGTCATAGTGATAACCTCATTGGGGCTATGGATTCTTGACTGGAAGTGAGGATCTATCTAGGTTGCTTTTGGAGTTAGAATCCTTATGTAGCCTTGTCAGACTAAGTTTGGTCCTTTTTGCAACTTAGGAAAGGGAAATAAATGCATATGCACACACTTTGACCTTGGTACAAGAAAGGTTGGCTTGTAAGTGATTTTTGAAACCTTGTCTTGATGTAACCTGATGCTTGGATTGAAACCAAAGATTTTGAGTTCATGATGCCAGTTTGTCATCGAAATGCTTTGGAGCATTTCTCTAGTGGAGTTGCCATTTGTTGTGCAGTTTTGCACACACGCCCCACTGAAAGTGGGGACCCTCTCTTGGGTTGCCATTTTGGCCCATTTTTGTGGCTTGCCCCCTCTTTTGTGCTTATCTTTGAAAATCTTGGGGTTTTGGTCTTTGGTGCTTACCTTGGTTATGGGTGCCTTTGTGTTGAGTTCCTGATGGTTTTGGAGTCTCGTGGATGTCCTCTCAGGGGTGGTCTTCTTTTGCCTTCTATTTTTTCCCTTGGTGTTTTTGTTTGGGTCCTAAGGGTTGGTTTCCTCCCTTAAATTTCCTTTGTTTGCCTTGTTCCTTTTGTTTTGCTGGAGGCGGAACTGGGATGGGACTTAACTCTAAACTTTCACAAAGTTCGCTATTTGGTTTTTGTTCCCATTCCGACTCTGCTTCCCACTCTCTTGCTTTCTTGTTCATTTTGTTTATTTTTGTCCTAAGGGTCGCTTTCCTCCATTAGGTTTTCTTTTCTTCACTTTTTACTTCGTTTGTCGGAGGCGGAACTGGGATGGAACTTAACTTTGAACTTTGGCAAAGTTCATGGTTTTATTCCCATTCTCGTTTTGGCTTCACTTCTCGCCTTCTCGTTTTCTTCGTTTCTTTTCCCGCTTTTAGCCTAAGGGTTGGTTTCCTCCCTTAGGTTTTCCTTTTCTTTCGTTTTGTTGAAGGCGGGACCTGGATGGAACTTAACTCTGAACTTTCACAAAGTTCACGGTTCGGTTCCCATTCCCATTCCGCCCCCGGCTCTGCCTATTTCCCTACCTTTCCTGTCTTGGTTCCGTCTCTGCCTCTACTGGGGTTGGTTCTATTTTCGCTTCCGCTTGTTTCCCTTCCTTTCCTATCTTGGTTCCATCTCTGCCTCCATCGGGGTTGGTTCTATTTCCTCTTCCACCTGTTTCCCTTTCTTTCCCATCTTGGTTCCGTCTCCGCCTTCGGTGGGGTTGGTTTCATTTCTGCCTCTACCTGTTTTGTGTCTCTGGACCTGTTTTGCTCATGGCTCTGCCTCCGTCTGTCTTTGGTTCCGTTTCCGTCTCCGCCTCCGCCGGGGTTGGTTTCATTTCTGCTTCCACCTGTTTCCCTTCCTTTCCTATCTTGGTTCCATCTCCGCCTCCACCGGGGTTGGTTTCATTTCCGCCTTTGCCTATTTTGTGTCTCTGTTCCTGTTTTGCTGGTGGCTCCACCTCCGCCTGTCTTTGGTTCCGCTTCTACCTAGGTTTGTGCGTGATTTTCTTTCCTTAGGAACTCTAATGGATCAGCTTGGATTTTGATGACGTGTTGAGCATTAATGGTGGTCCGTTTGAATGGAGGTTGGATCGAGTTGAAGGTTGTTGCTGGGGCCAAAGGAAGAATGAGTGTACTTTGAAGATTTGGCGAGATCTGCAGGTGCGGTCGAGTGCTTTGCAGCTGCTATCAGATGAAACACATTCCTGCATGCAAGGTCAGCGCGTTTGGTGGCCATTAATGGTGGGTAGACATGACATGGTGGGCTCAACCTAGTTTGGGTCGATCTGAGTCATTTGTTTGCCCAAATCAGATTTGATCGGCGACTTGTATGCACGCTAGTGTTTCGCATGCGTTGCTATTCGCATGGGTGAGGCATTAATGGTGGGTGTGTCTTGAGGGAATGTACCTAACTTTGTGTGATCCTAGATTGATCTGAAGGGGCTCTTGCTACATTCATTGCTGGACGATGAGTTATTGCTGGCCGTTGGGGCCGATTTGGTTGGTGGCCAAGCTTTTTTGTAACCCTAGCTCTGGTTCACATAGGCATGTTTCTATAAGTATGGCCTTTGGCCTCATTTGTAAGGGTTCGGATTGGCTAGGTGTGTTTTTTCTCCCACTAGTGGATTAAGCAAACTAAGTCAGAGGACTTGTAGACAATAGATTTAGTAGTAGAGTAGCATGTTGGAAGGTTAGAAGCTAGTTTTACATTTCAAGCAAGTGTTGTAACAAATTGGAATTGTTGCTAATGTGATGATTTAATACAAAGTGAGGAAATTGCACTATGGTTGGTGCCTTCTCTTGCATTGAATAATCTTGCATCGTTCATGTTCTATCTTTTAAATGACCTGGAAATGTTTGAATATATCTTAGGTTTAATTAGTAATGCTTGTGATTTAATGCTTGGAGTGTTGTAGCAATCCCTGGTTCATACTTTGGGCAGCTTCTTGATTATGGGAATGTTGTGCAAAGTCAACCTATACCTGATACTCATGTTCTTAGTTCAACTGTAGATATTCATCTAGTTTTATTAAATGAATGCCCACAGTCTAAAAATCTTTAACACCTTAGTAGATTGCACTGTTTTATGCAAGATTGCAGGTATAGCCTGAGTCGAACAAAAATTAGTTTAAGGGATTGGTCCATTCCAAGTATTTAATCATTTGCATGGTTAATCTTAGAAGTAGAGTTAACATTACGACTTCTGAAACCCTCATCTTTTGTTGTTTCTTTTATTATTTGATTAGAACTAGAGATTAAAGCATCACCCTATCTTAAAATCTGATGAGTTTAGAGCTTCCAACATTTTTTCATAAGACCCCTTGTGATTACCAACATTTTCACATTTATCATTGAGTTTGTTCTACTACACTGTCATGACCTGACACCCGTGAAACCTTGGTATTTTCTCTTTGTTCATAGAGATCAATCTTTCAAGAGAGATAGGATAACTTTTATTCTGTCTGATGTTGTTGCCGTGCAGAAACACCAAACAACACTATTTTATCATTTAAGTTAATTGGTTAATTAATGTGTTTCAATTATTTGGCATGGTCATGGTTCATTGTCGTTCAGGTGTTGTTTTGGGTTACGTTGCTCACATTTGTAATGTTAATTTAATTTAAAGCATTAAATTAAATTATTAAATTATTAAGAGAGTTTTATTAATTAATTATTAAATTAATTCAAAAGGGATAATAATTTAATAGTTTATGTTGTTATTTTATTAAAGATAAAAAAACGTAAATAAAACATAAACTTGTATTTATAAATAATGGATTGATAATCCACTTGCTAATAAAGTTTATTTTTTAAATTTAAAATATTTGGAAAATAAGGTATTGAATAAAATAGTAAAGTGGATAATTTATTTAATATTATAATTGGAATAATAAATGTAAAAAATGTAATTAAAAGAAATTGCGAAACAACATGAATTATTAAATTTAAATATTGTGACCTAATGTGAAACAACAAAGTAATTAAATTAAGGGTGAAAATTATTATCGAAAGTTTCAATCACCTTAGTGGAGTTAGGTTTCCTAATTAATTAAAATGCAAGGAATTGCCTACAGGTGGTAAAACAGGTGAAAGGTGAATTGACAAGTGGGAAAAATGATTTTTGTGGTTTTTTCATCTGTCCAATGGGTTACCGAAAAACTATAGAGTTTTTTCCTTAAATTTATTTTGGAGAATTGGGTAAAAGAAGGACATTTGGTTTGTCAACAAATTTTTTTAACGAGGATTTGGGCTCTGGTAAAAAGGGAGAAAGTTTTACAACTGAGAGAATTCAGGAAGTAACTCAGCATCATCTTCGTCTCCAAACACCGTGAATTTCAGGTTGGTTGTTGTCTTTTGTATGCAAGTTAATTTCAATTGTTCCAATGTGTTTATGTTGCCTTGAGTAAATATAAAATATGCTCTATTCACCAAATTGCCAATTTTTTTGGCATGGGTTGTGTTGTATTATATATATATGTATATGTGTGGTTACCTTGCTATGTATAGGTTTTCTGAAATGATGATAATATTAAATTAATATTTCTATATAATTAAATATATAAATATGTATATATGTATGTGTATATACATAAGTATATATATGTATATATATATATGCTGTGAATTCAATTTTTTGTTTATAATATGATTGTGTATTGTACAGTAAAGATATGTGTAAATTCAGTGTGATATATAAATATATAAAAAAATCATATAAATGTATATGTGCAAGCATATATGTATATGTATATATATGTTTGTATGCATATCTATTTAAAAAGAAATGTTTTAAATTATGATTCCATTTCTATGGAATATGTTTGTATGAAAAAAAAACACATTTAATTACTATAATGAGTAATTCTTTACGTTTTAAACGAATAATTAGGTTTTCTATGGTTTATGGCTATACAGTTTCATAATCATTTAAATGAAATTATTGGAGCATATATTTAAAACATAGTTAATCACTCAAGCTAATCTGCTACGTAGAAATGTATATTTTAATATTTATCTAATTTTTCTTTTAAAGGTTAAGTCGTTATGGGTAATTTCATTATTTTTTAAGTTACTTTAATTAGTGATTTATTTACTAATGTGAGTAAAAGATTTGTAAACCCTATTTTAAATTAGTTAATTTGTAGAACGTATTTATTTTAATTTATACATATATTTCAGTTTCTGATTAAGTCTTGATTGTGTATGTGTTAAAAGGGAAAAAAAAGTAGCATGTAGTTTTATATTAAAATTTACGTGGCTTTGATTTGAGTAAATATATGTAAATCTTGGTATAGTTATATTTGGATGTAAATATATATATGTTTTTACATATGTTTGTTGGATAATTATATTTAGATAAATTCTCAAAAAGTGTATTTAGATAAGTGGTTGGTTATTTTTATTTTTATTTATACATATATTTTAGTTTCTGATTAAGTCTTGATTGTGTATGTGTTAAAAAAAAAATTGTTGCGTAATTTGGTTACTGTTTGTTGACCTTTGGGGTTTGCACGGCGGGGCGTTACACCTTTTGGTATCAGAGCATGGTTATCAAACACTAGGCACTCTAGGTAGTTTGAGCCCACTTAGGTAACCTTGCGCTTTACTCTTGAACTCATTGTATTCCCCCTTTAATGTGGCATAGGGTCATGGATAGAGGTTGAGGTTGTGGCCATGGAAGAGGCTGAGGTGGTGGCCGTGGGCCAACTATGAAAGAACTCTGTCACAAATTTCCCACGAATCAGAACGTGAGGAGCATTAGGGGTCTCAAAATCATCCTGAAGGAGGAGACCCAAATGCGGAACAACATGTGATAGATGGATTGTAGTTAAGGAAATTGTTGGAGGAGGCAATTGGCCATTTAGGCCCTAGGCCGAAAGGGGAACAACGGGTAGAGAGAGAAAGAGAGGTCACCGAGGTGGAAATAATTAATAGTAGAGCAGGCTGCCGTAGTGGCTGGTCACATGAGAGACCTATTGAGAGCTCATCCTCCCACATTCGATGGTGCTGGTAGAGGATTTGAGGCAGAAAAATGGTCGATAGACTTGGATCATTGCTTTGCAATGCATCCTTACGATAACAATACTAGGGCTAGGTGCACCATCATGCACCTCAAAGGCTCTGCATCTACATGGTGGCAACTAAAAGAACATAAATTGCACCTGGACATCAACATAGTGACTTGGGAGTTATATTTGGAGAGATTTAGGAACCATTTCCTCCCAGATCATTGGAAACAACGTCGAGCAGATAAATTTCATGAGTTAAGACAAATGGCAATGTTTGTTGAGCAGTACGAGCGTTGATTCTATGAGCTCAAGTAGTATGTGGGAATCAACAATGATGAGGCGATGTTAGTACAAAACTTTGTTAGGGGCTTAAACACCCGAATCAGTGGAGGAGTCCAGGTCTTCGAGTCAAAGACAATGGAGGTAGTTGTTGAGAAGGCTTGTCTGGTAGAGGAAAATTTGGCTATGGCTTGGGGGGGTCACACAGGAGTTCAGATTGGAAATGCACCAGCACCTGGTTTTTGTTCTCGAGGTAGAAAACCTCAAGCTGCAAGATCTTCCAGGAGTCATCATGCACCCTCTAATGGCAATCAATAATTGTAGCCTAAGCACAAAAGTTCCCAATCTTAGCAGAGTGGCAAGTTTTAGTTCAAGAAAAATCAGAGTAGGCAACGAGCTCGTCAGGATCATTTCGAGCAACTTGCATAGAGTTCACAACCAACCCCCAGTTAGGGCAGTGTTCAACAATCTAGTGCACCGTCGGGTGTCAGAGGCTTTTGTAAGGGTACATGTTTCTCCTATGGTCAACAGGGGCATATTTCTCGACAATATCCGTAGAGGAAGACTATAGGTTCTAGTCAGAGGCCATCCACTTCCGAGCTGATAGTGGGCGATGCAAGTAGATCTCAGTGAGTATTCACGGTAGTTGACAATCATCAAGCTGATCAGTAGGGCACCATGGTTGAGACTTCAGGTGTGTTGCAAGGTTCTAGCATATCCATTCTCTTTGATTATGGTGAATCAGATTCATTTATTGCTCCTTTAATAGTAGAGCATTGTAGACTAGTGGCAGCAAGGTAAGGCGTTAAGTGGCAAGTTGAATTGGACTTTAGAGAAAAGGTAGCAGTAGAATCATTTGTTCAGGGCTGTAGTTTGAATTTTGGACCATTGTGACTTTAGTGGACCTCTGAATCCTACCTCTTGGTTCCTATGATGTTGTTTTGGGTATGGATTGGCTGAATGCTCACCGAGCTTTGATATATTGTCACCGCAAGGTAGTGCAATGTGCAGATGATTCAGGTAAGGAAGTTGAAATCATCGACATTCAAAGACCTATCTCATTATGGATGATTTCTACTATGCAATTAAAGAGGTGTTTCCATCAAGGTTGTCAACTATTTGTTGTGTCAGTTAATGACTTGGATTTGGGAGATAGTCGAGTGGTGTCATTGGATGACTATCCTCTCCTTAAGGATTTCAGAGATGTCTTTTGGAGTGAAATTTTGGGGATGCCACCAAAGTGTGACATTGACTTCAAAATTGATCTTGTACCTAGAGCTGAGCCTATATCTCGGGCTCCATATCAGATGACAATGCAGGAACTTTAGGAGCTCCATTTGTAGTTGGAGGAGTTATTAGCAAAAGGGTTCATTCATCCTAGTATTTCCCCTTGGGGAGCACCAGTGATATTCGTGAAGAAGAAGGATGGTTCCCTCCATTTGTGCATTGATTATAGGTAGCTAAAAAAAGTGACGGTAAAGAACCGGTACCCTTTGTCGATAATTGATGATCTATTTGACCAAATAAAGGGGGCTCAAGTATTCTCAAAGCTTGATCTTAAGTCGGGATACCATCAATTGCGGATAGCCAAAGCTGATATTCACAAAACAACATTTTGCACTTGGTACAGGCATTATAAATTCACTGTTATGCCATTTGGGTTGATGAATGAACCATTAGTCTTCATGAGCCTGATGAATGGAGTCTTCCTAACCTATTTGTATAGATTTATTCTAGTGTTCCTCAATGATATCCTGATTTACTTGAAGACTATGGAGGAGCACAAGGAACACTTGAGACAAGTATTGCAGTGCATGAGAGACATTCAATTGTATGCTAATTTGGAAAAGTGTGAGTTCTATAAGACTAAAGTGAAATACTTGGGTCACATCATCTCTAGAGAAGGTATCGCTGTGGATCCTTCAAAAATCCAAGCCATCGTTGATTGGCCTGCACCCACGAATGTTCCTGAGATTCACAGTTTTATGGGTTTAGCGAGCTATTATTGGTGGTTCATGCAGGGATTTTCAAGGATTGCACATCCCATCACTTCCCTTCAAAGGAAAGGGAAGAATTTTGTTTGGTCAGAATAGTGTCAGTTAGCTTTCCAGACCCTTAAGGAAAAGCTGACTAGTGCACCGATCCTAGCAGTTCCTGATCCTACTAAGGATTTCATGGTATGTATAGATGCTTCTTTGGAAGGCTTAGGAGCCGTTTTGTTGTAAGAAGGTTGGGTGATTGATTTTGAGTAGTGCAAGCTCAAGGATCATGAGATGAATTACTCTTTGCATGATTTGGAGTTAGTCGCTATTTTTCATGCCCTTGTGAGATGGAGCAATTTTTATTGGGGCATCGGTTCGAGCTACATAGTGATCATCGTAGTTTGTAGTATATCTTTACACAGCTAACCTAAATGCTAGGAAAAGGAGATGGATGGAGTTTCTTTGCGAATATGATTTTGAGGTTAAATACATCCAGGGCAAGGAAAATGTAGTGGTGGATGCTCTGAGTCAGAGGAGAAATGAGATATCTTCAGTAACTCTTGGTGTGGATCTAAAGAGCCAAATCCTTGCAGCTCTTCCCATAGATAGCTGGTATTAGGAATTGAAGGCAAAAATTGAGTCAGATAGCGATCTAGAGGGAAATTTTGCTGGTTATTCTCTGGAATTTGATGGATTTTTGTGGTATTTAGGTCATATGTATGTACCTCCTGTAGAGGGTCTTCGTACCCTAATCATGATAGAGGCACATCAAGCTCCCTATTCTGCTCATCTGGGAGTCAAGAAGATGTATGTAGACCTTCATTCACTGTACTTTTGGGTTGGAATGAAGAGAGATATTGCAGACTTTGTGGCGAGATGTCTAGAATGTCAGAGAGTTAAGGTAGAACACCAACATCCCACAGGTCTTTTACAACCTCATCTCGTTCTTGAACGGAAGTGGGATATCGTATATGTGAAATTCATTGTTGGTTTGCCTGTGTTGTCTCGTCGGCACGATGCTATTATGGTCACTGTGGACAGGTTGACCAAGGTGGCACACTTCTCTCCTATCCAATCATCCTATACTACGTCCTCTGTAGCCAGAATTTTCATGGAGGATATTGTTCAACTGCACGAAATTTCATGAAAGATTATTTCTGATAGAGATCTGGTGTTAACTTCTACATTGTGGACATCCTTGTAGCGTGCCTTAGGGACCCAACTGAACTTCAGTTCTACTTACCATCAGGAAAAAAATGGACAAACCGAGAGAGTCAACTAGGTTCTTGAGGAAATGCTTCACGTGTACGTGATGGATCAATAGTCGCATTGCGAGGACTATTTGCATCTAGTGGATTTTTCTTATAATAATGGATATCATAGCTCAATTGGTATGGCACCCTTTCAGGCATTATATGGCCATCCTTGTCGGACCCCGTTGAGTTGGGACTATCTTGAGGATAGAGTTCTGCTTGGACTCGACATGCTTCAGGACATGGAGCAACAGGTTGCTCACATCAGAGATCACTTAGTGGCAGCTCAGGACAAGCAAAAGAAGTATGTAGATGCATAAAGGGTCGGCCGTCAGTTTTCTATTGGAGATAAGGTTTTTCTGCGAGTGCGTCCATGGAAGAGTCCAATCTGTTATGGAAAAGGTTCTAAGCTCGTGCCTCATTTTGTGGGACCATTTGAGGTGTTGGAGAGAATTGGCCCCGTTGCTTATCACCTAGCATTACCACCCAGTCTATCGTGCATACACGATGCATTTAATGTTTATGTACTTAGGCCCTATTATCCAGATGTTTCTCATATGCTTGATTGGAATGTGTTGTAGGTCAAGGATGAGAAGCTGGCACTCGAGCCTATCGTCGTTCTTCAACACAAGAGACTCGTTCTCAAGGGCAGAGAAATTGAGCAGGTTTGGGTCCAATGGGACCCTAATGATATTTCTTCGGTGACATGGGAGGATGCATCCCGCATTAGAGAGTCATTTCCTTATTTGTTCTCTGGCTTTCAGAAGTAAGCCTAGATCTAGGGGGAGGATGTAATGCCTCTCGTGTTGCTGTCATTGTTTTGATACTCCTTCCATGTTGTGTTGCGTACTTGAGACTATGATGGTGTTTGTTTTACCATTTTGACTTGTTTGGTGGATAGTTTCATTTGCATGGAGGATTATGATACTCTCTTTTATGATGTTGATGATATGATGATGCATGATGTTTGTCTTTATCTGGTTATGCTTATTATCTGGATGCAGTATTATGTTGCTATGTAAATTTATTAATGCTTACTTCATGATACTAATGATGATGTGTTACTATTTGGAGTTAGGTGAGGGGACGGTGTAGCATTGCTCATTTGCGAGCACCCTGCTATGCTATGACTCCTCACTATGTGTTTGCGATTGGAGATATATGTTGCTTGACGTTTATTTTGATGCAGGATGCAGGTATCGGGCATCGACTCCACCTGCACTATCAAGTTTGAGTGTTCTCTATAAGCCCAATGGGTATGATGTGGAAATCCGAGTTGACAAGGAAGTTCCCCATCCTAGTTTGTCACCCCGTCGTTTTGTGTCGACGCCGTCGTCTGTTTGCGACCTCGTTCTCATTTTGGTATCACTTTGTTTGAGTCATTCGTTTTAATTGTTCATTTAATGTTGTTCTATTTTGTCGTTCAAGTTAATTGGTTAATTAATTTGTTTCAGTTATTTGACATGGTCATGGTTCATTGTTGTTTAGGTGTTGTTTTGGGTTACGTTGCTCGCATTTGTAATGTTGATTTAATTAAAGTATTAAATTAAATTATTAGATTATTAAGAGAGTTTTATTAATTAATTATTAAATTAATTCAAAAAGGATAATAATTTAATAATTTAATAGTTTAAATTGTTATTTTATTAAAGATAAAAAAACATAAATAAAACATAAACTTGTATTTATAAATAATGGATTGATAATCCACTTGCTAATTAAGTTTATTTTTTAAATTTAAAATATTTGGAAAATAAGGTATTGAATAAAATAGAAAAGTGGATAATTTATTTAATATTGTAATTGGAATAATAAATGTCAAAAAAGTAATTAAAAGGAATTGTGAAATAGTATGAATTATTAAATTTAAATATTGTGACCTAATGTGAAAGGACAAAGTAATTAAATTAAGGGTGAAAATTATTATTGAAAGTTTCAATCACCTTAGTGGAGTTAGGTTTCCTAATTAATTAAAATGCAAGGAATTGCCTACAGGTGGTAAAATAGGTCCAATGTGTTTATGCTGCCTTGAGTAAATATAAAATATGCTCCTTTATTCACCAAATTGCCAAATTTTTTGGCATAGGTTGTGTTGTATTTTATATATGTATATGTGTGGTTACCTTGCTGTGTACACGTTTTCTGAAATGATGATAATATTAAATTAATATTTCTATATAATTAAATATATAAATACGTATATATGTATGTGTATATACACATACATATATATTTATATATATATATGCTGCAAATTCAATTTGATGCTTATAATATGATTGTGTATTGTACAATAAGGATATGTGTAAATTTAGTGTGATATATAAATATAATTATATAAATAAATATATAAATATAATTATATAAAAAAATCATATAAATGTATATGTATACATACGTTTGTATGCATATCTTTTTAAAAAGAAATGTTTTAAATTATGATTCCATTTCTATGGAATATGTTTGTATGAAAAAAAACACATTTAATTACTATAATGAGTAATTCTTTATGTTTTAAACGAATAATTAGGTTTTATGTGGTTTATGGTTATATAGTTTCATAATCATTTAAATTAAATTATTGGAACATATATTTAAAACGTAGTTAATCACTCAAGTTAAATCTGCTGCATAGAAATGTATATTTTAATATTTATCTAATTGTTCTTTTAAAGGTTAAGTCGTTATGGGTAATTTCATTATCTTTTAAGTTACTTTAATCAGTGATTTATTTACTAATGTGAGTAAAATATTTGTAAACCCTATTTTAAATTAGTTAATTTGTAGAATGTATTTATTTTAATTTATACATATATTTCAGTTTATGATTAAGTCTTGATTGTGTATGTGTTAAAAGGGAAAAAAAAGTAGCAGGTAGTTTTATGTGCTAAATATATATATATATATTTTATTTTTATTTTTTTTACATATGTTTGTTGGATAATTATATTTAGATAAATTCTGGAAAAGTGTATTTAGATAAGTGATTGGTTATTTTAATTTTAATTTATACATATATTTCAGTTTCTGATTAAGTCTTGATTGTGTATGTGAAAAAAAAAATTTGCACGACGGGGCGTTACACCACCAACACATAATACAACATGATATTTTCCCTAATGAGAAAATACCTCCATATAAATAATAATAATAATAATAAAATAAAGAAAATATATAACACCATCAGTGATTTGAGAAACATCAAGTAATATATAGAGCTCCATAGCTATGACATCAATTAATTTTTATAAGGAGAAAGCACACACAACAAAAGAGAAAAAAAAAAAGTGAAACCTGTAAAGCATTAAATCTCAAACTGCAACAAGTAAAATATACAACATTCTCAAACTTTTTTTTCTCCTTATAATCACTCTATAGATTCTAGCATTGAAGGGGAATGGATAAATGAGAGGGGTGACTATGGCATCTGGAGCAGAGCTGAAGTGATGAGAAACCCTAAATCTAGGATGAGTGGGTAGATGAAAGGTTGAGGGGAGGTAATGTTTAGGGTTAGAGTCATGCTTTTTGTGAAGCAATGAGTTAGCAGAGAGATTAAGGAAGTACCTTCCAAGTGTAGGGAGGAATGAATCCTTGGGTCTAAGAGGAGATACACATGGATATACACCAGTTAGACTTCTAGAATGGGTCAACAATTAATAAAGTTTATGTGATAATAAGATGAGACTAAAGATATTAAAAATACACATCATTATGATATTATGTAATATTCTTTCCAAAATTTTATTTTTTATAGCATACTATAAAATACAATCAAAACTGAGTGACATTGATCTTATTCAGAGTAGCCAAAAATGAATATACTCTTCTCCACCTTATTTTTTGGGGAAGTTTAATTCATTAATTCCTGGAAGAAATCTGCAATAGGTAATGAATATGTTTTGTTATTATCAGAAAATGCCTCCATATAAATAATAATAATAATAAAATAAAGAAAATATATAACACCATTAGTGAGTCGAGCAACATCGGGTAGTATATAGAGCTCCATAGATTTGACATTGATTACTTTTTATAAGGAAAAAGCACACATAGAAAAAGAGAAAAAAAAGTGAAACCTGTAAAGCATTATATCCTAGACTCCAACAAGTAAAATATACAACATTCTCAAAAAAATTCTTCTCCTCATAATCGCTCTATAGATTCTAGCATTGAAGGGGAACACATAAATGAGAGGGGTGGCTATGGCATCTGGAGCAGAGCTGAAGTGATGAGCAGCCCTAAAGTTGGGACGAGTGGGTAGTTGAAAGGTTGAGGGGAGGTAACATTTAGGGTTAGAGTCATTCTTTTTGTGAAGCGATGAGTTAGCAGAGAGATTAAGGAAGTACCTTCCATGTGTAGGGAGGAATGACTCCTTGGGTCTCAGAGGAGATACACGTGGATATATGCCAGTTAGACATCTAGAATGGGTCAACAATTAATAAAGTTTATGTGATAATAAGATGAGACTAAAGATATTAAAAATACACATCATGATGATATTATGTAATATTCTTTCCAAAATTTTATTTTTATATCATACCATAAAATACAATCAAAATTGAGTGACAGTCATCTTATTCAGAGTAGCCAGAAATGAATATACTCTTCTCCACCTTATTTTTAAATTACATGAACTATATTTAGAGTAAGAGACCCAAAAGAGCATAAGTCCTCACTAGTTGTCGATGTAATAGATTTGTGAGCTCAAATATGATTGGACGTTCCATGTGGGGGTGGAGGGGGAATATATAGTTGTTTAGTTCATCCATTTTCATAGATAAGAATAAATGCCAATGGTTGAGATCTGTACATTACTCTTAGAGTCTTCGACTAGAGTATAGTTACCTTTGTCCATGGGATAACTTTGTAACTAAGCCTCTCTGAATTTTGAACTATTATTCAGATATGAAAAGGAAATCGTGTTATGAGGATAATATTATCAGTATATATAATTATGTTATAAATAATAGTAATACATAGTTTTAATTGACCAAGTAATAAGTAATACTTATAATCTCATATAACTATATTGTTAGAGGAAGTAAGGTAAATGATCTAACAATAAGTTATTGGATTGCGGTAGGTTAAAGATGGCAATATCGGTGTCATCAATAATAGTATTAACAATTTATATAACAAGTAATAGTAAGTGCTAAATAATAGAAGGAAATAAATTAGGATAAATTTAGATTTATTTTGCTTAAAGGAATTAAGCATTATTGATTGTAAAATATTTGTATACAAATTTAAACATAAAGCAATGAAAATGGGAAAAGAAAGTTGCCATCAAATACCAAAAATACTGCAAATAGAAAGAGAAGGTTCTCATCCATTTATCAAATCAACATTTATCTGGTTGAAAGGTGATAAGTGAGATTTTGGGGGCTTTTACCTTATTGAATGTCATTTTTTATTAAAGTCGCAAGATACACCCATATGTTAACCTTAGGTCTTAAATTAATATATTAGATTTTTTTCTTTGAGATCCTTTGTCATACTAAAGTTACCTAATTACTCGTATTAAGAGGGTTATAAAATAAACAAATCTATACATGTATGAAAAACCTTATTGTTAATTAACTTGAAGTTACGTAAATTAATTTGTGTATAACCACACATTATATTAATATATATGCGCATGAATTCTAGCATGATATAATCCACTTTGGAACTGAGGTATAACACTTGGTAATACTATTGTGCACTCGGTTGTAGAAGGCACATAGCATCATGGTGAATTTACCCTCAAGGTTGTTAAAAGTCAATATTAAACTTGTATGAGAGGTAAAGTATATAAAATATTATAAACTTGGTTTACTTTCATACTAAATGGAATTAAGTGTAATAATGTACATAGGTTAGGATGGAAGCTTAGTATGTAAAATATTAAAAATAAATTATAGATGAAGATAAGTCTCTTCCCTTGGAAAAATAAAACTATACTAATTTGTGGAGCATATATTTTTAACAATTTATCAAAGAAATCTTACTTCAAACTACCATCTTGACTTCTTCAAATAGTGTGGCCGTTAATTGAAAACGTAAGGAAATCCTAATAACCTTATGGGAATTTTCTCAAGGGACTCGAACTTAGAGAGAACAATCTAACTATTACTATTTTCCTAATAAGTGGGAGGGTTTAATAAGTGGCAGGGTTCGAGAGACATTATTTATTGCGACCTAGTGAGACACAAAAAGGGGTTCATGATAGTTCCCCTTGTTTTTATGCAAATGGATTACCAAACATTTATTAGAACATAGATGATGAATTTGTTCGAAGAAGCTTGAAGAGGTACATAATGCCTAATGGGGAAGGACCCTAGAGTCGATACATTATCAGATTTCAACTTAATTATGATTTTTTTTTAAAAAAAAATCATGCTCTTGTGTGGTCAATTTGGAGGTTAAATTTTTGGGCATTACAAGTTGTTATAAGGGTTATAAATTTCACCCATTTGCAATATCTTAGACCCACATTCCTATCATGAAAGTGAAAGATTCAGATAAGAGAAGATATAAGTCATTTCAAATGAGTAAATGAGTAAGAAAATTAGGCAATTGGTATAAATAATCTTTGATTCATTGGAAAGGAAAATGACTTGAATAAGAATTGTGGTTAACCAAAGCAAATATGTTGCTAATTTGGTTATCAATGTCCATCTCAACTTAATTTTAGAGCATCATGATCATAATAATATTTCTAAGGGAGTTTGATGCACAAACATCCATGAATGATCAAGTGATTTAACATTTTGAATGTTACAAAATATGAGTTATTTCACAATTATTTTCTTTATATTATCAATTTTCCTATCTATTTTACAATTCTTTTGTAGAAGATTAGGTTAATTGGTTTAAAGGGTATTTCACATCTTCCCAAGGTAGGTTTTTACCTTTTTTTCATCTAAATTCATGTTTCTAAACTCTTCATCTAGCACCTTTTAAATCAGAAAGGATGATAACCTATTCACCTTGCATATTGCAAACTTGGTAATTCGATAAATTTATTCACTCATTAAATAAGGTTCACACCTTTTTTAAGTTGAATCCTATTTACATTGTCTTTAGTTTGCAACTTTTAGATTACTTAGGACACTACCTTATTTTTCTTGCATCTGGTGAAATTGATGATGTGATCAAATTCCAAGAATCCTTGGGATAAGGTCACACCTCTTCTAAAAGAATTCACACAATTTGCAACATCCAAAGTGAAATTCATGGTGCACTTCTTCAACAACCTTATAATATATGCACAAATTTCACTTCATCTTATAAAAATGCTTCATTGTAACCATAGTTGAAAAATTAGATTTGACAACCAAAAATTTGACTTGGACTTGAGGTAACAATAAACATCCCTAGTGGGTTAAGGGGTTGTGCCCTTGGTGAGGTCCATAGATAGTTCCCTTCATGAGGTCTAGGGATAGAGTCCTTGGTGCATTCCCTATCATGGTATAGGGCTAGGTTGGGGATTGGAGCCCTCACCACCAAAATTAGATTAATGTATTTGAGACCACATGAACCTTGATGTCGCACACCATCTTTAATAGTTTTATCATTGTATTATCAAAATTTATCCCACTATTTATAACCAAATCTTAATTCTTCCTATACTTCCCTAGTGTGTTTTATAACATGAATTTCAAAGACATATTTTGTTGGGTGAAATAAGAATATAAAATGTCAAAAATAAATTAAAAAATAAAAGTTGTGGGTTTTTAAAAAATTATGACACTAGGAAAGTTTATGCCCAAAACTTGTGTCACTCTAAATAACTCAGTTGAAGCTCTATCAAAAACAAATAGAGTACTCAAATTATTTGACTTTGACTTGGTACACGAGTTGTGTCAACTTAGCATGACAAGTAGAAAAAAATGTGGGTTGTGTTGAGTTATTTGAGTTTTTAAACTATGATTGTAACCATAAAATTTGGTTGAGGTGATCAACTATCTTGTGTTAGGAAAGGGGTGTTGTACACCCTGCATAAGAAAAGACTTATTTTAATTATGTAAAATAAACATTTATTTGTGGTGCATCTTAGGAGATGTGTTTAACCACATTAAGTATTTATTTGGGTCCACTTGTAAAGTTGTATGTGACATTGGATTAGATATTTTATTTGTGGGTTGCACATAGGAAACACATTTAATGCTGAGAAAACTTAGTAACAAAAAGCAAATGTTTGGGTCAATGGTTTTGTGCACTAATGGTTTTGAGGCACATGGTTTTACCTTTACCACTTGGTTGTTTTGCATGAATCTAAATCTATAAAATCAAGCACATGTTTAGTGGTTGGGGTTGGCTAGTTCATTGGTTGAGTGAGTTGTCATTCTATTGAGCTCTCTTATTGAGTCCACATGTGAAGCATGGCATGGGATGTGTGGTTGCATAGTTACCTATTACGCTCAGACACATGAAGGATGCATTAGAGGATCTTGATGTTTTAGAAGTATTCATAGAGACTCTGTAAGTATATTGTAATGTTTCATTTATGAATAATACATTGAGCATGGATTATTTTGGAGGTTGATTCCCCCTTGACGACTTTCTTAGGGTATTTTCCAGGGTGTATCTTGTGTAATATTGTGGCATGTCTTTGATATTTGCATGATGGTTATTATGTAAGATTATATGCATATTGTTCTCTCATGAGGTTATGTAGGAAATGGTTTGATCAACCTGACAATTTTGTCATAAAAAGTGGTATTAAACCCATGGTTATGGTTGTGGGAGGAGATCTACTTGGTATTGTTTAACCCTTGTTTGATTAGGTCCTATTCAAAGTTGAAGCCATTGAAATGTTAAAGATATTTGAGATGTTTCAAGGTATGAGATATGTTGTGTAGATTATGAGTTGCAAATTTTAGGTTTTGGAGTTTGTAGATATGTAGTTGTATTTGAAAATTTGGGGTTTGAAAAAAGAGTTGAAAAAAGGGCTTTGGGTGCTCATCATGAGGGTTTTATGAGGGATGTTTCACATATGATCCTCTAGGACAAAATGAACCTTGCCATTGAATCTAAGACGCGTGAGAGATGAAGATTCATATATAAATTGACCTATTTTAGCCATTGGGGTTTTAGGGAATTTTTTTGCCCCATCCCCTTTCTTTGGTCGTATGGTCATATAGTTGTATGGTTGGTAAAAATTTAACAAAATAAAAATCTTTTGAAAAGTAAAATATACATTGATAAATTAAAAAAATAATAGTAGGGGAGGGTGGGGGGGTGGAATATAGACCCTTGGACCCCATTGGTACATTGACCAACAATAGTTATTCACAGTGTCGGTACGAGACTGTTGGCCCTACCAATGGTTTTCAACCCTCAACCAGTGGTCATCGAGTTGACAAGGCCTTAGGCCCTTAGTACTAGCTCCTAATTACATGGGCCTAAGCTTGAGCCCCTCGTGGAGAGTTTCAACTTTTGAAAATTCAAAATTAAAACAATTTAAACTTCACATTGGGTTTGTCACCAGATGCCCACTTGTGTGCTACACTACTAACATGCCACCTAGGGTAGCTCCTATGCCAACAATGATGTCATGTTGATGTTATCATGTATGGATCATATGGTTACCCTTGGCGTCTTATACCGTAATAGAGAAATTTTCTTCTAGTGGGCATAAATTTCAAATATAGTATTAGATTTTGGACTTCTTATAGTCGTCAAAAATATCTCTCTAGGCACTATGTAGTGATTTATGTTTGGTTTTTTAGGCCTTGTTATTTTTATTAGAATTTTTTGCCATCATTCTAAGATTTCTCTAGAATGGTTAGCATGCCATATCCTTCACATATATAATTGGATGCTTGAATTTGAATAGGTGATGTATTGTATGTGTAGTGTGCTACATAATGGATCAAGAGGTTTTCCACTTAGATGAGCAAAAAGAGGTTATAGACTTATTTGAACACTTGTAGGAGTCTAAGATTTAGGGTGTGATTACATGATCATTTAAAAAAATTGGAGGGTGAAAACTTGTGGGAGTGCATGTTTCTATGAGATTAATATGATGATACATCTAGTTTTCAAATTTGGTGCTTCCCAATACAAGTTTAGAGGTGTTTTTAGAGTTTGGATTTTGATGGAGATAAATACATAGGTTGTCTTCTAGTTTGAAAACATGGTTGATATGTGCCTAAGACTTGGAGTCTTGGTTTAACAAGAGTTGAGTATAAGTACAATGATGGTGATGATTATGGTGTCACAAATTTTCATGTGCACTTGAACATTAACACAACACGATCATGTATGCAGTTGCAAGGTGGTGGTGTGGTTCAATGTTGGGAGGTTATTCTCATCTCCTAGATGCTTGTTTGGTTCCTTGATTATGGTTACTTGATTGTGGATTTTTTTGGTGAATTGGATTTATAGGTGATCCAATGTTTTAATCTTGAGAGCTACATGGTATCATAGTTGTTATCTTCGTTTGTAGGTTACTGATTTGATGCTAGTTTAAATGTTGCAATAATTGATGATATATAAGCTATATAATTTTATGGGTTGGCCAACCATTCGTTGTAGTGGTATGAATTGAATTTAAATAGTCTATATTCACAAGTATTTGTAGTGTTGTTATAGATTCAATTAGTTGACCTTGTCTGCGGTCATTTATGCATTGGTATGTTGCATTGAGATGAGAGGATGGATGAGTAGAGTGTCTAGATAGACAGGTATTGGGACTTGTAGCATGTTGTTTATCACGATGTCATGAATAGCTTTTTTGTGTGATTTAGTGTGAGCTTTTGATATTGATGTTTTGGTGGTGGTTGTATCTTCTTGTCTTGGATATCTTAGTTCTATTTTATTCTTTGGAGTTGCTAATAGTGTAGTTGAGTGTGTGTGAAACATGGATGATATTCATTTAGGAGATAGTTATCACAATATCATGAATATATCAGTATCATGGTCTAGTGGGAGCTTTGGTAGTGATTTGGATTCATCACTTGGTAATCGATGAGATTGTACAATGGTTTTTGGTGTCATGGAGGAGCTCTTGGATTCTATTTGCTACAATGAGTTATTTGACATCTTGAGTTTTATTGATAGGAGATGGTGATTTTTATGTGATTGGAGATGTTGACATCTTGGTTAGCCATGGAAGAATTGCATATTTTTTGGTTGAGGTGTTGTAAATTTTGATAGGTGATCCTTCGTTGAAAGGATGGTATGATAAGTTCATTGAGCATATAATATTGTTTTGAGGAGATGTTATATCATTATGTGTTCTTCATTCTTTAGACATGTAGTGGGAGTTTTGACATTGATTTGGATAGTTCTATTGGTATTGAGCTCATTGGTCATGTGCTTAGTAGTTTCATGAGAGTGTGATGTTTCATTTGGAGCCTAGCATGGATTGATTGGTTGTATGTGCTCATGGATACTTGGATACTTGGGTGAAGTTCTCTTGAGTTTAGAGACATTTGTTGAGATGATTACTCTTTGGAGGTTTTAATAGGAAGTTTGATGAGCCTTTACCTTGATATGGGTGTGAGTTCATGATGAATCTATAGAGGATATTGTTCTTGGAGAGAGTCATTGTCGCTTGGTGCATCATGAAGGAGAAAATTCATTCCCTACTCTTGGTCTACTATGTTGTACCCAAAATAATTTTTTGGCATTTTGCTTAAATTGAGCTAAATCATGTAAAAATGTTGTCAAAAGTATGTTTTAGGTCAAACCAAATGTAGGTTTTTTATCAAAGAAGATGATTGCAAATTTCTGAAAATTTGAAAATTAGGATTTCAAACCCCTATTTTTAGGAAAAACCTAAAAAATAGGACCTTTCCAGAAATGATTGAAAATGATTTTCAAAGGATAAATTGACTTCATGATCATGCTAGTCAAGTCAAAATAATCAAAAAGTATGTTTTACTTTGGTGGGTCTATTTTCATCTTTCAGGATGAAAGTTGGGACCTCCACAACCATTAATGGAAGAATGGCTAGTACTAGGTGGTGAAATCTAAGCTTCAAAATATTTGACGATGAATCCATGGCGAAAATACTCAAAAAGACGCTCTGCGATGAAGGGGATTTTCAAAAGTGAAAAATGCTAAAAATTGGTTGTCTAGAAAATGAATGCCTTGCTACCAAGGAGGCTATGTAGTTGACTACCTTAGTCATTTTTCCAAACACCCATACACGCAAAATGATGAAGGTGATTACAAGGATGCACACATCTATGTCATCAACAACAATTCTTAAGACAGTCACGATGCATGGCGAACATGACGCATGAAGAGATGAAGATTTTCAATGAAAATGATGAAACTGCAAGCTAAAAGCGCCCTTGCTAGTTAGGAGCACCCTTGAAATCCAAAGGTCAAAGGTAGTCATCAACTTTCACCAAGGCAGACATCTTCTCCGTGTTCCTATTGGCTTTTCGCTGCATCGTCAAGCTAAGTCACCCGATTCACCGAGTAAGGATGAATATAAGCGAAGTTAGGAGATGTTGCAATGCAAGTACCATCAAAATGATAGTCAAACATGAGAAAAAGTGCCCCTGTTGACTAGGGGCACCCTTGGATTAGATGGTCTAGATGTTAGTTGTTGAACAAGCTTGTCTTCAGGTAACCTCTCCAACATTAGCTCAACTTTGCAACAAACCTATTTGTTATCCTACGAGACACATAAAATGACAACAATTGTTGATCATTCAAGCATGCAAAATGGAAGGAAAATCAATGCACATCAAGGCAAAAGAACCCCTGCAGGCTAGGAGCGCCCCTCATTTTGAGTTACTTGATGAGGTATTCAACAACTGCTTTCTACAAGGCATCTGTTCAGCTCCCTCTCAGCTTTATGATCAATCTAGTTGCACATTCACATGACCTGTCAAATAGTCATAAGAAAAGATCAAGCAGAAAACACCAAAGGTGAAGGCTGAATGAAGAACATGGAAAAATTGAACAAGTGTCAAGGAAAAGCGCCCCTACTGAGAATATGCACCCAAATTTTTGGGCAATCATATGCATTCTGTAAGCTCAGTAACTTCCAAGATGACCTTCTCTGTTGTGATCAATCTGAATAATGACACCGTCAACAAAGACAACAGATAAGTTAAACACCTATGGACAAAGATCAAGATGGGGTAGTTTGTGAAAGTTTACAACATGAAGATAACTTGTCAAAAGGTCAAAAGTGCCCTTGCAGGCCAGGAGTGCCAATGCTTTTGAAGTACCTTAATAAACTTTCACAGTCCATGAAGCCAATGATCCTTTTCGAGACTGAGTTGGTATTCCATCCCATATCTCAGCAAGATCATCAGACTCATCAGTCATAGGTGATCTCAGATCAGAGCACAAAGGGTCAAATTGGATGGATTGAAGAACGCTAAAGAAAATTGGCTAAGTCTAGTGGAAAGAGCACCTTCTTAGGAAAAGGCACCCAAGAGTCAGAAGCATTAGACTTAGGTTTTGAGATTTGCAGCTCCCAAGCACACTTCATCAGAGTTGTTCCATCTTAGTAGTGGATCTGTCAACAACACTTCAAGATCAACTGAGCAACCCGAATCAGGGATCGAACAGAGGCATTTCACCATCAAAAAATAATGAAAAATTGTTCAACTCTTCAAATGGACGCCTAAAGTCAAATTAAGGCTTAGTTGACTGAAGTTGACTATTTTGAAGGCTTTTACATGGCTAAAATATCCCAAAATTGGTGGAATTTTCTCTAGTGAACTCATGATCAGGCAAATTAACTCCCCAATTAGGTTTTGGATGCCCAATTGATGCTTGCAACTCCAAATTGACATATCAAAGAATATAGGTGTCCATTATTCATTATTTCTTTGTAGGTTGAGGAGCTCAAGAGCAAATATTTTCTTCTCCAACTTTTTTGAAGATCTGATAGAGGGGTTTTCATCGTTCTTCATATTTTTGAAGATCTGTTGCACAAAGGGACCATTTATCAAAGGTTGCATCAAAATGCATAATTCTTCCAGAAAGAAAATTGATAACTTCCAATATTCTTCTTATCTTTTTCCTCTTTCCTTGTCTTAGATATTCTTGCATATCCAAGAAAATAATAGATAATCATAGATCTGACCAATTGGGTATGATCAACACTACTTTTTCAACAAAACCCACATGTTAGATTTTTCCAAAAAAAGTAGCCTTGCTACCCCTATTTTTTAGGGATTTTGGAAAAAGTCTTAATTTTGAAAAACAGACAAACTAGATTTGTTTAGCTCTGAAGCACAAACAAAACCCATATGTTGGATTTTTCCAAGAAAAATCATTTTTTGGTGCCTCATTGCCTTTGCCATCGAAGGGCTCTTGCATGTCATAGAAAAAATCATTTTTTTTAATTTTGAAGTTCTGAAATTTTTTTAGAAATATTTCTCAACAAAACCCACGTCTCAAATTTTTTTGTAAAAATTACCCCCGACAAGGCTATTTTTAGCAGTTCAAGAAAAAGTTGTTCAAACAACATCGTGTGCATAGTCAATCTTCAAGGTTTTCATAATGGAGTTCTCCCAATGCCAAGAACAAGGCCAAGACGATCTTATTCCATGAATTTCTGAAAATGACTAACACTAATCTGTGTTGGGCACACCCAGAGGTCAATTTGAACAGATTGACAAGCATAGACACACAAGTCCACAAGTTCCATAATGGTTTCACCTCGTATATCTGATAGCTTTCCAAGGCCAATTTAGAGGATTGTAACCGTTGGAATTTTGTGTGTGCAATGAGTTCATGTACATTTCTCACGACTTGAGTGTTTGCAGTCAAACTTTGCGGTTTCATCATACAAAACTCTTCCATTGAGAAAGATCACAAAAAATGTCAGAAACATAAAGCTACAAAAGAACGTAGAAGGTAGTCATTCCAAACATAGAGCTACCATCGGTGAACACTACACTACCTTCCACGTCAAAGTGGAAACAAAACAAAAAGATGAGTAACCCTCCTAAGGGAAACCGAATGGAGGATACACATACATCAAGTTGTTGACACTAACAGTTGAGGCATGTGATGATCTTCGTATGAAGAAGTCAACAACTGGTCATAAGGATTGTTGACTGAAGGTGGTGAGGTGTAAAACACCCGCTTAGGACATCCTACCCTCTAGAATAGCATTAATGGAAATGAGAACTAACTTGATGCCTCATTCCAAGTTAACTCACCACCCCACTGATCATGCATGTCAGATCCCACTAATTATGGATGTCTATTTCTAGATCTCCACTAATTGTGGAACTCTATTTTTGGAGGCACTTTTGTAATTGGAGTTGACTTTTAGTTTAGTTTTAGTTAACTAAAGTAGCTTTCCAATTAAGTACTAGGTCACCTACATTTAGACATAGGAATAAATCTTGCAGATTGGCAAGAGCTGTTGATTGACTCAAGGAGATTTTAGGGTTGCCTACTCCTTTGATTTTCTATAAATAAGAGTCTTTGCTCATTCTTTTGGAAATTTTATTTACTACACAAAATTGTTGCGCCATTGTTGCCAACAAGTTTGAAAGTGCATATCTGTTGACTCTTGGATGAGAGTTAATTGGTTGATCGCAATTGTTTATGATTTTATACCTTTGCAGTCCCAATTACTTGTAATTCATTGAGAAAGCTTGAAGAAGGAAATCAAAAGGCACATGCAGTTTGATCTAAAGATTTGAGTTCTTCTAAACGTCTTGTGTTTATAACTTATTGTTTCAATCTCCTCCTTGGACAGGGGTTCCTCAAATATTTTGATGTTGATAGTTATTGTCTGATGTTGTTTAATGAGTTGTCTTTCAGCCTACACTTTGGACATGTTTCTTCACCTCATCAAGAATCCTATTAGTCAGTCCATCATAATTTTTTGTTTCAAGTGAGTTGTTTCCCAACTTATACCTCAGACAAGGGCTCCCCCTCCTTGGAAAGTCTTAGATCCAACTAAATGTAAAGAGTGTTTTCTTGCATAATACCTTATCCCAACAAAGATTTGAGAGTTCAGAGCTTGAGACATATTTTGAAGAGATGGTGGATTCAAGTGATCCAACCAATCCATTCTAGCTCCTATGCCCCCATGCTCTGTTTACCTTGAGGAGATAGGATAGATTAAAATATAGTTTATTTGTAGTTAAGATTTGCATAAACCAGAGAAAAACTTAGCTACAACACATTATGTTTATGAACCCTTGTGTCCTGCCACTGAGTAAAAAAGATAGGAACCTTAGTTTACTATACTTTTTATGCAAAACATAAGAAAAGAGGGATCTTCCTCTCTATAATTTGAAGAGCAATTACTAAAACACTTGCAATAGTTGTCTATTTCAAATAAGCACTCAAGAGGTGCTAATTGAAACACCAACAATTTTTTGGCACCCACTGTGGGGCAACAAGGCATAAAACTTCAAGAAAGCTAATGCTTTATTTCACGGGAATGATTCTCTAGCATCCGATTGCATGATCCATACAAGAAGCAACGGATGGTAACAACAATAATGCTGGCAAGAGACGTCCACCTTTATTACCTTGGGGTAATAACATTGGACCTTTGGCTTTTCAGGTAAATCATGAGTTACCTAAAGGGTCAAGGAAGCACTTTCCCTGATTTCACGGCGATGGGAGTCGTCAGTATGATGAAAATTTTGTTGCATTCACAACGGCTTGCATCATCTTGCATGTGCCACATGAAGACATCGTTGTGCATCTCTTTGTGGAGACTCTTGTTGGGAATGTTGTGGACTAGTTCAGTCACCTGAAGCCAAGTGTTATTACAAGCTGGGAAACTATCAGTGGGAAGTTTTTGGTGAGATTCAAACCCACCGAAGACAACCATTTATTGTTCACCCAACTTTTAATTTCAAATATGGAGCACAAACAACACATGAGGGAGTTTGTGGCGAGATTTAATCATCTTGTTACATGAATTTCTTCTACACTCAATCCATCACCATAGATTTTGATGAGCTGTTTCATAAATGCTCTTCCATCATAGATAACCTTCTTCCTTAAGATGAAAAAAGAAATAAATTTGAAGAGTGTGCAAGAACACGCCATCGAGTTGGAGGATAATATGATCACTTTTGGCTTGATCAAAGTAGACTCTATTAGATCTCTAGTTCAACAACCATACCGACCAAAGAGAGACAATCTTCAGCCACGGTTGCTAACATCTCCATCAAGACCAATGATTGAATTTGCACACAGTGTAGTATTTTGTTGTTTCCATGACACTAATGAACACACAAAATTCACATGTCTAGAGAATCTAAGAATGACCCAAATCATGGGATACACTGAAGCTGCTCCGAGTTCTAGTTTTGTACCAACAACAATTTCGAAGGTTGTCTTACCATAGATGGACAACTTCGATGGTGACTTCGCAATGGGATATTTTGAACCCATTATTAAAGAAGAAAAAGAAGCATACCGTCACTATTCTCTTAAAGTGAATCATGAAAAAATTTCAACTCTAGTGTCTACACGTGTTCAACACTTCAAAGCACATAAAGAAGAGGAAGAAAGATGAAGATCAAACAAAAAGGGTGAAGAGGTGCCTTCCACTTCAATCCCAGGTCTTCACAGAGGAATGCTATGCTAGTTGCTCAAGATCCTTCTTCAACAAATTTTGACATCGTAGCTTCTATGATGAAGACAAAGGTGCAAATCTCTCAACTGTAATATCTTCAGGATCATCCAGAACAAATGGATCAGATTCTCAATGTTGTAAAGAAGTAAGTTGTGCTCAAGTCATCTGATCCAGTAGGAGCAAAGCCTGAAATGAATCTTGGTAATTATGTGACTCTACCAGAAATAGAAACTGAAGATCAGAACATTTCATATTCTGAAAAGATACTGATAGAGGACACAAGGTCATGGACAACATAGTTCTATGGAGGTTGTTCAAATACAGTTTCAAAAGTAGGGTAAGTAATCATCTCTCCTAAAGGACAAATGCACCAATTTGTACAATTAGAATTCACTGAAGCTGAGAAAGAGGTGCTTTTGTTAGGCCTCAAAGATACCGAAGACATGGGAATCAAACTCCTGTGTGGTAAGGGAGATCTAGAGTTGATTCATGAGTCAGTCAAAGGATATTTTCAGGTCAACAAAGATCACCTACGAGATTATAGAAATCGAGTTTGGAACTCGATTGACTGGTTTGAAGAGTTCAACATCATGAGGATGGATGACAACATAACTAATGCCTCAGAAGTACCAGCTTTCTCATTTGCATCATATTCTAAATTTTATCAGAGTACCTTTGCTTGGATATACAAATTCCTGAGAATCTTCATTCTAGAGGGATTGTCTCCTACAATTCCCATAAGAAGAGAAGTAAAACCTTTCAAGCAAAAGCAACATCGATGGGAGACTTTTCATGCTACCATGAAGAAGACAATACTTGAAACATTTCATCCCTTTGAAGATGGGGTGAGTTCTTTATAAATAATTTTCTTTTTCTTTAACTTTATGTTGTTATGTGTTTCCCCGTTCCATAAAGTATCATCATGTTCTAGGTGATTTCTTAGGTAGTCTTGTTTTAGGTGAATAATTAGGAGAACCCGAATTGTTAGGTGAATTAGGAAATAAATATTGACTCCAATGCCCAACTGATAAGAGTACTGGTCTATGAAACTTGATATTCTTGGTTCTCCTATGTCATAAGTATCCGACATGGTCACCAAACGGAGCCTAATGTTGTACCCAAAATAGATTTTTGGCATTTTGCTTGTATTGATCTAAATCATGTAAAAATGTTGTCAAAAGTATGTTTTAGGTCAAACCAAACATAGGGTTTTTGTCAAAGAAGATGCTTGTAATTTTTTTGAAAATTTGAAAATTAGGGTTTCAAACCCCTGTTTTTAGGAAAAACCTAAAAAATAGGACCTTTCTATAAATGATTAAAAATGATTTTGATAGGATAAATTGACTTCACGATCACACTAGTCAAGTAAAAATCATTAAAAAGTATGTTATACTCTGGTGGGTCTATTTTCATCTTTTAGGAAGAAAGTTGGGACCTCTACAACCATTAATGGTAGAATGGCCAGTACTAGGTGGTGAAATCTAAGATTCAAAAGCTTCAATGATGAATCCATGGTGAAAATGCTCGAAAAGATGCTCTACGACGAAGGGGATTTTCAAAAGTGAAAAATTCTGAAAATTGGCTGTCTGAAAAATGAACGCCTTGCTACCAAGGAGGCCGTGTAGTTGAATGCCTTAGTCATTTTTCCAAACACCCATACACACAACATGATGAAGGTGATTGAATGGATGCACACATATACGTCATCAACAACAATGCTCAAGACAATCATGATGCACGACAAACGTGAAGCATGAAGAGATGAAGATTTTCAATGAAAATGATGAAACTGCAAGCTAAAAGCGCCCCTATTGGTCAAGGGTGCCCTTGAATTCCAAAGGTCAAAGGTAGTCATCTTCTCTATGTTCCTACTGTCTTTCTAATGCATCATCAAGCTAAGTCACCTAATTCACCGAGCAACGACGAACGCAAGCGAAGTCAGAAGATGCTGCAATGCAAGTACCATGAAAATGACAGTCAAACATGATAAAAGCACCCCTATTGACCAGGGGTGCTCTTGAATTAGATGGTCTAGATATTAGTTGTTGAACAAGACTATCTTTGGGTAACCTCTCCAGCATCAGCTCAACTTCGCAATGAACTTGTTTGTTAGCCTGTGAGACACATCAAACGACAATAGTTGTTAATCATTCAAGTTTGCAAAATGGAAGGACAATCAATGCACATCAAGGAAAAAGCGTCCCTGCAGGCCAGGGGTGCCCCTCATTTTGAGTCACCTGATGAGGTCTTCAACAACTGCTTTCTTGCAAGGCATTTGTTCAGCTCCCTCTCAGCTTTGCGATCAATCTAGTTGCGCATTCACAGGACTTGTCAAATAGTCATAGGCAAAGATCAAGAAAAAAACACCAAAGGTGAAGGATGAATACATAACATGGAAAAATTAAACAACTGTCAAGGAAAAGCGCCCCTGCTGAGAATAGGTGCCCAAATTTTTGGGAAATTAGATGCAGTTTGTAAGCTTAGTAACCTCCAAGATGACCTTCTCTATTGTGATCAATGTCAATAATGACATCGTTAGTGAAGACAATAGATAATTTAAACACCCGAGGACAAAGATCAAGTTGGGGTAGTTCATGAAATTTTACAACATGAAGATAACTAGTCAAAAGGTCAAAAGTGCCCCTAAAGGCCAGAGGCGCCCATGCTTTTGAAGTACTTTAATCAACTTTCATAGTTCATGAAGCTAGTCATCCTTTTCAGGATTGAGTTGGTATTGCATCCCATGTCTCAGCAAGGTCATCAGACTCATCAGTCATAGGTGATCTCAGATCAAAGAATGGAGGGTCAAATTGGAGGGATTGAAGAATGCTAAAGAAAATTGACTGTCTAGTGTAAAAAGTACCTTTTTGGGAAAAGGCACCCAAGAATTAGAAACACCAGACTCAGGTTTTGAGCTTTGTAGCTCCCAAGCACACTTCATCAGATTTGTTCCATCTCAACAGTGGATTTGTCAGCAACACTTCAAGATCAATTGAGCAACCCGAATCAGGGATCGAACGAAGGCATTTCACCATGAAAAATAATGAAAAAGTGTTCAACTCTTCAAATGGATGCCTAAAGTCAAAATAAGGCTCAGTTGACTGAAGTTGACTATTTTGAAGGCTTTTACATGGCTAAAACATCCCAAAATTGGTGGAATTTTCTCCAGTGAACTCCTGATCAAGTAGATTAACTCCCCAATCGGGTTTTGGATGCCCAATTGATGCTTGCAACTCCAAATTGACATATCAAAGCATCTAGGCATCCATTCTTCATTATTTCTTTGCAGGTTGAGAAGCTCAAGAACATATATTTTTCTTCTCCAATGTTTTTGAAGATCTGACAGAGGGGTTTTCACCGTTCTTCATATTTTTGAAGATATGTTGCACAAAGGGAGCATTTATCAGAGGTTGCATCAAAAGGCATAATTCTTCTAGAAAGACAGCTAATAACTTCCAATCTTCTTCTTATCTTTTTCCTCTTTCCTTGTCTTAGATATTCTTGCATGTCCAAGAAAACAACAGATAATAACATATCTGACCAACCAGGTATGGTCAACACTACTTTTTCAACAAAACCCACATGTTAGATTTTTCTAGAAAAAGTAGCCTTGCTGCCCCTATTTTTTAGGGATTTTGAAAAAAGTTATAATTTTGAAAAACAAAAAAAATTGGGTTTATTCAGCTCTGAATTACGAACAAAACCCATATGTTGGATTTTTCCAAGAAAAATCATTTTCTGGTGCCTCGCTACCTCTACCATCGAAGGGCACTTGCATGTCATAGAAAAAAATCATTTTTTTTGAATTTATGATGTTTTGGGTTTGTTTAGAAAATCATTCTCAACAAAACCCACGTCTCAGATTTTTTTTGTAAAAATTACCCCCGACAAGCCTATTTTTAGCAGTTCCAGAAAAATTTGTCCAAACAACATCGTGTGCACAATCAATCTTCAAGGTTTTCAAAATGTAGTTCTCCCAATCCCAAGAACAAGGCCAAGACGGTCTTATTCCATGAATTTCTGAAAACGACTGACACCGATCTGCGTTGGGCACACCCAGAGGTCAATTTGAACATATTGACAAGCATAGACACACAAGTCTATAGGTTCCATAATGGTTTCACCTCGTATATTTGATAGCCTTCCAAGTCCAGTTTAGAGGATTGTAACCGTTGGAATTTTGCGCATGTAGCTAGTTCATGTACATTTCTCACGGTTGGAGTGTTTTCTATCAAACTTCACGGTTTCATCATACAAAACTCTTCCATTGAGAAAGATAAAGGAAAAAGTCAAAAATGTAAAGTTGCAAAAGAACGCGGAAGGTAGTCATTCCCAACACAAAGCCGCCATCGGTGAACACTACACTACCTTCCACGTCAAAGTGGAAACACAAAAAAAAAGATGAGTAACCCTCCTAAGGGAAACCGAATGAAGGAGATACATACATCAAGTTGTTGACACTAACAGTTGAAGCATGTGATGATCTCCATATGAACAACAATTGGTCAAAAGGATTGTTGACTGAAGGTGGTGAGGTGTAAAATAGCCACTTAGCACGTTCTACCCTCTAGAATAGCATTAATGGCAATAGGAGCTAACTTGATACCTCATTCTAGGTTAACTCACCATACCACTAATCATGCATGTCAGATCCCACTAATTATGGATGTCTATTTCTAGATTTCCACTAATTGTGGATCTCTATTTTTGGAGGCACTTTTGTAATTGGAGTTGACTTTTAGTTTAGTTTCAATTAACTGAAGTATCTTTCCAGTTAACTGCTAGGTCACCTACATTTAGACATAAGAATAAATCTTGTAGATTGGAAAGAACTATTTGTTAACTCAGGGAGATTTTAGGGTTGCCTACTCAGGTTGATTTTCTATAAATAAGAGCATTTGCTCATTATTTTGAAACTTTTATTTACTACACAAAATTGTTGCACCATTGTTGCCAACAAGTTTGTAAGTGCATATCTGTTGACTCTTGGATGAGAGTTAATTGGTTGATCGCAATTGTGTATGATTTCGTACCTTTGCAGTCCCAATTATTTGTAATTCATTGAGAAATCTTGAAGAAGGAAATCAAAAGGCACATGCAGTTTGATCTAAAGATTTGAGTTCTTCTAAATGTCTCATGTTTATAGCTTACTGTTTCAATCTCCTCCTTGGACAGGGGTTCCTCGAATATTTTAATGTTGATAGTTATTGTCTGATGTTGTTTAATGAGTTATCTTTCAGCCTACACTTTGGACATGTTTCTTCACCTCCTCAAGAATCATGTTAGTCAATCCATCATAATTTGTTGTTTCAAGTGAGTTGTTTCCTAGCCTATACCTCAGACAGGGGCTCCCCCTCCTTGGAAAGTCTTAGATCCAACTTACTGTAAAGAGTGTTTTCTTGCATAATACCTTATCCCAGCATAGATATGAGAGTTCAAAGCCTTGGACATATTCTGAAGAGATGGTGGATTCAAGTGATTCAACCAATCTATTCCAGCTCCCATGCCCTCATGCTTTGTTTATATTGAGGAGATAGGATAGATGAAAAGCTAGTTTAGTTGTAGTTAAGATCTGCAGAAACCAAAGAAAAGCTTACCTACAACACATTGTGTTTATGCACCCTTGTGTTCTGCCACTGAGTAAAAAAGATAGGAACCTTAGTTTACTGTACTTTTTATGCAAAACATCAGCAAAGAGGGACCTTCCTCTTTATAATTGGAAGAGCAGTTACTAACACACTTGCAATAGCTATCTATTTCAAATAAGCACTCGAGAGGTGCTAATTGAAATGCCAACATACTCAACAAATAATCATTATGTTTTATGCTTTGTCTTCTCACGGGTGTGGATCTTAAGCTATGCTTGTTAGTTTTGGAGCCCGTTCATTTGAGGAGTGTTTGACATGGTTATCTCTTTGTGTATATGAGGAAGTTTAGGAGATGTTATTCAGATTATTCTTGGTTTTCAGAATGGATTTGAGTTTGATTTTTCTTGGTTAGAGAGGCTTACATCCATGTTGGTTATATGCAATACATATGTTTTGTTTGATCTATGAGATTGAATGATTGGTTTTGTTGAGAATTTTTAGTTGGGGTTATGAATGAGGTCTAAATTGACACATATTAACACTTTTAGGTGTTGATAGGACTTGTTATGTGATATGATTTAAATATTTTTCTCTTTGTGGATACTTCCTCAAGGTTCATGTTCACATGGTTTCCTGTGGTGGACTTGGGAAAGTTATGGGATCTTGTTGCGAGAGAGTATGTAACCGTTTTTGTTGCATGTGTGGATCATTGTGATTGTTTTTTTGTTACTACATTGTTTGATTATCCACGTCTTGATTTTAGTGTTTATTGGTAGATTTGGCATGATTTGATCTATTTTTATATTTGGAATTACCCATCTAGTGGGAGTTCTTGGATGAGTATGTTCTTCATTGATAGGTTTTAACATGGAGCTTGTGATTGCAATTATGGGTTGGATATTTTGTTTCCAGGAGTTCTACTGATGTTTTTTGTTAATTTGGAGATATGTATGATTGGATGGATTAAAATTTGTTGTGGTTTGTAATATCCCTTACTGAAAATTTTCAATTATCTTTCAAAGATAACGCATTTGACTCACAAGCATTTTGTCAAACAGTTGGCTTCTATGTTATTCTCAACAATATTTTGTAGAAATGTTTCGAAACAAAAAACACAATTTAATGAACTAAGAATAAATTTGTTAATATTCAATAAGAAGATTCTTTACAATTACCATCAAATGAACTTTCAATATATTAATGCTATGACCAAGTAGAATAATAATGAAACATTGCAGTTGGTTACAATTCCATATATATTAAAATCTAGAAACGATATTAACACAATATTGATCATAGTTCAGTTATGAGACATTAAGACTTGGGTAAATACCTCTGAAGACAATGACTCAACCACTTATGTGTTCATTGGATATCCAAAATGGAGCAACTAGGAAAAATATTGAATTTTGAACTACTTCATAGTGCACTAACAATAGAGAAAATCAACCTTTATGATATCTAGTTACAGTCTAGAAGATGCTCAAACAACTTATTTTAATACATCACTGGATCTATAGTCAACATCTAGAAGTGAATTGTTTATTAGAAGTTTGAAAAAGACTTTGAATGAAGCACCTAGTTGTCTAGTAACTGGAAAATTGTAGCAAACATATCTGAAAGGAAAAAATCCCTTCCAAACCCTAGTCAACTCTCTCCCAAATTATTATGACATTCCTTCAAAGGCCACAACTTATTTTTTTGTAAGGATAAATGTAAAAATTGCTCACCTCAACTTGTAGATATAGTGACCCCCTTGGTGGTGCCTAGAATAAAATAAGCCTAGGTGGGGTGGCTTAGCTTTGGCTTGGAATATATGCAAGAAATCTCCATTATTCTCACACAAAAATATTATTTGTAACAAATATCAATATTTAATTCTTTCAACACTTTGTAGAACAATTTTTTTTTTGGAAATATATTTACAGTTTAACACAACTCTAGAAAATTATTACTTGTAGATCTCTTGAAACTAGAAATATATAATTGTCCTCAATATAAAATTAATCTCAAAACTGCAACTTTTTAGCTTATTCTGTGACTCTAAATGAATCACACCAAATTGGCTAGGGAAGATCTTTCACTCCCAAAACCGATCTTCGTCATAGGGTTTTTTTCCTAAGGCTGTAGAGAATTGCTTAATTCTACAATGGGGTTTCAAGAAAATATCAATTGCAAAGAATGTCTAGAACGAGGAAATGACTCCTCTCAATCTCCTTTTATAATTCCTTGGGATCTTTCTAGAAGTTATATTTTATAATCATTTAATAAATTTCTACAAAATCCATATTGTCTCTTTATAAGGTGACTATTATTTTAATTTACTTTTTAGTTATATGAATCACTTTATAATTAAAATGATTATATTTCTACACAACCACAAAATTGTAGAAAATACTAAAACACACCAATTATGAATTCCAACCATGCCAACATAATTTTAAGTTCCCAAGATATCAAAGTTAATGAATTTTGGCACTTTCCCAAAATAAAAAACTCCAATAAGTGTCGAATTCTCCCTAAAGGTCTAAATTGCATTTGGAAAGTACCATGGTATTTTTCTTGATTTCCTAAATTTGTTGTTGCTATTGAAATTCCATCACAAAAAGGTTGGTGCTCTCCAAAAAATTTGGAGCTTCCACATATACTAGAAAGGCCATATAAAGGGGACATTACATGGTTGTTATTTCTAGTCATGTGGGTTTTTCATTTGGAAAAAACTAAAGTCTTTGCTATCACTTGGATTTGATGCTTGTGTTCTTTGGATTGGTGCATCTTCACATTGGCTTGTTCCTTTTATTCCCTAGGTGGCATGTTGTTGGATGAAATTTCTTGCTTGAGGTGGTGGTCGCATTGAATGTTATTGGATATATCTTGATGAAGCATGAGAGAATGTTGGAGATTCATGTGGTCTCATAGATGAATATGATAATGTATTTAATTGATTGACCCTTATTCAATGTATACAAGAAGTGGGAGAATGTTAGGAAAGGGGTATTGTACAAGAAAATAATTATTTTAATTATGTAAAATAAATATTTTCTTGTGGTGCATATGAGATATGTGTAACCACATTAAACATCCATTCGGGCCCACTTGTAACTTGTTGTATGTGACATTGGTTAGATATTTTATGTGTGAATTGCATATGAAAAAAATATTTAAAATTAGAAAAACTTAGTACAAAAGTCTAAATGCTTGGGTCAATGATTTTGTGTATTAATGGCTTTAAGGCACATGGCTTTACCTTTACCACTTAGTTTTTTTGTGTGAGCTTGCATCTATAAAAGCTAGCATATGTTTAGAGGTTGGGGTTGGCTAGTTGGCTTATGTGAAGAATGGCACGGGATGTGTGGTTCTTGGTTACCCAATATGCTTGGAAACATGAAAATACATTATAAGAGTTTAATGTTTCAAAAGTATTCATTGAACCTCTATAAATGTATTTTGATGTTTCATTTTTTAATACTACATTGAGTGTGGATGCTTTTGGAGGATAGGATTTCTAGGGTAAATCTTGTGTAATCTTGTGGTATGTATTTGATCTTTACATCATGGTTATTTTGTAAGATTTTATGTATGCTTCTCTTTTGGGGTTATGTAGGAAATGGTCTGATCAACTTGGTATTTTTTTCCTAACATCTTGATCAATATTTTAGGTATTAGAATAATGTGTGAATCCGATTCTTGTAACTACAATAGAGGTTAATTCATTATATGGATTAGATAAAATAATTGGTGTAGAGTAAAATGATAACTTAATAGATGAAGGCAACAAAAAGTGTAGAATGAAGTAAAGGAGGATGACATGCAATCGAGTTTGTAGCTTCTTACAATTGATTGTAAATTGATATTGTAAGATGCACATTTATAAATTCAATATGGCAAATAGAAATGCACTTGCCATCACTTACTAATTTTTTTGTAACTAGTTCTTGCAAGGGAGGATTTAATTTTTAGAGAAATAGTTGGGAATTTTTGAGAGAGATAGACTTCAAAGGGGGTTTAGTTTCTATTGGAGAGATCATTATTGTGATAGAGAGTTAAGGTTTTTGAACACTAAAAGAGATTGAGAGAGGGGGGTGAATCAGTCTACACAAAAACTTAAACCCTTCCAAAACTTGAAACTTTTAGTACAACTTGAACTCTTTTAGAAAATAAAGATAGAACTTCAAGTAGAACACTAACATGGAAGAATGTAGAAATTTGAATCTTTAACAATTAAAAAAAACTTTACTAACGAAAGATATGGCAATAATCTACACTACAACTAAGAAAAGGAAACTAAGAACACACGCATGCACAAGGGGAACAACAAATTTATGTGGAAAACCCAATGAGGGAAAAACCACTATGAGAGTAACTCACAATATAAGGCTCACTGCTAAAAAGATTTGTAGGAAGGCTCATCGCCTTAAAGCAAGATACAAAGGACTTGTTGAATTTAAGGAAACATCACTTCAAGAGAAAGATACAAGGACCTAATGAGATTCACTATCTTAGAGTAGGATACAATATGATTTAGAGAGAATTATAATGATTTTCCAACACAACACTCTATTGACTAAGGCATTACAAGTCATATGATTTTTCCTTTCACAATATTTCACTATCTCTATCAAATATTGAATAAAATTCACATGCACACTTCTTCACACTTGTACACTACTCATTGTTGCATCCGAAATGATCTTGCATTTATATCCATCACAAAACTTCATTTCTTAAATTAGGCCGGATAGGAAGAGAATAAACAATGAATTCAACTAGTCGACCACCAAAACATAATGCGGTCCTATCTCAAAGATAGAGAGGACCAAAAAAAGTATTAGCACTTCTTCTAATGTGATCCAAAAAAATTTACATGTAGGTGCATATCAACCTAAGTCAACATTAAGGAAACATGTGGATGAAGCATTGAAGCACACAACTAGTCGGCTCATAAACATACTTCTCATTGAATTTACTTGATGTGATTCCAAACAAGATAGTTCAAGACCCAAATATATCATAACACATCCTCCATTGTTGGTGTAGCCCTCCAAGCACATGATCCAAGCAAAGGAACTAGCCCTATTGACCAAATATCCACAAAAGACCAAGAAAGCCAACTCAAGAAACAATGTGACACCAAAGAGGTGAATTAGCAATGAGTGGATCACATGGGGATTTTCCTTGAACATCCAAAAACACATTTATACATTTATTTCATACTATCATGCCATCTACAACCACCACGGATCAAACAAGTACAAAAAATTGTATTCATGAAACACAAAACACTTAACCATGAGATATAAGATTACCATATCAATTTGCAGACCACTTCAACATATGAGATTGGAATCAAGACACTGCATGAACAGTGAGAGCACATTAACCAAGCCGCAGGAGTGGAGACATCACTGCAAAGAAATGTAGAGAATTTTTTGGACCAGTTCAGACAACCAACAACACTGCCAATCTTCTTTAATTCACAAAACTCTCCTCAGATACATAGGTGACTTGAAAAGATAGGTGTGCAACATCCAGATAACATTGAAATTGAATACCAAACTTCAAGATCAAAGCATCAACAACAGAGGAATGCAAATCATTCTCTTAGATAGACTTGAATGTAACTTCCTGAACCAAAAACACTTATACAACTTATGAAGGCCAAAAAATCTTTTCAACAACACATAATTCATTAGGAACATCAAGAGAGAGAATAATACATATTTTAGACCTTCAACAACATCTCTCCATAATTAGTCATGCTTCTAATCCTAATCTTAATGTATCATTATGAAATCAACTTTGTTGATAGTAATAATGCATTATATGAGCATCAACAACACTTCTTTGATGAGGCATGACATCCAACCATGAAATTAATGACCAATGTTAGCCCAAAATGAATAAATGTAATGATAACCAATGTTGACACAAATGAAAATCACAAAAAAATCTATCATGAGAGACAATCAACAAACAGTGTTGACAACAAAGATAACAACTACCAACAATCTCCTTAGTGTTGGCAACAAAGGAAACCATCAGTGTTGACATCAATGACAACAACTTCCAACAATCCCCCCCTTTGGTATTGATGACAACACACACACACTCACTCTCCACCTTTGACATCAAGGAAAAAGGGCCATATATGTATGTATAAATTAACAAAACATGTTCTGACTTTAGGGACAAAGGGAAAAAAGATCTATTGGAATAGCAACACATACTCCCCCTTTGACCAGCAATAAATATTCAATCAACTATACATTCACAACAACTACACAACTTATTTAGGACTTCCCCTTTCTACCATCTCCCCCTGAGAGGTATCACTCATCAATCTAGGGAAACAAATATATCATGAATTTCTCCCCCTAGACAGATGCACCATTAGTGCATCTAGTTAGAACAAGGAGGGGAAACAACCTCTAAATTTTATCATAGATACTCAAAAGTATCCTTTGAAAGTTCCTTAGTAAAAATTTCTGCAATCTGGTCCTTGGTAGGCACATACTCCATTCTAACTTCATGTTCTACAACCTTCTCTCTTAGAAAATGATACCAGATTGAAATGTGTTTAGTCCTTGAGTGTATTACCAGATTATTGGAAATATTGATAGCACTTGTATTATCACACAATATAGGAATAGGTTCATTATACACCACCTTCACATCCTTCAAATTTTGCTTCATCTAAAGTACTTGAGTGCAACAAGATGCTGCAACAATATATTCTACTTTTGTTGTGGACAAAGACACTGAATCTTGATTTTTTATAAACCATGAGACCAATCTATCTCCCAAAAAGAATGCACTTCTATTTGTACTCCTTAGATCATCAAAAAACCTACCCAATCAACATCAGTATAGGCACTAAGAGAGAAATTTTCATCCTTTTTGTACCATAGGCCATAATCCAAAGTTCCCTTCAAATATCTGAAAATTCTTTTCACAACTTTCTCATGAGATTGCTTAGGATTGGCTTGAAATCTGGCAACCAAACATACCACATGCATGATATCCACTCTGGAAGTAGTTAAATACAAAAAATCCCTAATCATGGACCTATAAAGAGTTTTATCAACCTATGGAGACTCATTAGAGTTTCTTAAGTGACAACCTATCACCATAGGAGTACCCACTAGTTTGGAGTCTTCCATTACAAATTTATTTAGCATCTCCTTGACATATTTAGCTTTTGAAATGAAGATGCCACCATCTTGTTCAATAATTTGAAGTCCAAGGAAGAAAGACAACTCACCAATGATTGATATCTTAAATTATTTTTGCATCTCTTTTGCAAATTTTTTACACATATCATCATCTCCACCAAAGATGATGTCATCAACATATAGCACTACAATGAACAATTTGTCTTCCTAAACCTTGATATATTGATTACTATCTGCGTTACCCTTTTTGAATCCTTGTTGAAGTAGGTACTTATCTAGTCTAGCATACCAAGCTCTAGGAGCTTTTTTGAGACCAGATAGAGATTTCTTGAGTCTGCAAACCATGTCCAAATCTTCTAATAATTGAAAGCCATTTAGTTGCTCAATGTATACCTCTTCTTTTAGATCACCATTCAGGAAATCTGACTTGAAATCCATTTGATATACCTTGTGTTGGAAAGAGACACTGTAAATTTCATTTGGTGTTGTCATTGATAGAAACCCTAGTCAGCGATTTGATCCACACATCATCATTTGATCATACAGGAAGTTAGATTGAAGTTTTGTGATTAACTATCAAGAAAGAATAGAGCATCCGACAAAATTGTGTTCATCAATTCACATGCAATTTTATGCTATCCTTTTGAGTTGTGGATCTCAAGGAATTTTTTTTGGTATATGATCTCTATTATTCTTGAATCTTAGAGCCTCATATCAATTCGTGTGCAAGTTAGAAGATCCAATTGATTAATTTTTTGTTTAATAGTGCATGAAGGCCGACTTGGTGGATGTAGTCGTTGCGAATATTTGAGGAGTGATTGTTCAAGTGTTTTTGTGTTCGAGCATGTTGATTTGGGTCATCACTATATTGTGGCCGACTTCGGTTGGTGCGCAAATCTTTAGTTGCAGAGATATATAAGTGATTGATTATATCATTTTTGATATAGATACGAGGTGTGTTGATGTGAGTTGTGAATATCAAAAGGATTGTAGAGAGATTATGCACAATTTCACTTGTACATAAAATGATTTGTGATGCAAGTTAAAGCAGTCAGAGCAAAATCAAACAAAAGGTCAAGAATTTGATTGATGAGCTTAACCAAAACTGTAATCAGGCATTAGTTGATGCTACTTTCTTAGTTTAAATCTTTTGGATGTTATCCAAATACTTTTGTAAGGTAGTGAGACTTTCTATTTTTGAGCAATGAGCTCTAGGTAGTGTGCCTAAATGCAAGTGCATTCCTATTTTGTAAACCATATTTTTGAGTATACTCAGGTAATATTGTGGATTGACCTCCATCATGGTTTTTCCCCTAACAGGGTTTCCACGTAAAAATCCTTGTGTTATGGTGTTGTGTTTGTTTGTCTTATGTTCATGCATATTTCTTTTGGTTGAATGTTATAAGTGCTTTAAGGATCAGATTAATACAGTTAAAAAGTGCAGAACATTGATTTACCCCACCTCTTAGTGTTCCTTGATTCTGGAAAATGGTATCAAAGCTTAGTTCCTCGAAAGAAGTTTAATAGCTTGGGGAAGATCCGGGAAAGTAATTAAATGGATTCAAGCAGTCTTCAAGAATAAATTTTGGTGGCCCTAGATGATCTTGATCAATCAAAATATGAAGTTCGAGAATTGCAAGAAAATCTCATGAATGCTGAGAAATTAATTGAGTCATTGAAATACAAAATCAATAAGCCCAGGGAGAAGAGAAGGGAACTCTATGATCAGATCAAGTAGAAAGATAGTAAGAGAATTGAAGATGAGCAATTGAGTCAAGCCTTGAAGGAAAAGATAGAAGAATGTGAAAATCGTACCAGAGATAATACAGTCCTAAAACATGACATGAAATCTATTATGATGAGGATGACCAAAGAGATTGAAGACAAAAAGAAGAATGAAGAGAAGCTCGCTTAGTCCTTGAAAGAGAAATCTGAAGAATGCAGCCAAATTACTGATGGATTCAATCAGTTGGAGCTTGAATTGGAACAATCTAGGAATAATGAAGAAGAGCTTGAAAAGAAGATTGTTTATCTTAGTGATGAACTTGCTACTGCAAATGAATTCAAGGAGAATTTCAATATTAGCTTAGCCAATCTTGACGAACTGATTAAAATTCAAAGGATAGAAGGTGACAAGTGAGGGCTTGGATATGAGAAAGGAGAAAGTTCCAGATCTGGACAAAGGAGATTTAGGCAAGGAAATCAAATGGACAAAGCTGGAAGGTAACTGGTAAGACAACCTAATGCTCAAAGATTCAATGGTTACTGTTTTGTTTGCAATAAATTTGGTCATATGGAGTAGAATGGATTCAAGTGGTCCATCATTCTTCGGTTAGTGCTTTAATTGCAATAAGTATGGTCATAAGTCAAATGAATGCAAAAATATGATGAAAAACTTTTATAGAGATGTCAGATGTTATACATGCAATAGATTTGGCCATATTTCTAACTAGTGCATATCAAGAGAAAATCAATGGAACAACTGGCCTAGACAAAGAAATGTGGCGTGCTACAATTGCAACAAATCCGGTCACACTGCTAGATTCTGTAGAAGCAGAAAGGGTCTAGTAAATCAAAGGAGAAACATGCAAAAGGATGAAAAGGGAAAAGGGGAATTCACTACAAGTGAGATTAGGAAGAGAATGAATAAGATATGGGTGAAGAAGAATCCCTCTATTGTAGGAAATGATTCTACACCAGCACAAGTTTCTGGTAATTCCTTCGGGAATTAGATTAAGGCCTCTAGCGTAGGGGGAGTTCTCAACAAAATCCTTCAAACCCCTTGTCGATAGTTGGTATCAGGATATTGATGAGTGTAGTGATTTCCTTAATGATCCACAGATGCTGCTGAAACAATTAGAGAGAGTGTTTATATAGAGTTGAAGGTTCACAAAAGAGTTACCTTTCACAGAGCATGAAAACAAGGTATCCAGAGGAGTTAGGGAAAAACCATTTAATGCGAAAAAAATTTAGGTATGCTAATGATAAAAGGTCATTTGTATTCTTCATTTTTCACTTCTCACTTTGAGAAGAAGTTTGGAGAGCTCTGAAGCAAAATTTGGTGAAACTTGGCAAAGATTCAGTGTGAAGGCGATTCAGCGATCAAACCCTAATCCAACGAAAAGGTATTTACTAGGAAAACTTGTGAACTTGTGAATTTGTGAAAATGGATACTCCATTGGTAGTTGATATCAAGAATATACCCCATCTAAAATTCAAGTGGCATCCTTTCAAATCTATTGAGACAGATCCCTTAGGTGCATTTTCATTTGTTTTGTACGACATATTGCATATTGAAGACATTAGGGCATATATTCATGCAAACATTTAGGAGTTAGGGAGCTCACAACTATTGAATTTATATTCCAAACATATTATTGGAGAAGAGTTTTGTGTTAAACCTGAATTCAAAACCCTAGAGGAGAAGAAATTCACGCAGATTATAAAATTTCCCGTGTTTGAAGAAATGAGTGGATCTGATATATTTTGAGTTGAGTTCATGCTGAATTTATGTCATTGAATCAACCCTTTAAGATTAAAAAAGAATCCATTAGTACTGTTACTGGTTTAAATTCCTCTGGTGGGTTGTCAATCTTGAAGTTCATGAAGAATCAAATAGTTATTGATGCAATCGATTCAGTGTTTGATAAAAGATCTATGATAATTGATGATATCATTGAAGTGGATATCATATTTTCATCTATGGTCATTGGTTACAAAATCTATCATTCCATCCGAGAGAATTTTATATCTGACACAACTATCTATGTAGCATATCAGATGGTGAAGGAGAATGTAGAGTATGACCTATGTGAGTTACTCTAAAGTTAGTTAATGGAGAATCTTGGTAAGATAAAAAAGGATAAGAAGAATTCCTTGAAATATGGCAATCTACTGTTGTGTTTTTTCTTTTACTTTATGAATGAAGTTCTGAGATTTGGAAAAGTACAATGGCAAGGTAATAAACCTATAGCTGCTCAAATTAGAGATATCTTGCACAGAGTTGGTGATAGAATGACAAGGAATACTACAATCTGGGGTTACTTCAAAAAATTCAGAATGAGATGCAAGCAAGAGAAAGAATTCCTAAGTCTATTGTGGAGAAGTAAAAAAAAACTATATGTTTTATGATTGATATTGATCAATGCTTGATCAAAGCTGTAGATCCTAGAACAGTCTAGATTATGCCAATGGGCTACAAAATTGAGGAGAACATCTTAGAACTATATGCACAACATCTGTTGAGTAAACCTCAAGATTTTATAGAAGAAAGGTTTGGAACCTTTTCAAAAAAGGTTATACAAGTGTATAATCAACTAAGGAATCCTGTGATAGTCAGGAAGGTAAGGAAAGAAGTGGAAGCCTTTGCAGAGAGCATGGGTATATCTGAAAAAGCCGTGAGAGACGCTAGAAGAAAGAGAGAACAAGATGAAGCAGGAGAGCCAACTAGATTTGAATCTGCTAGTCCGATAACATCCTCTACCCAAACTAGATATACAAGAATCTCTACTCTCCCATCCGGTCCTGCAAGGAAGTCAAGCCCTGTGAAAGCTCAAGCCAAGTCATCTAGGAGAGAAGGAAAAAGGAAGAAGGATAAGAGCACAAGAGTTTATGTTGTTGTTTCTGAAGATGAAGAGACTGAATCTAATGAAGAGATAAGAGAAATCAAGCAAAAGGGCACAAAGGAAACAATAGTCTCTAAGGACAAGCCCTCCAATGAAGAGAAAGGAAATAAAAAGATGAAAATAGACAAAATAGGTATGTCTATAGAAGAAGTGGAGAAAACATTGATTAAGGATGGTAATCTTAGGCCTCTTTGTGAATGGTATGACACCTTTGACAGTGCTAGTCAAAGAGTCCTTGAGGAAGCTTCAATAAAGTACATGAATAATTTCAATAAGGCTCTCATTGAAATAATGTCCGCATTACCCAAAAGTCTCTATGAAGTTTTAAAAATGAGGAGAGTGAATGCAAGAACTAAAAATGAGTAGTTGAGAGAGTGCGTTCTTGCAGGTTTATGTCCGATGATGTCTATTGAGGAAATGAAGTCAATTCTAAATGGTGCTAAAAAGGATTTCAAGATCAAAACTAGAGTAAACAAGCTTATGATTGGTTGGACTGAAGAAGTTGAAAAAGAAACTGAAAAAATTCTAAAGGAAGTTTTGTTATGGAACATAATCGATGTTGTTTCTGAAGAAGTGAATGATGAAGATGTTTCATCTAGTCTAGTAGTAGAAGAGGGAAAAGAAGATACATTTGAGGACACTCTAAATCCTCTTGACATGCATGATGCTAAAATTCCTATGGAGACTAAAGCTCCTAAAGTTGTGTCGGTTGAAGAAGTTGAGATTCCTAAAGACAAGCAAGAATCTATAGCTAAGGAAACAATGATTGAGGAAAAGAATGTTGAAGTAAAGGAAGTTCTCATGAAAGAAAGAGACACTGCTAAGGCAGTGAAGGAGTTTTTGGAAGAACAACAAGAAGAGTTTGATTGTGAACTAGTAAAAGGTCCTATCAACTTGGACACTTTATCCCTTATTTAGAAGTTGAAGGTAGCATCATTCGCTCAGAACAAAGCAAGGGAGGAGATTCTAAAATCACACATTGAAGATAGTGAGCTATTGAATCTTGCATCCAGTATTCTGGAGAAGATCATGCCTTCTCATGTTAAAGATCCATCTAGTTCTCCCTCTGGTGAGCTAAAGAAGCTTATTAATTTTGTAAGTACTCATTTTGAGTCCCTTGAGAAGTCAGTTGAGGATAAGGTACATAAGGATTTTGATGCTAAAAGGTTCATTAGGTTGAAAGGGATGATAGCTAATGATAAATCTCTATTAGCTACTTGTGTAAATAATATTCAAATTGCTTTGTCTGAAGGTGGTAACATTTATAAGTCATGTCTATCTTTATCTAAGTTCACTAAGGACTTTGAAAAGAAAATAAAAGAATGTGAGAAACAGTTAGCAAATATCACTCAAGCATTCAATCCTCTAATTGTCTCTATTGGAAAGCAAGAAGGTCAAGTCATATCCTTGCTTGACAAGATCAAAAGTTTGAAGCATGAAGAATGTAAAATGGTTGAAAGGTTTTGTGAGCTTAGAGGACTAATTAGTCCTAAGATGGAAACAATGTTGAATGCATTAAAAGAAGCACAAGATGCTTTGGCAGTCAATGATCCAACGAACCTTGAATCTAAAGAGATGCAATCTTAACTATTATGTGGTCACATGACTATCTTGGAGAGTCTCAAGAAGGTTTGGGACACAAGTATGAGCTTGTTGAAGAACAATTTTTCAAATCTATTCAAGTTTATGTAAGTTGTACAATCATGATTGTACATATGCAGTTTGTTCATAGCAGTTTTTGTTTGATTTATGGTATGTGGATTCCTACCTTTTCCATTGATGTCAAAGGGGGAGAATGGGACAACGAAAAATGCCTTAATCATCTCAAGGGGAGTTGTGTTTTTGAATTTTGAAGGTTGCCAGTGTATTCATGTTGGTACTAATCCGACACTTATTTTTTGTTTGATTTTTGGTATGCGGATTCTTGCCTTTGCCATTGATGTCAAAGGGGGAGAATGGGATAGTGAAAAATTCCTTAATCATCTAAGGGGGACTTTTTTTTTTTAATTTTGAAGGTTGGCAGTGTACTCATGTTGGTACTAATCTGACACTTAGTCATTTTTCACTAAGTGTTTTAATCAATGCCGAAGGGGGAGATTGTTGGCAAGAGACATTGAAAATGTCATTTTGTGTTGTCATTGATGGAAACCCTAGTCAGTGATTTGATCCACACGTCATCATTTGATCATATCGGAAGTTAGATTGAAGTTTTGTGATAAACTATCAAGCAAGAATAGAGCATCCGACAAAATTATGTTCATTGATTCACATGCAATTTTATGTTATCCTTTTGAGTTGTGGATCTCAGGGAAGGTTGTTTGGTATATGATCTCTATTATTCTTGAATCTTAGAGCCTCGTATCGATCCGTGTGCAAGTTAGAAGATTCGGTTGATTAATTTTTTGTTTAATAGTGCATGAAGACCGACTTGGTGGATGTAGCCATTGCAGATGTTTGAGGATTTATTGTTCAAGTGTTTTTGTGTTTGAACATGTTGATTTGGGTCATCACTATGCTATGGATGACTTTCGTTAGTGCGCATTGAGAATTAATTATGGATTGAGTCGACAATTTTTAAATATTTTCATATTTTTGTTGGAGCTGACATGTAGCGATTAAATATTTAGTTGCAGATATATATAAGTGATCGATTATATCATTTTTGATATAGATACAAAGTTTTTTGATGTGAGTTGTGAATATCAGAAGTATTGTAGAGCGATTATGCACAATTTCACTTATGTATAAAAGGATTTGTGATGCGATTCAAAGCAGTCAGAGCAAAAGAGAAAAATCAGATAGAAGGTCAAGAATTTGATTGATGAGATTAAATGAAACTATAATCAGGCATTAGTTGATGCTACTTTCTTAGTTCAAATCGTTTGGATGTTATCCAAATACTTTTTTAAGGCAGCGAGTCTTTCTATTTTTGAGCAGTGAGCTCTAGGAAATGTGCCGGAATGCAAGTGCATTCCCATTTTGTAAAACATCTTTTTGAGTATACTCAGATAATATTGTGGATTGACCTCCATCGTGGTTTTTCCCCTAACAGGGTTTCCACGTAAAAATCCTTGTGTTATGGTGTTGTGGTTGTTTGTCTTATGTTAATGCATATTTATTTTGGTTGAATGTTATAAGTTCTTTAAGGATCAGATTAATAAAGTTAAAAAGTGCAAAACATTGATTCACCCCCCTCTTAGTGTTCCTTGATTCCAACACCTTGAAGTTCTTATGAGCAACAAGAGAAAGAAACATTTTTATTGCCTCCAATTTGGCTACTAGAGAAAAGGTTTCCTCAAAATCAATAAATTCAACTTCTGAATAACTCTTGTAAACCAATACATCTTTGTTCCTTACCACCTCATCATATTCATTCAACTTGTTCCAAAATACCCACTTTGTTGGACTATCACATTCTTATCAACAGGTCTAGGAACTAATTCCCAAGTTTGAATCTTCTTTATCTACTTTAGTTCTTCATCCATTGCCTTTATCCAATTTTCATCTTTGCTAGCATCAAAAAAATTCTTGGGCTCCACTTTTGGCAACAAGCACAAATTCACTTGCTCATTTTCTCTTGCAAACTTTCTTCTCATCAATACACCTTAATTTTTGTCTCCAATGATCTGATCTAGGGAGTGGTTCTTCTACACATATTTTGGAATCTTGAGAGTCTTCACTAGTTTTGGCTCCTCTTCTTATTTCTCTTCTTTTTCTTCTTCTTCTTTAATCTAGAGAAGCATATTAAATCTAGAAACATCAGGTTCATGTGAGATTTGACACAAGTATTCATCTACCTTGACAAATTTTGTACTTTCAATCATCTTTCCCTATCTCTTGGTGTAGCCTTTGTACACCTTGCTTCTAGTTGAGTAACCAAGAAATATTCCCTCATCAAACCTTGAATCAAAATTTCCAAGGTCTCCTTCATCTCTTCTGATGTAGCATATGTTGCCAAAGATTATGAAATATCTAATAGTGGGAGGTCTTCCATACCACAACTCATAAGGGGTCTTATTGTTTTTGACCCTTAGTTTCACTTTGTTAAGTAGATAGACAATAGTGTGAACTGCTTCCTTCCAATACATATCTAGTAGATCAATATATCTCATCATTTTCCTAGCCATTTCTTGCATTGTTATATTTTTTCTTTCAACTACTCTATTCTATTGGGGGGTTCTAGGAGTAGACAAATGTCTCCTAATACCATGATCTTCACAAGAATTTTCAAATTCATATGAAGTAAATTCACCTCCTCTATCTAAATTTTAAACATTTTATTCTAGCATCCATTTCATTATATACTTTAGCTTTAAAAATCTTAAACTTATCAAAGGATTTTGATTTCTCTTTCAAGAATGTAACCCAAGTCATTCTAGTGTAATCATTTATACACAACATAAAATACCTTTCACCTTGTAGGTCCACATAGATAAGTGTGAATCAAATCTAATGTAATTGAAATAGAGCACTCCTTGCTTTTGAAACACTTCTTTTTTTTCTTTCCCATTTGAAATTCTTTCCACAATGTGTTTGCAGGCTTGGTTATCCTAGGCATATCTCTCACTATATGAGAGGAACTAATTTTCACAATGTTGTCAAAGTTGATGTGCCCCATTCTTTTATGCCACTGTTGGTAAAACAAGGATATACAACTAAGAGGGGGGGTGAATCAGTTGTAACAAAATTTAAAACTTATCTTACTTTATCAACCTTTAATCTCAGATCTGATAATTAACAATGAAAGCAAGAATTAAAAAACACATTAGAAACACACAACACCAAGATTTTTGCATGGAAACCCTGTTAGGGGAAAAACCACGGTGGAGGTTAATCCACAATTATACTCTATTAAAAGTATAATAGAAATGAATAAGGAATGCACATGCATTCATGCACACTGCCTAGAGCTCACTGCTCAGAAGGGAAGTCTCACTACCTTACATAAAATAATTAGATTAAATCCATCTGATGAGGTTGAACTAAGAAATTAGCTTCTTCAAAAGCCTCATGATAGTTTTGATTAGGCACAAAAATATTCTTCACACTTCGCTCAAACTTCTTCACACTTTTCTCTGCACTCAAATGATCTGATCTTTATTCGCACATACACTTCACGTATATTCACCAAGCATCCTTCAAAATGAGGAAACAATCACTCTTATATATCCACTACATGAATCAACAACTCTGTCGGCCACAAATAAAGAATAAATGAATTGCAAATTGTTGGCCCAATACATGAACAAATCTCAATGTGCACCAAACTAAGTTGGTCAAAAAATAATGAAGACCTAAATCAACATCCTTGAACACACCAAGCATTCAAAAATTAATCCACAAGGATCTGCAACACGCTACCACCATCATGTCAGCCAAGAATATGAAAACTCGAACACACTGATCCACGCGGATGTACCAGAATGATAGAGCACTATCCAAAAACATCATTGAACATCTTGGGAACATACACAACAACCCAATTCATTAGAATTGTAATCTCTTATTCTAGAAACACCTATTACAATAACAGAATAACTGTAGGAACTAAAAAACTCATAACTTTCTCCAATATTGATGCGCACCTCTGAAACTTCTAGACAATATACTAGATAGGATCAGAAACAAACCCTTTAATGCATGACTTTTGAATATCAACTTACACAACTTTTGACCATTATGATCTTCATAGCTTCATAGACTACCTACAACATATTTATTAGATTTTTCTCAATATCCTCAACATATACAACCTTCAGAATCATCAATGCTAATAGAGTTGACATCAATGAAAACCACATATCAGCAACACAACCACAACATCCAACAATATCCTCCTTTGGAATTGATGGCAACACATGATGTGAAAAATACCATCAACACAACTCGCTCTTCTCCAACTGTTCTTCTCCTTATCATACTAGTATTCTCCTCCTTACATGACTCTTCTCCCCCTTTCTTCCTGAAGGTTTTTTCACATTACTCTTCTCCCCATTTGACATCAATGGAAAAGGTACACAAGCTCTGAACCACATATCTGAATCATCTAACTACTCCCCCTAAGTAGCAACCACCATAACATCAATCTGAAACAAGATCTGACTGTACGAATTGATGCAAAGACTTGCATCTTTAGTTTAGGTTAGGAGGGAAAATCACCCCTAACTTGCCTCTAAGATACTCAAAAGTATCCTTAGGCAATAGTTTAGTAAATATATCTACAATTTGTTCTTTGGTAGGCACATACTCTAGTCTGACTTCTTAATCACTCACTTTGTCTCTCAAAAAGTGACACTTGATAGATATATGCTTTGTCTTTGAATGTAGCACCGGATTATTTGAAATTTTTATGGCACTTAAGTTGTCAAAAAATATAGCAATAGGTTCATCATACTCAAGTCCGATATCTCTCAACATCTGCTTCATCCACATTACTTGAGTACAATTATTTGTAGAAACAATATACTCTGCCTCAGGGATAGGGAAATGGAATTTTTATTTTTACTTAGCCAAGACACCAACTTCTTCCCCAAGAAGAATGCACCACCACTTGTACTTTTCTTGTCATCCACATCTCCTACCCAGTCTTCATTTGTAAAGGCATTCAAAGTTAGATCATCATCCTTAGGATACCATAGACCAAAATCAACTATTCCTTTCAAGTATCTAACTTTATTGCATTCACATGTGATTCCTTTCGATCAACTTGATATCTAGCAACCATGCATACAAAATTCATGATGTCTGGTCTGTTCTGAGTCAGATAAATCAATCCACCAATCATTGACCTATACCTTGTTTGATTAGCCTTAGTAGAATCATAATTTTGTGTTAGCTTGCATCTGGTTACCATGGGTGTACCTATAGGCTTTGAATCTTCCATGCCAAACTTTTTTAGTAGTTTTCTTACATATTTGGATTGAAATATAAAGATTCCATCATCTAACTCAGTAATTTGTAATCCTAAAAAGAATTTCAGCTCTCCTATCATTGACATCTCAAATTCACTTTTCATTTCATCAGCAAAATTCATGCATAAGTCATCATCACCTTAAAAAATAATATCATCAACAAAGACTTCTATAATCAATTCTTTATCCTTATCCACCTTGAAATGCAGATTGTTGTCAGCAGTACCTTTATTGAATCCAAGCTTCAACAAGTATTTATCCAATCTAGCATACCAAGCTCTAGGGGCTTGCTTAAGTCCATACAATGCTTTCTTCAATCGACACACCGTGTCTTTTTCATCAGTCAATTGAAATCCATCTGGTTGCTCAACATAAACTTTTTCTTCTAACTCACCATTCAAAAATGTTGAATTTACATCCATTTGATAGACTATGCAATTCTTGAAAAAAGCATAAGCAAGAAATAACCTTGCATCTTCAATTCTGGCAACAGGGGCAAAGGTTTCTTCAAAATCAATACCTTCCATCTATGAGTACCCTTTACATACCAATCTTGCTTTATTTCTGACCACTTCACCTCATTCATTCAACTTATTCCAAAAGACCCATTTGGTTCCAATTGCATTTTTATCCTGAGGTCTGGGAACAAGAATCCATGTATCATTTTTCTCTACATCAGTTCTTCCTTCATTACTTCCATCCAATATTCATCCTTACATGCTTCATTGACATTGTTGGGCTCAGTTTTGGAAATCATACAATACTCTTCTACAATGTTTCTTCTGGTCTGCACACCTTTTTTTTTGTCTCCTATAATTTGACTTTCAGAATGATTTAGCTTTACATACCTTGGGACTTTGGGATTCTCTCCAACTTTTGATTCTTCTATTATTTATTTTGTACTTCCATTAGCTTCTCCTTCATGATTCTCTTGATTCACCGAAACAATTTGGACTTTATTTTGTGTATGATTAGTCTTTCCTTTATCTATACTATTTTGTTGATCATCTAAGTCATATCCACAATATCTGGATGACCTTTCAGTATCCTCATCAACTCTAACATTTTCACTTTCAACCATTTTCTTCAATCTTCTATTGTAGAACCAGTAAGCTTTTCTCTTAGTACAATAACCCAAAAATATTCCTTCATCACTTCTAGCATCAAAATTTCCAATACCTTCATCTCTCTTGATATAACATCTACATCCATTTTTTTTGAAATAATTAACAGTAGGCTTATGACCAAACTGCATCTCAAAAGGAGTCTTACTAGAATTACCATTGACATTTACCCGGTTGATAGTATATACAACAGTGCTTGCAACTTCTCTCCAGTAGATATGAGGAACATTTCCTTCCAAAATCATAGTTCTGGCAGCATCTAAAATTGTTATGTTCTTTCTCTCAACAACTTCATTTTGTTGAGGGGTTCGAGGAGAAGATAACTGTCTTTTGATTCCATGCTCTTCACAAAATGAATTGAACTCTCAAGAAGTGAATTCACCACCTTTGTCCGATCTTAAGAATTTAACCTTCAGACCTATCTCATTCTCTGCCATAGCTTTGAAAATTTTGAACTTTTCTAGTGCTTCATGTTTTTCTCTCAAGAAAGCAACCCATATCATCCTAGAGTAATCATCAATAAGCAACATAAAGTACCTTTCTCCTTCAAGACTTTTGATTCTGGATGGACCACATAGATCAGTATGTACCAAATCCAGTACTCCATTAGAATGATGTTGTTTGATCCAAAAATAAATTCTTGGCTGCTTTCCCATCTAACATTCCTTGCATATGGTGTTAGTAGGCTTTACTAACTTAGGTAGATCTTGGACTGCTTGTGTGGAGCTTACTTTGACAATGTTATCAAAATTCACATGACACAACCTCCTATGCCATAACCAGCTTACATCAACTTGAGAAATTAAACAACTTTCACTAGCAACACTTGGGTGAAAAATATTACCTCTTATCTTTGTACCTGAAGCAATTACATTTCTAGAGCTTCCCAAAATCCTGTATTTTCCATCTTTGAATTGAAGATTGTATCCCTTGTCAACCATCTATCCAACACTCAATAAATTATGCTGCAATCCTTCAACACATAAGACATTATCAGTATTATATTTACCACCAAGAGAAATAGTGCCTCTACCACAAATCACACCTGAATTGTTATCTCCAAATCTTACAACACCACCGTCATATTTTTCCAAGCTTATAAACTTGATTTTGTCACCAGTCATATGATGTGAGCATCCATTGTCAATCACCCACTCATCCTTTTCATCAATTCTAGCTGCAAGAGCTTTCTCAATGTTCTGATTATTAGTAGATTCAGTGGACACCAAACCATTTTCCTTGATAGAAATGAATACCTATCCATTTTCATTTCCATTTTCTTTATCAGATTCATCATTAGTAACACCTTCTTCAACATAATAACATTTCTTTTGAAACATAGACTTGTCAGGTTTGTACTTAGAAACTCTTTCAGGACACCTTGATGCAAAATGACCTATTTTATTGCAAGAGAAACATTTAATAGGAAACTTTCCTTTGTACTTACCTTGTCCTCTAGCTTCTCTTTCCACAATCAATGCCTCCAGCTCTTCTAGCTCTCTTTCTTCATCTTCAATCTGTTTCATCTGATCTTCATATTTGAATGTCTTTCTAGAACTTTCTCCTAGATCTTATCTTTGTTGGATTTTTTCAGATATAGTAGCTTTAAATGTAGATATGTTTTAGGAGTAGACTCACCAAATTCACTCAACTCAAAGGTAGAAATTTTTCCAATCAACATGTCTCGTGTCACATTTGTTACTATCCTGAGCTCTTCAATAGCATGAGATTTTATTTTGTAAGAAGTAGGCACTAATTTGAGCACTTTAGCCAAAATCTCATCTTCTTCCATAATTCCACCAACACATCTAATACCCATCACTAGTTCATTTACCTTCTGCATGAAAGAAACAATGTTTTCATCTTCACTCATCTTCATGTTTTCCCACTTGCCTTTCAAACTTTGCAGCTTAGCAAATTTAACTTGTACATATCCTTCATACAATGTTTCCAACTTCTTCCAGATCTCATGTGTTGTCTTCAGACCTATCACATTTTCTATCTTTGAATCTATCAAAGCACTCATTAATGCTTATATAGCCTTGATATTGGTTCCAGCTTCTTTGATCTCATCAGGAGTAGTAGGACCATTCTGAGGAATATTATATCTGTTCTTTGTAATCTTCCAGAAAGGTTCACCAATAAACTTCAAATGACACTCCATTCCGACCTTCCATAGAGAGTAATTTGTATCATTGAATCTGGGACTATCCCTCTTGTATGATGCCATCTCAGATCACCTCAAGTTGTTAAAATTATTCATAGGAACCAAATCTGATACCAATTGTTGGAAAAACAAGGATAAACAACTAAGAGGGGGGCGAATCAGTTTAAACATAATTTAAAACTTATCTTACTTTATAAACCTTTAATCTCAGATCTGATAATTAATAGTGAAAGCAAGAATCAACAACACATCATAAACACAAAACACCAAGATTTTTGCGTGGAAACCTCTTAGGAATAAAATCATGGTGGAGGTTAATCCAAAATTATACCCTATTAAAAGTATAATAGAAATGAATAAGGAATGCACATGCATTCAGGCACATTTCCTAGACCTCATTGCTTAGAAGGGAAGGCTCAGTGCCTTACATAAAATAATTAGATTAAATCCATTTGATGAGGTTGAACCGAGAAATTAGTTTCTTCAAAATCCTGATGACAGTTCCGGTTAGGCACATAAATACTTCTTCACACTTCGCTCAAACTTCTTCTTACTCTGCTCTTCACTCAAATGATCTGATCTTTATTCACACATACACTTCACATACATTCACCAAGCATCCTTCAAAATGAGGAAATAATCGCTCTTATATATCAGTTGCATGAATTTACATCAACAACTCTGTCGACCACAAATAAAGAATAAATGAATTACAATTTTTTGGCCCAATACATCAACAAATCTCAATGCACACCAACCTAAATCAACATCCTTGAACATGCCAAGCATTCAAAAATTAATCCACAAGGATCTGCAACACGCTACCACCATCATGTTGGCCAAGAACATGAAAACTCGAACACACAAAGGAAAATATTTGATCACGAACACACTGATCCATGCGGATGTACCAAAATGATAGAGCACAATCCAAAAACATCACTGAACATCTCAGGAACATACACAACAACTCAATTCATCAGAATTGCAATCTCTTCTTCTAGAAACACCTGCTACAGTAACAAAATAACTATAGGAACTCAAAAACTCATAACTTTCTCCAATCTTGATGCACACCTCTGAAACTTCCAAAAAATATACTAGATAGGCTCAACAAAAAACCCTTTAATGCATGACATCTGAATATCAAATTACACAACTTTCCACCATTATGATCTTCACAGCTTCACAAACTGCCTCCAACATATTTATTCTAATTTTCTCAATATCCTCGACATATACAACCTTTAGAATCATCAATGCTAATATTTTTGACATCAATGACAACCACATATCAACAAAACAACCACAGTATCCAACAACCACAACCAACATTCTTTGAACTAAGCCAATAAGCAGATTCTTCCATTACCTTCCTTTAGATGATAAACATTACCATTTTTCCTTATTTCTTCAACAACAAGCCTTCCAAAACCTTCTTGTTTGACCTCACATCCATTAGTGTAAAAAGTGAGAGAGTATCGTTTGCTGCACATTTGACTGAAACTCATGAGATTATGTTTCAAGCATTTGACGTAAAGGACATATTCAGTTTTGTTCTTTCCATCAATTATTATATCACCTTTTTCATAGATTTGTGTTGACTTATCATCACAAAACTTAACAGCTCCACCAATGACCTTCTTGAGACTGATGAACTTACTTTTGTCACCAGTCATGTGATGAGAACACCCACTTTCAATCACCCAAGCATTTTACTCTTCCTTTACTCTTCCTTAACCAAAAATACCTATGAACTGAAGACGTACCTTCATTACCTAGACCCATCGAAGCATTACACCACTCGACAATTGATCTTGCATTTGTCAACTTTGCACTATCTTTATACTTTAACTCTTCTCATGCTAATTCTCTTTTCACGCATGCTCCTACACCATCATGATCCCCCTTTCCATGCCGACCTCACAAAATTTCCACATATGTTGTACACCTATAATGACATGCATCTTGCTCCCACAATAGAACATGTGTGAGTTCTTGAACTGTGCTACACATTTATCCGACCATATTATATGTTGACTGTATGCTATGCCCCTCTGAGCCAAATCACTATAGAACATCTGGAAGCAACCTTGCACAAACTCTGGAGAATGTGTGTGATCATCACTAATATAAAAGTGATACTCCCTCAATACCTTCCTTTGGTCCTCTATACTATCAACTGCATGAATGAATGTTGTTTGCACAAATATTGAAATCTATGTGGAGTTGTAATATTGTGACTACACCTCATGCTATGGCTGTAGAGTTTAGTTCTCTGCAAATTCAACCACTGATACTATGATTCCAATTGGAAAGGTTTCCTTGCATAGCTTGAATTGTGTGTCCAGCCATCGGTCTCTATGGATATGCCTTGCATACTCATACACTATATTGTCATGAAACATGGACATAAACTGATACACTAGAATCTTTTGAATAACCAAATCACACCTTTTTTCTTGAGACCCATCTTTTGTAGCGTATGCCACCATTTTATACTTCCCCAACTCTACTAGTTTATGGCCCACCTCATCTGTGCTTTCCATCTGTTGACATACTGGCATACATTGCAAGCAACTGCAACGCTCGCATGAAAAAGCCAAGCATGTTGTCTTGTAGAATATTTGGCCATCCTCTATTTCACATAATTTTTTTGATAAGAACTCTCTTGAAGATTTTGGTGGGGCTTCTATGCCACAATCCTACAAAACATTGTTAGTATGCAAATTACAACATATAGAAGAATAAACATCATAATGGTTAGAGAATTCAATATGTAGTGTACAACAACAAGTAGTGCGTGTGTGATTTATATTGACATAAAAAGGTTTAATCATTTCAAAAAATCTTTGACAAATACTGATTTGAGGATAATCCATTTGAAATTTATGAAAAAATTGGGTTTGAGTCATATCCAAAAAATGCTTTGGATGTGGCTCACGGTTTCGACTACCGATTCTTCTTCTTACCACATCCCTTTTATTTGGAGATGGCCTTGTGTTATTCTTCCAATACTATTCAATAAGTGTTCTCAATGCTTCAATAACTTTTTTATCTTTTTTTGGTAGTCTCCTCGAGAATTCCCATAATTCATTTGAATCGGTGCCCTCAATTCTTTGTCGCCTTTGATTGACTTTTGATAAAAAAATTCTACTAATTCTCATTTGTTCACTCATCTTTCTAATGAGATGAGTTTTGTTTGTCTAACTGCTTACCAAATTTGATGTAATGACATGTCATGTGACATTACTATCCTTTGAGCGTGAGGTCTTACCCACACTCTCATATGCATCCATTAGATTCTTCACAATAGTATTTTCACTCGATGCATTCGATGTTCTCAACCCAAGAGTCTTCATGATGTCTCTATAATTTATACCCCGCATCATTTCAATAAATAGTTGACATCTTGCGGTGTCATTTAGCCTTTCAAAGTACAATTTCCAAATCTTATCAACATATCTTCTACAAGTGCATGCTAGAATCTTACCTTCCATGTGCTGAAAAATATCTTCATCAATATTAAACAAATACTTTGGCTTTCCATGCAAAATTCTAGGTGGTGTTCACCTAGGTACACACATCTCAACATTACGAATTTCATCAATATTTAATTGAGGTGGACTAGATTGTGTACCTTCGATCGATGGTGGAGTAGAAGACATACCTTGAGGTTCTCATGGGGATTATGGCATACCTTCTTTGTCAAATCTGAGTGATAATGTACTCTCAACTTGAGATGCACTCAATGGTGTCCAACCATATTCACTTGTGATAGATGGTGTCCCTCCATATTCACTTGCGGTAGCTGGTGTCCCTCCATATTCACTTGTGTTTAATGGTGTCCCATTGTATTCACTTTCTGTAGAGGGTGTGCCTCCAACTACGGTATCTGAATTTGTCTTACCACGATGCTTTTGCATTCGTGCCCTTTGTGCTGCCAAATCTTGTTCTCTTTTTCATGGTTGAGGTTCATCTTCAGTTGGCTTGTTTTTTTCAATAGTACCCAATTTATTCTTTTCACGATATGCCCTCAACCATTCTCTCTCCTTTGCTTTGAAGGTTTCATACTCTTCGTCTGTTAGTTTATTCCTTCTTTGTTTCTTTGGCATGGCAGATAATTTTAGCTTTAGTATGGCAATGAGACGAATATTAGTTCCTAAAACATTTATCCATTCAAATAAATGAAATATATGTCATTCAAGGCTTTATAAAAAATAATTACAATCATCTTGTAGAAGACTATTTCTAGCATAGACAAAGGTGGTGCAAGGGCATGCCATGATTACAAGATAGGCAAAATTACGTTGTTTTCCTTGTGTAAATGGGGTGTTAAAGAATTTTTTTGATGAAATGTTGAAGCAACCTTCCATGTAATGGTTGTTTGAGTTTGTGCAAGGAATTTTTGAAGTTTTGTTGGTATTGGTGAGGTCTGCTAAGCCCGGTTATCAAGACTTTCAATAAACCCTAGGTTATTTGCATGAAAGTTGAGGGTTTGGTTTTAAGGTTTGAAAGTCATTTAAAATGGTGTATTGATGCATTCCTCTCACTGTGGCCACTCTAACTCGAGGAATGGGTCTGCAACATCACTAAAAAGGTGTGGGAATGTTGAGTTTGTACAGGGGAAATTTGGTGTTTTCCATGTGAATTTGAGAGGTTTTGATATGCTAAAGTGAGTATTGTGTTAGGGAAGCATTTTTTTCTTGTTGAATTGAGTTTTTGCAAGCAATTTTAGACCTGTTTGAGGTGGTGGCATGTTTTGATAAGGTTGGGAATTCTGTTTTCCAATAAGCCCTAGGTTATTTGCCTTAAAAAGAGGGTTTTTAGTTTTGGCATCTTGGTGGATGAATTTCTGAGAAGTAATTGTGAATTATTTGGTTTGAATACATATAAATTTTTTCCCACATTTGTTTGGAGGTTTTGGTCAAGTTTCAAGATAAGTTTATTTCCTAAAGTGTCCTAATTTGAGGCCTAGTTGGCATAGAAAGCCTGATTTGAGAAAGTTGTTACAAGGTAACCAATAGTGGTTAGTTGGCATGTGATTGTGTACCCTGAAGGGTCCTTGAAATGGTTCAAGTCTTGGTTTGAAAGAATCTTATCAAGAATAAATACCTGATTGAATGAGTTGGCAATGGTACAAGGAAGAGTGTTGATTTGGTGAAAAGTGGAGTTTTGAGAATTGTGACTTGTGAATTGTTGTTGTTGTTTGATTTTTTGTGTTCAGTTGTGTTGCAGGACCTCCCCTAGTTGTATCACAATTCAAATGCTTTGTCCATGCTTCCATTTTGATTGAAACCTAAGGTTATAATGATAAAAAAATAATGATTAACATGGAATATAATTGTTTGAAAAAATACCTCAATAAAAGCTTCGAAGAGTGGTATGCACTTCCATAATAAAGGATTGAGAAATGATGTTTTATTTTACTTCCTTAAAACGTATGTCATATATATGTGTATAAAAAATGTGGAAGCATACACAAGGTAAGTCAATTGTTAAATAACAAAATGCCTCAAAGAGATGTGGTTTAAAAATGTAATTGGCAAGTGTATAGAATTGTGTAATTTAAAATTTGCATTGACAACCTAAGGTTATAATGACAAACAAAGAATGCTCAACATGGAACATGCAAAATAAAAAAAATGAAAGCAAGCCATAATAGAATGAAAGAAAATGTGTAAAGACTTCACATACCTAAAAAACCAAACTTTCAAATGGAGGATTTCAACCTCCTCAAACTCCTCAAAAATTTGACTTTTTCAAAATCTTGTTCCCCTCCAAACTTCAATTGTATATCAATTTTCAATGGAATTCAAACTTGAATTGATATTATATGTCTTTCAAAATGAAATGTTTGCTATTTCATGCAAAGGTGGTAGAAATATCATGGAAAAGGTGGTGGAAAGTGAAAATCTACTTTTTTTCAGAGCACACACAGAACCGAGAGAATATGTAGAAGCTGGGCCTTGAGATTACGGGTATATTGAGTTTTTTTACTATTTTTAGTGCAACAAAAAATGCGCTCACGTTATAACATGAGTGCGTTATTTCTTCCTAAAACGGTCATAGCTCTACTTCTTCAAAATGTGCTTGCGTTATGAGAAATTTGGATTTTTAATAGATTTATTTTCTCTCTCTTTGTATATACCCTATATACCCTGATTCTATCTCTCTTCCCTCTAACCTTATACCCTAATTATATCTCTCTCCCCTCTACCCTCTACCCTCTACCCTTAACCCTTATACCCTATATCTCTCTCCCACTCCCTCCCTCTCTCTCTCTCTCGTCTCTCCCTCATCTCTCAACCCCTATACCCTCTCCCTCTC